>JBAMNC010000415.1:600000-935000 GCA_037902135.1 Cetoscarus ocellatus
TTCAGCTGACTGTGTCTACGACCTCCTTTTCTCTGTATTTACCCAAAACTCATGACCACAGGTGAGGGGTAGGGCATGGAATGACTTGGAAATTAAAAGCTTAGCCCCCTTTACGCCACAATTGTGAATCCACTTGCTTATCTCAAGAGCCCTTCAATCCTCACCCATGAACAAGAATCCAAAATCTTAAATTAAGGACCAGGAGGAGCAGTCCACAATTTTTTAATAAAAGACCATGGTTCTAAAAGTGCTGACCCTCAGCCCTACCACTTTGCACTGGGATGCAAAGCACCTCATTGCATGCTGCAGGTAGGATTTAAGATGTTATTTGAACTTCATTATCTGCAAAAGGCAAAGTTAAAATTCTTAGGTCTCTAAATGTGAAACCCCTCTTTTCCCAACAACACAATGAGATCCAGTTTAGGGCAATCAAATCTGTGACAAAAAGAGAGCCCCAGGGGAGGCCAACACATGTGTTCTGAGAACACAGATATGGCTCACACCTCAGTCATGCATAGACCCAATGGCTTTTGGTGACAGCCCTTGCACCCCATTTTCCAGCAATATCCCTGCAAGACCCCTCAATGGACAGGATGGTAAGGCTTCTTAGAGTCCACAAAACTATGTCCCCCTTCCATTTATGAATGTCATCAGTCTTCACACTTTAGTGTATCTGTTTTAGGTCATTATATACCATAAACACAGTAAACCTAAGAAAAAAATAAACATTGCTCTTCCTGCCTGATGAGCCTCCATACTTGAAATGAAAAAACACCTAAATTCACACCATTATTTTTATCCTTTTAGGCCAGAGAGTGACTTGGCCAAAGAAATCCCTCCAGTATCAATAAAGGAGGCATCGTTTATGGTTGCAGAATCCAATATGTGTGTGTCAGAGGCCAGCATGAAATAAGTCCTGACATCAGGGGAAAGAGAAGAATAAGCCAGCCTGTCAGCATCTTTGTTAGGGAGTCAGTCAGGGCAGGAA
Source organism: Cetoscarus ocellatus (assembly GCA_037902135.1). NCBI lineage: Eukaryota > Metazoa > Chordata > Actinopteri > Labriformes > Labridae > Cetoscarus > Cetoscarus ocellatus. The sequence continues at coordinate 600,989 of JBAMNC010000415.1, forward strand.
CCCTGTTGCGCAGAAGCTTCCTGGATGCTCTTCCAGGATATGCACTATGACTGTTTAAAAATAGCCCTATTTGTCCTCTCTTAACCTACATCAAAAGGTCTAATAGATAGACATGTGCTTTCAGGGTTACTGCATGTGTTTTTTTATTTCTGTTTTGCACAGGTGAGTACATGATGGTCCATCTTACAATCAGTCTGAATACATGCCCCTTTTCCCTTGAGCATTCAGTGAAAGCAGCTTTTTGCAGTCAGCAGGCTGTGTACGTTGACATGCTGTAGGTGTGATTCCCAATCTATAGAGATGCTATTATGAAACAGGCTTCAGGGACTGTACTCATCATCAACCTTTTCACACTCTCACTGCATAAAAGATTCATGGCTTGTTCACTGTGGCAACGCAACAGGAGTCAGGGCTGCGGGTGAGCCATCACCGAGAGATAAATAGAGGCAACAGTAATGCAAATATTGTTGTTGCCTCTCATTATTTAATAATAATGTAGCATCATTTTCAATACACAGAAGCATACATAGCATACCCTTTAAAATGGTGTCTGGTTGAGCCCCACCAGATTGTTTTACCTGTGTACTTTTGATTTACTTGGTGTGATGCATTTCTTTGTAAGTTGTCCATCAGTGTCAGGTAAAACATTCACACCCTTTCATACCTATTTCCATGCCACTGACACAAGCACTGGCAGCATCTTGGGTTCAGGACACATCACCGTGTGACAACTGGAGATGGGCTGCAACCTATAACCTTCCAATTTCTGGCAGAGCGCACAATCAAACTGAGCCCCTGATGTGGTGCAAAGCATTCTGGTATAGTTTCCATCTGATGCAGAGGTCATTCTTATGCCTGGTGCTCAATGGCAAATGATCATGCAACTTGACTTGACTTAATTGCTCAGTTCTAATGACACAATTAACAACTCTTGTGCATCATGGGGCTACATTTGTATTATTTGTTTATATACTTATGACTGCCAACGATAACTGTGCTTACATTCATAATGGCATCTGGTGCTTGATGTGCACAATAAAGAATACAGCAAATGATTCAGTCTTTCAATTGTGAAAGAAAATTACACAATCAACTGATGTTTAATGTTTGGTAAAAAGGTCTTCCTTAAACTTAAACCATTTGATCTGTTAGCTTTAGCTGGAGATTTTAGAAATTACTCAAGCTCACAATGAAGTGCCCAGCTAATCTTTTTGTTAAAGGTGCAGTGTGTAGAATTTGGCAGCATTTCGCCGAACAGAAACGGTGAATATAGGATATAATGTTTCCAATTGTATGTAAAGTCAGTCAAAATAGGAGTACAATCATCCCCATAAAACGTTTGTTTTATTTTTATTTAGTTAGAAAAAGCTTAAAAAAAATTTACTTTACCGCGGGCCGCGTTCATGTAGGCCGACATAATGATCCGCCATGTTGTCTACGGGTGGATTTTAGGGACAAAAAGAACGAAACACAAACCTGTCCGCCAGTTCTGAAATCTACCGGGAATGCAGGCGAAGAAGAGGAGAGAGGACAACAACTGACCTATAATCTATGAAAATAATGGTCACAAACCTTGTCACTTTAGTAAATGATGCCGTGTTCACGATCCCTTTTGGTCTTCACAGGCTTCCGTTGCTCAGCGATATGAAGTTTTGGTTATGGTTGGGCTCATTCTAGAATCTGAATGATAGATGTTGCTCAAATGCCAAATTCTACACACTGCACCTTTAATTTCGATAATTAAGTGAATGGTTCAGTGAAATACAAATTCATCTGAACCTCACCGTGTTTCACACAGTGTCTTTTTGGGGTTCTCTGTTTTTATTGGCAAAATAAAGAGAGAAATTAAATCACACTAAACATAATGAGGTTATCATGCTATGCCCAGAATGAAAATATACTATATATAAAGGAGACATAATCCATTCGCTTTGTGCTCATTGCCTAGCTTAACTTTGGGACTCAGTGTTGTCAAAATAGCAAAATATAGATAGACGCCCTTACAACTGTTTTGTGCTCATGCTTTTCAATGACGCACTTCATTGCGTTGAAAGGTTTCCCTGTTTTTCTCTTGCAAAAGCATTTATCACATAGCTGATCTGATGTTACCATTCAGCGACTCTGTGCAAGTGAACGCAATACAAAAAAATGCATTTTCTTCTTCGGCCTTAGTTTTTCAGGTGATGACAGAGAAAGAGAGGGAACCTGATTATAACAGAGAGCCTGTCTTCCATGTCTTCATAGTCGGAACGCACAGAGGTATGTGAGACAATTTCGTAATTTTTCAAAATGAAACATCCTGCAGACTCTGCTAAAAAGGAAAACATATTTAAGTTACCTCTTTCTGTAATGGTCCCCACTGTGGTACACATCTGCATCTGTTAGAAACTTCTGATCCAAGGCGATCCAAGCAATAATTTTTATATGTCTGTGACTTTGTGGGTGGACATCACTTAATCCCCCCTGCTTACACACATAACAGGAGAATTCCAGTGGTGATCAGAAGTGTCAGATCTGCATACTGTTCACATAAATTGGTTAGACATTGATTACAGTCATCCTTGATTCACTACTGACTTTGAGTGTAATGGGGAATGGCGGCAGGTTGGGACTATTACATTGTCAGGATAATATAAACTAACTATGACAGCTTTCAAATGGTGTATACAAATTGAGTATTAAAGAGGTGATTTAGCTGAGCAAAAGAAAGTTAGCAGCCAAATACCCCCCCCTAAACAAATTAACCTGATCCTGATAAAATGACATTAAAAGTGTTGGTAGAGTGTCACTTCCTCTTCCTTGCTAAAGAGGGACCACTTTTGACGTCCGTTGTTGCAGCTGTCCATTTTTTATTAGAAAAAACAAAAAAAAAAACCAAACAAACACAGATGTTTGGCTGAATATATAGCACCTGAGATGATTTGAACAATCCTTTACAGTGTATGAATTATTGATTAGGCTGGGACAAGAACACAGACAAATGCAGGTCAATATTTTATCAAGGTCTGAGCCATTCTCTACTGATGAGAGAGAAATATGTCTTCATTATTATCACAGCGGAGCTGCCTCTGCTTTCAGGACAGGTTTTATCACACTTACAGCAAAATGACAAACTTATTTTAGTACGCCTTGTCTGAATTATAGATGGGTTCAAAATCCCTGGACAGCAGTTTTTTCCCTCTCTTCTCCTGACTGCCATGTTCTTTTGTCATTTTCTGTTTCCTCCAGGGAGACGGTGAGCCAGTCCTCCCAGAAACCCTCTTTCTGGACCTCCAAGAACTCAAAAATGGCTACACAGTGATAACAAGTGTAGATGACTATTCAAAATTTGCATAAAAGCACAGCAGTATATGTTTTTGTAAGGTTCACAGTTAAGGGACAGTGAAAGAACAGAGGTGGGTCAAGAGGAGGGGCTGAGTTGGTGTTTGATGTTCTTGAATTTATAGAATGCTTCAAAGCAAGGAATGAATATGAGACCCAGTGGTCTTGACCTTTAAACTCCAGTTTCTAATCAGCTAATCCCTGAGCCAAGGCAGACATTTCTGAAAAATTTGAGAGTGAGCTCTGAAGGCATTTTTGAGACATTTTGTTCACCAGCAATGGATAAACACAAGGCCTACTGACACTACTTTAATCCAGTGTTTCCCAACGTGGGGAAATCAAAAGAGCTCCAGCAAAACTTGTAGTTCAGGAAACAACATTATTAGACCAAAGCATTTCAGCTTGTGGCCTTCATCAGGAGACCAAAGGCTGAAGCTAATCAGTCTAATAAAGGGCACACAGATACGTCAGGTGGGGCAAAGTTAGATGAAAACAATGTACACTGTTATGTACTGTGAGCAAAGAACTAGCAAATTTTAGGAGAAGACTTCCAGAATAACCTTTGACTAACATATAAGTATATTCCTGATACTACAGCTAATTAAAAGGCAGAGAAAAATACTAAACAAGAAAACAAAGGAACAATATCTCTACCTTGACCTCACTTACAGCAGTCTTGGATTTTTCATTGCAGTATCACTCTTGATTGTTCTTTTCTCTGCTCTTTCAAGAAATAGAGGTTAATCAGAAATGTATATGAATTTGTAAGTAAAAGGCATTAATTATTGTGAGTTTACTGTTGATCAAAATATGCTGAAGTGTTAAAATGATGAAAATTATTCCATCTGTAAATCACTGCTTTAATCAGTGATGTCCAGTCAGTGGTGGGCACATACACAACTTGAATGCTTGGATAAACGTACAGGTCCTTCAAGTCAAATATTTGCCTCATACAAGTGAAAGTTGTGCTGACTAATTATTACTTGAGTACAGAGATGGCAAGTAATGAAGTACAAATACTTCGTTACTGTACTTAAATAGATTTTTCAGGTACTTTGTACTTTTAGAAGTATTTATTTCTCTGACGACTTTTTACTTTTACTCAGTTACATTTTCAACATAAATATCTGTACTTAATACTCCTTACATTTCCAAAAAAAGGCTCGTTACTTTATATATTTAGCCTAAGCAGCGCCGCCACTCCCTGTGCATAGGACCCCATTTTGCGTAAGAGGACGCATTCTCCGCTGTCTGATGTAGCCACGATCCACTCTGTGGAGTACAGGCCTGATATTTTCCATTTAAAGTGTGGCTGTTACCATTGTTGTCTGTCAGTAATTTCATTTTGCAGTGTAGCCGATGTACATGTGTACATTAGATCTAAATGCCTCCCAAACCGCTCAGCGTCTTTGCGCGCGCTCTTTTGTCTGCCAGTGAGCGTAAAGATGCAGAGAGACGATCATCACAGGGACAGTGAGGGATCATCAGTCACTTTGTGTGATTTTATCATTCAAACGGTGTTTTGATAGCTCATGTGCTCTGTTTAAGTGAACACAAAGACTTAAAAATGACAGTCAGCCTGTTGATGAATCAAAACTCAACATTCTTCATCAGTTCAGCTCTGACCCTCTGTTTCACTCACTCACTGTTTTCTAAATGATATATTCATCCTGAGGTTTCCTGCATCACATATTGTCCATGATATAAAAACAACCTTTGACTGATCAAGCTCTAAACACAGTCTACTATTGCTGTGGTTCTCAACCTGTGGGTGGAGGCCCATAAGTGGGTCTCAGAGCTGTTTTCACTGGACGGTGTATAAATTAGGTGAAAATGTGTTAAAAATGTCTTCAGTGTATGGAGGCCCTAAGAGGACCAACATCCATCAGAGTATGTCAGAGTAAACCCACTAGAATAAACCAGACGCAGGAGGAGACACTGCTGTCTGTGTGTGTGTGCGTGTGTGCGTTCAAGCCTGTGCATGTGGAGTGTGTGTTAGAGCAGGTCTGCCACTCCGAACAGTGAGAAACAACTGTTGCCTGATGTGCTGTTAAAAAAAGTGCTATTAAAAAGGTTAATGAAGAGTTGGGCCTATGAGCATGATTTGTGACACCATAGTTTAGAAGCTAATCCTGGTCCAAAATTCAGTGTTCAGGAGTGTGATGTGTTAACCTTAAGTGTACAATACAAATGCCTAAAGGACTATAGTGAAGCATATTAGAATGCTAGGCAGGTAGTTTTTGTTCAAACAGTAACATTACTAAAGTAGATTCCATATAAATTATCCTGTGTTTAATAGCTTTGCAGCCATTGAATCGTGCAATAGAAATACTTTTTACTTTTAAAAGTACTTTTGAGTACATTTTAGAGCCTGTCCTTTTTACTTTTACCTCCGTAGATATTTGGATCAGTACTTTTTACTTTTACTCAAGTCATTTTTATACATAGGTATTTTACTTTTACTCAAGTAGGGAATCTGGGTACTTTTGCCATCTCTGCTTGAGTATAAGTAGTGGAGTAATTGCTGGAATACTACTGTCAATACCAGAACTGAGTGGGACTTGCCCATTTTAATTATACTTAGGGTGCTTTCACACTTAACAAGTTTAGCCTGGACCAAACAAACTCTGGTTTGTTTATATGGAAAGTTCAGTTCGCTTGGGCTGGTGTGAAAGCTCACATGAACTCTGGTGCAGACCAAAGAACCAAACTTGCCAAATTGGCTGCGCACAGTGGTGCGCCAGACAAAATTACTGCATGGAGTGCGCCAGGCTGCGCCACCCTGACTTGCGCCAGGAAATTGGGGCCAAAGGGTACATTTGTGTAAATCTGAAGAATAATATCCCTCAAAGTATTCTTGAGACGTCCTCTTTAAAAGCAAGGGATAAACATGAGAATCCATGACCTTGACCTTTGATTTCTGACCTTTAAAATCATATAAATTCTTCCTTAACTTAGAGCAAGCATTTTTTAAAGTCTAAAGCAAGTCCGTTAAAGTGCTCTTCATATTTTCTCAAGAACCATGTGGATGTTCATAAGGACAACCAGAAAACCTGATGCCCTATGCTTTGGCGATGGTGTCAAGGCATAGTCGAATGTTTGTCACCTTAGACCTTAATCTGACCGTCCATTAATTTCCTGATTTGCTTCATCTAGCAGCATAGCAGAGCACTAAAAGAAACATTCCCCTGCTTTCAAAAAAGCAGTGAAAACACAATGTGACACCAGAGACGGAACTATCTTATACAACAAACACAGAGGCATGACACTCATTTAATGCTACATGCACACGTTGGTCTGTGGCTTTTGTTAAGCAATGCACCATTCACATGCTTAATAGGAGGTTCATGCAGGAGGGTAATTACACAAGCAGCCAGAGGGGATAAGAAGTGTGCCAGGATGTGCCTGCCTGCCATACAACAGTTGAATCAATGCACACATGACCTCCCCTGATCCGCCCACAGATACACTCCTGCCTCAGTTAAAGGGTTGGAGAAGGTTTAAAGTGAATTAACAGTCCACTAGATGAGAGAAGCTTTATCCTTGCAGTCCAAGGTTCATTGGGTAACCTTTACCATTTGAGAAATAAATAAGACCTAACAGATTCACAGCAAAGTGTTCCTCCCTTCTTTAATCGTTAAAATGGATTCTGCTTTATTTCCCTTTGCAACTCACTCCTTGCACAATGGTTATGCAGTGTCAAACATTAAATTGAATAATAGTAATGAGTGTTATGCAAAAGCATTTGGAGAAAATCAAGCAATTATTTGTGTTACCCATGAAGGGCAACATTTTCATTATTTTCCTTCTCAATGCTATCATTAAAGTATAAAACATATTCTTCTGTTCCTCATTCATAAAATGAGTGACTATCAAGAGATAACAGGGCAGAGTCTCCATAAAGACCATCATCACTTTTTTAAAAATGGAAATAAAAGGAAAAACAAAGTTGTCTTTTCTTTCAAACATACAGGGGGCCATGAATGTTCCTGTGGTCTAGAGTCACAGCCAATATATATATTTTTTATTTTTTGTTTCGGTTTCTTTTCTTTTCTTTTGTTCCTTTAAGATTAGCAATAGGGTCATCTTTTGGTAGCTTCTCTTTTTCAAACTAAAATGCAAACAACTTCAGGGATACCAAAATGATTGATGCATTTGTTCCTTTGTTTAACAGGGTGGCTATAGAGATCCTGGTCAGACATGCACTATTTTGTTTTCCCACAATAAGAAATTACTCAGAGATTGATGCCTGTTTTTTTTAAATCTTGAGTTACACTGCTGTTTATTTTTATAATTTGTATTCTAAGCCAATTGTTATTTCCAGTTTTTAAAGCCATGCTTTAAAACTTAAGTGGAAAATTAAAAAATAAAAAATGTAAATTTAGCATGAAGCTGGCTTTGCAGAGTTGGTAGCAACCATGCAGGAACATATCTGAGGGCTCCTCCCTTGTGCAAGTGGCTCAGGTTCGATTCCTGACAGAGGTCAATTTGACAAAGGCTTTTCCTTTTTCTGAGTTTCTCCGCTGTCTCTCCATGATCAGTGAAGGCCAAAAGTGCCCACAAACTATCTTTACATTTTTGAGATTATAATGTTGTGAATTTATGATAAAACATATTCACTGATTTCAGCTTAAAAGGTTGTATGTCACTGAGAAAAATTGAAATCCTTGAGTTTTTAAGGTCTTAATATCTGACCTCACTGACTAAAAAAGAATGGACGAACTCAAGAGCCTTTTAGATCATTTATTATGCTATAGGATGCTCTGATGAAAAAAAAATCATTTGAATCTGAGCATTAACACATTTGGTACAGTGCTCTGTGTGTATTCTTTGAGTGCAGTGGCACAATTAATGAAGGTGATTCAAATAATCCCGCTGAAATATAGATTAAACATCTTAACCAGTGTAAATAACAGAACAGCAGCTGTCATGCACACACTGATTTAAAGGGAATGAGAGCAGACCCTCTGATTGATTTGATCTACAGTGTGCCAAGAACATGCATCCTTAAAAAAAGAAAAATATAGACCAACATGCCCCAAACAGCTATGCGCCACATGCTTTTGACAACGCACTGTCAATATGCCTTAGCTGTGAAAGTGAAAAACTTGAACACACCCTTTGCAATTTTTTTGGATGAAGGCAGGCTGGACCACCACAGGGTATATCAGCTGATGAGTTTATCAGTCTTAATGGTTTAATATGCTCATGGTTAGACTCCTGTGTTGCCTGCTAGCCTGTGGTTCTCTGAGTAATTTTTGGAGCCTGCAGAGGAATCATGAGATGATATCACAAGGGTTGAAAGATGTCTCCCAAATAAAAAAGGAAAAAAAAATTCAACTTTTTAAAGACTCTCATTAAAAACATAAATTGAAATACAAGAATGAGAATTAACATGCTGAGAAAAAAGCAATGTATGTGTAATCTTTCAAAATTTTTCTATCTTACAATAAATGACCTTATCAAACAGTTCTTTAGAGACTCTGTTTTCTTTAATTTTGTTCTGATGCTACTGCTGGGATAGTGTTCATTAGTAAGTGTGGGTGGTTGTTCAAAATCTTGTATGCTTTAACCACTTACACAGAAATCAAAGGTCCCTTTATTTAACAGGATGGGCTATAGAGCTCCTGGGTGGCATATACTATTTTGTTTTCCTACAATAAGAAATTACTCAGAGATTTATGCCTGTTTTTTTTTCCAATCTTGAGCTGTTTGCACTGCTACTTGGGGGTCTTGGCTACACATTTTAGGGACCCCTGTGCTGGTAGTATATCATTGCCTCCACTATGGCAGTATTTATGCCTAGCTAATGCTCTGACATCACAGTAACATATACCAGAGAAGGATCGAAACAGTCTATGATTTAAGGTTCTTTGGCTATTGATTAGAAAGACAGCTGACAGTTAATGGGCCTAAGAAGCTCAAATTACATGTCTGACACTTCTGCTAAAGATGTCCAGATTTGATCAATAACTACAATTCAAATAAATTCACACATTTTCACCCGCATTCAAAACATACTAGACCTGCTTCGATGTTGTCCCAATAAAAGATCCATCGCCTCTCTAACACCATATTCGAGGTAGATTCAAATTCCAATTATATTCACCCTTCCTCCACGAGAAATTCTTATCTCACTCTGGTTTGTGAAAATAGCACCCTGCTGCAGAGATTTGAACCTTCTGTGAAAACTATTTCCTGTGTATTCTTGGTGCATTATTCACCACAGACTGGATTTTGAAGATTTACAGCAGTGGTCTTTTCCCTGCAATGGCACAAATAACATTGCCACATAATGTCAGGGGGGCTGGAAAGAAAATATGATTCTCTTTCCATCCTGCCAAAGCACTTTTACACAGGGAGCGGAGGCTTTTCTTTTTCTAACAATGCAGACACCATAGGGTATTTGTCTTAGCAATGGTTTCCTGTGGCTTGCACAGAGAGGGGAAGACATGACAGTGAGTCCAGCTTGCAGTGTGCTCATCCTGCTTTCTGGTCTTGTATTTGGTCCACATGAATAATAAAGCTGCTGGAAAGACTGGCTGGGGTTACATTTGTGGTTTGGAGCAGGAGGGGTTTGGGGCGGTTGAGTGACAGTGGTCATTGATCAGAGACGGACAGAAGGCACTGCTGAATACAATAAAAGAAGATCCTATGTGCAATACCATCAAGGTTATTCAACTTTCCTTCTGTTCCACTTCTTCTAGCACACATTTCTTCTTGTTAGAGTTCACATGCATACACTCACATCCTCCATTTGCCTCTTATTCACTGCTTCCTCTCTTCCTCTTGCTTGCCTTTCTCCATCTGTCTTCCCTCCTCCTTTCATGTTCTTTCTCCTACATGCTCACCTTTTTTTCTTCCAAATCTCGGTCTCTGTATTTATCTAACCACCCTGATTGAATCACAGATGATTCAAAATCCACACCTACATTGCACACCATCGCACACAAACATCTGTACAAGCTCTATTTAAAAACCTTTTCTTGTAACATCTGCGCCACCAGAGGGAAGAGTAAAAAGGTAAAAGTAGGCCATATATGGGCCTGCAGCAGCTTCTCAAATAAAACAACAAAGATAACCCTGTTTTCATATTGCGTGCTGTCGCGACTAAAACACATCAATGTTGTAAGGTGGTAGGATGCTGGTGCTGCTCGGCCTTGAATTGCCTAAAAATCAGAAAACCTGCTTGTGTGAACAAACAAAGGGGGGGTATTGATTAAATGAGATCTGCAGAGTTTGCTGCTGTTCTTACAATCCCCCTCTCTGCAGCTCAAAGAGACCACAGGCTTTTCTGATGCTTTATAGATATCAAATAAACAACATAAATCATAGTAATGATAATAATAATGAAAATATGACTATTTAAATGGTTATCTGTCACTATATCAGTCCTGTGATTGGCTGGTGACTGGTCCAGGGTGTACTCCCCTTCTCTTCTACAATGCTTGATGGGATAAGCTCTAGCCACCATGACCCCCCTGTGATCCCACAGGGGGTGTAGATAAAAGCTGGATGGATGAATTTCTTCATAGGGCACATTCAAAAACATGGTAATTCATATAAAGTTCATTTATGAAGCACATTTTAAAAGACAACATAGACTGAATGTGCTTACAAAAAAGATCAACTCAATTATATTAACTGAAACAATTACACATAAGTTAAGCATTAGTAAATAATTTCTCATCTATAGCATTTTTTGATTATCTATTGATAAGTAGAGTTAGATATGCTACACTGATGCTATACTAAGTTATTAGTAATTACAGAATTAATAACATATGAAAGCATTTCTTGGTTATCAATTGATAAAGTGAGTTAGAGATGCCACAACGAGGTTTCATTTAGTTATAAGTGAATGCTTAAGTCATCATCTTTAAAGTGTTATTCTCTCATAATGCTGTTATGTCTTGATTCAATGCGTTCAGACTTGGACTCTGAATGACTTGTAGTCATAGCAACATTGGCTGTGACGTAATGACAAAAGGCCTTCTGTGTGACTCAGCCTGGGCTCGGCCTGCTTCAAATACTGTTGTGTGAACATAAAACAATCCAAAGGAAATATGCAAATTTTTAACATTTTTTTCAACTGAATCAGAACAAAGCAACCAATCTGTCAGCATAAAAAACACCTCAGGCAACAACTTGCACAGGCTCAGCAAAACTTGAAAATAGAGGATTTGAAAATGTTGCCTGGTCTGATGAGTCTCGATTTCTGCTGCAACATTCAGATGGTAGAATTATAGTTCGAAGCAATCAACATGAAAGCATGGATCATCCTTCTTCAATAATTCAGGCTATTGATGGTTGTATATTGGTATGGAGGGTATTTTCTTGGTACATTTTGGGCCTTTTAGTACCAGGGAGCAGGATTATAGGTGATGAATCTAAGTGTGTAAGCGAGTCCTTTAAGTCAGCAGTGGAGTAAAAGAGACAAGTTTTCAAAACAGTAAATATACATCAGGCTGACACTGAAGACTTCTTGGTAATGCACAGTAAAATCGCAAGTGCAGTTAACTTGTTACCTGAAGGACCAAGACCAAAGTCACTGCATGCAAACAGGGTCACGAACACTGAAATGTGGCCAGTAAACCCTATGTTGTCAGTGCAAACTTTTTCTTTCAAAGTAACACTCTCTACCCTTCAGAGTGGGTGACCTCAAATATCAAGAGAGACCTGTAATGTATTGCACAACTGCCAGAAGAAGCCAAAAACAAGTTGCCAGCCAGCATTAATTAAAATATCTTGAGCAGGGGTGTCAAACTCAACCACAGGAGGGGCCAAAATGTAATATAAAGTCTAAGATGTAGGCCAAACAGATCAGCATTTACCGAACAGTCTATAATGGACTATGTTTTAATCAGAATATGAATTTGAACAGCATTTTTTTTAGGCAAGCTTAAAAGTCACTGTGAAAGTGCTGATTAATACATTCATCCACTCACCACTGATCAGAGTGATACTGATGCGATGGAAGGAGGGGTTGGTGCACAGGTGCTGCATGGTAGCTGTTGCAGTGCATTGTGGGATTTGAAATGTTGGGATTGCTTTTTGATGGACAGCCATTACAATAGACTTCTTGTATTATAAAAGGTCCCCTGGTTGTATCAGCACTGATCAGTATTAGACGATTTTTGTCAAAAAACGTGATTGCTTGATCGGAATTAATGCCTGTAAACACCAATACCTATAGTAACATACCTCATGTTTACTCGTAGATGCCGTCTGCTCGTCTGCCACTCCTGATGTTCTGTCAGCAGAGTCTTCAAAACTTTGTCTTCAGTCTATTGAGTTCAATATATTAATCCAATGTCTAATTCTGTACTGAAATTCACACTGAGACTAACATCATAAAAGCTAATCAGCTAAGCTAAACAAGCAACACATTACTCCGGTGATGCATTTGATGTCCAGTCGGAGACATTGTGATGCGTTCAAGTTGGCTCAGTAAAATGAATATTTGATGGCGCTAAGAGCATGATGTGTTTAAATTAATTTTACACAGCTGGAGGTTTAGATTTTTGCTCAACCTTGAATAAATAAAGTTGAGTGGGGATGAAATTTGTGTTCTTGGCATTAAAACAATAACATCAGTTGCATTATGTTGACGAGTTAATATTTTTAAGAGTATTGCCTTTTGTTTATTAAACTATGTAGACTTTTATTTATTAAACTATGTTTGCCTCTCGGATAATTATTGTTCAAGTCAGTCTATCAATAATTCTGTTTATTCACATAATTAAAAAAATAGATTAATTAGTCTTTTTATTGTTTAATTCAGACGTCCTTGCTTTTGGATACTTGCTCCTTTGCTCTTTGAGATCTTTTCGTTTTGCTTTGCTGAGCAAACCTTTGAAACGATTGTTTAAGAAAAAGCTATGAAACATGATCGGTATCTGTAGTTGTGGCTGATCTCACAAACAGGTGATCAGTACCGACCAAGAAAAGCCTGATCAAGGCATCCCTAGATATTATCCTTCAGGCTGGGTTTAATTATATACAGGGCCAGATTTGGCCTGCGGGCCTTGAGTTTGACATGTCTGGTTTGAAGGATTATTATGCGTCCAATTAAGCTCAGCCCACTAAAAAGCATCACACTATTTGCAATCATGAAAAGGGTCTACAGTAGTCAGAAAATATGTATTTTTTGTTCATGAAGATAGTAGCATAAACTTGCAAGAGACTTCGCCTGCCACACTTAGTGAAGAATTGAGCACCCCCGAAGGTCTGATCCTTCCATCCCCTCTGGTAAAGAAGGTAAAATTGGAGGGGTGCAATGTAGTGTGTTAAAACCACAAAGAAGCTTAACTGTTGAATTCACAACTTAATAAACATTACACACTAACTAGAAAATAAATACATTTTTGTCAAACATTATGCAGATTAATACTTTCATTTAAAGGCCTTGTGTTTCACTAATACGATCTCCACCCTCTTTTGAGACTCACTGTCACAATTAGAACAACAAATGCATTCATATAAGCCACACTAGTGAAAACATACTTAGAATTAGCTCTAAAATCAAGGGCTTAGGGCATAATTCTTAACATTGTGGAGGTTTATGAACTGATTTGTATGCATCTGCACTCCTGACTCTCCTAAAGTCACACTAAAACTATGGAATTCAAATATTTTGCAGCTGTAAACTCCCTTAGGCCGTCCCCTTGCGACGTCTTTCAGGCGACGGCACTGCTCTCTTTTGTGAGTCTCCGTCTATTGATGCTAATGAGATGGTAATCTGAACGGGGGTCAGTTGTGCTAAATGCCACTCACAAACATCAATCACATCCCTTGAGTAACTGGCAGGCATAGTGCCACATTTTCAAAACTCTATTCCTTTCCTAATTGAATTCCCTCCACTGTTAAGGAGTCCATCAAATAACAAAGTGTTCAGAGGGCAGCATTCATACATTTGGAATCCAGTCTGTTTTCTTTCACAATCTGACTGGCAGATATAATGACTGTGATCCAGAGAAGCTGTTGTTGTGTCACAAATAGACCGGGAGAGCAGCGGAGCGGCCTGTAGTCATGGATGAGGCTCTCTATCTGTGATGATAAACTCTCCCTGCCACCGAGGAGAAGCACCCAAGGATACAAGTGGAGGTATCCACCACTGCTGGTGACACCCAAGATTGATCCTTTCCCCCAGTGGGGCTGACACTGGTAATTACACAGTGGAAAGCCAACATGACATCCATTCCCCACAAACAACCACGAACAATGCAGTCTGCAGTTCAATTAAAGGGAGCACGGTTAATTAGCAGGTTGGCTGTTAATTAAAATTTGCAGAAGACAGCTGCCTGTGCTGCTCTGTCGTTCTCTTGTGTACATTAAATTAAAAATATGGAATAGTGGGAATGTACAGTGTTCTCCAAGGGCCATGAGACACAAAGAAATTGAAAAATGAAGACTGTGTAATTATTTTAACTAACTTTGGTTTTAACATATTGCCAATTACACCTAGTTGTTTCTTGAGTGATAATAGCAATCGAGCAAAATGGCTGTGCTAAACATCTGAAAAAAATTGCCTTGTCTTTGTCAGGTGTCTATGCTACCTCTTGCTTGAGACCATAAACTGTAAAAGAATTGGATGAGGCCATGTGAAGTCAGCCATTTAATCATCGAAGGAGAAGTTGGTACATTGTGGATGCGTCACAATGGACGCTGCCATACTGTATGCCATCCCAACCAAACTTTAGCTCAACCTTCAGAAAGAGACACCATCTTGTTCCTAACTGATAGTGACTCTTCATTTCAAAAACCAGATATCCTCAATAAATGAGATATTCAAAGATTCAAGTTTCCTTGGGCAAGACACTTAAACCCAAGTTGCTCCCACTGTTGTGTCAGCAGGGTGTAAATGGATGAATGTGTCAGTATTTACTGATGGACAATTTACATAGAAACTCCAACCATCAGTGAGTGAATATGAGAGTGAATGGGTGTGAATGGGTATATGTGACCTGCAGTGTAAAGCTGCTTTGGGTCGTCAAAAGACTAGAAAAGGGCTATATATATGCTCAAGTACATTTACTATTTATGTTTGACATTGTGATCTTTGCCACTTTACTTTGATGTCGGTATTTGGACAAGAGGATGGATTTGGGGAGGAACTTGGCCGTTCCTGAACAGAAAGCCACAAAACAGGTATCTAAAATATGAGCTGTATACAGAACAGAAGCTCTCTCCATACCCACCACTCCATAGAAGGGTCCTAACCCCATAATCTATTAAAGGTAAGTATATGAGTCCATAAGTTTTAAAAAATCTTTATATTATGAGAAAAATACCCCTTTTCATTACGTTGCCTCTGTTCACTCTTTCAGAAAAATTGCCCTCATGCTGTTGGGACATATTCCCCTGTTGATGTCATTGAGGGATGTTTCACTTCCTTTAGTTAGGAGACACTCCATGAGCCACCAGACCACCACAAATGTTGTGTTTCCTTCCTTAAAGCCTTGCCATGTCTATGCAACTTCCATAAACATTAGAGCCAAAGCCACTTGCATTTGCTGAGAGGGGCGTAGTCAGACACAGCGAATGAGGATTTAAAGCTATAGATACTAAAACAGCCTGCTCTGAGCAGAGTTAAAACAGAGAGGGCAGGAGGCAACTCCTAAAACTCTTAGGATATTTCCGAAGAAGATGGGATCAATTTAAAACCTTTTTTTAAAGGAGTGTAATATGAGATCTACAGGGTTGACTGCTTTCTGTCTATAACAAAATTTGGTAATCATTGCCAAGACATTAGGATTGATCATAGCCGGATCCCATGTTTCTTATTTTGTGGCCTGTGTCTTTCACTTCCAGCTTTTCCCACTTTGTCTAAATCCCTCCCAACAGAGACACATGGAGGATTTGAAGAAAACAAGGCAGGGTACTGAGGACTGAGGGGTAAGTGACGTGTGTTTGTGTTGATGGTAATAGCTGATCATCAATAAGCTGACAGCCACATATGGACAGTTGATTGACCATGAAAAAATAAGGTAACAAAATTAATACAATTGTCTTTTGTCCCTTCATCCGACCTTATTCTAAACTTCTGAACATAAAGAATAAAGACTGATGAAAAAATAGTTTTACTGGGACATCGATTTAATATCAAATTGTTTGTTGATCTCCTTGTTGATTTCTTATAATGACTGGATTTTCGGTTATTGTGCCTTATTACTGGACCACATATACATTTTTTAGTGTCTCATGAACAATTATATAATTTCTTTAGTTTGTATTTCTAAAAATAATGAAATCATGACAACAGTCAAACACAATGCTTCTGACCTGATCATCCTTAAACTAAAGTTTATTTTTAAGATAAAGATGTTAACATGTTTTTTCCGTCCACTTTCCGACTTTTATTTTTTAAATAATAAATTAAACCCTGGAAATAACTGATCGCAATAAAATAAATATGAACTAAGATAAGGTTTTTCTTTATGATTTCATTAAGTTTAAAGTTAACATATTACTTTTTAGTTTGACAGGGTATCAGACAAATAAAACAAATCAAATATTAAGCTCGAATGTGATGCACTTATAAAAAGGTTTATTTAAATTAAATTCAAGATTATAATTTCATTTGTAATTTATCAGTCAGCTTTTTTTTTCAGCTCATCACAGACCTTCTGCAGGAGTTTATTTAGACCATTATCCATTTAAATGACCATTCTGTCCATTTCATTGTTGTTTTTACCCTGTCTTTCATAATCATTATCATTGAGCTTCTGCTACGATTTTGTGCAACCCTAGATTTTAAATTGAGACATGAAAAATCGTGATTCCCTTAACTGAGTTTGAAACTGTAATCGGGATGCTGTGCTGAAAAAACTTTCCTGTATTGCCTCTAGAATACTGTCTGGCTTTTTGGGATTACAGTGCTGTATGTGAGATGTGCCAACTGACAATGTCAATGGATTTGGCAGAGACGTGCATTACATGATGTTCTTTGTCAGGGCTGCAAACACAGAGCCATGATTTGAACCACGTTGCCATGTGTTTGCTGAGAGCGGCTTGTGAAAGCTTGATAAATCCTATAAGTATCAGATCACATCTAAATCCAGAGCAATCTATTGCTAGTCCCAGCAAGGATCAAAGTAAATACGTAGGCGTCCTGGAACCCCTTGGAACAGCAAAAAAAACACAACATAGCCCCCACCTCAAATGGTCTGACGAGGAAAGTGGTGCATTTGAATGTATTTTGGCTGGACATCTGATTGGACATGAGTGGGAGATGAACTGGCAGGCTTACTGACAGAAACAGAAGAGTTTGGGAGACAGTGACACAGTTGGGTTTGTCTTGCTTCACTGAGCTCCTCAACTACTGTGCCTGAGACGTTATTTTATAGCTGCAATGTCCCAGAGCAAAACAGGATCAAGTGACTGTCTCAGCCGGAGAACTGAGAGTCGCTGCAAAGATTTTAACATCAAGGTTTCAGATGCTTTTCTCCCACTTTAAGAGAATTTCAAATAGGGGACTTGGTTTGTCAGAGTTACCAGAGAAAGAGGACGACTCCAAAGGAATCCACAGAAGACTTTGGAAGTGGACTCCAGTGAAAAGAACAAACATTCACAGGGGACTCCAGCAGCAGATGATTTTTTTCACTCACTTTAGACAATGCCAAAGTCTCGAGAGAGGGAGAGGAGAAAGAGATAAAATGAGGCGTGATCCTCAAAACATGCCAACAACACAGCCTGTAAAGCAGAACTTAGTGCCTACTTGATTTTATTAATGCAAAGTATTGCCTCTCGAAAGTTTAATTTGATTCTTACTAAGATAGGTTAAAAGTTGTTTGTGCAAAATAGTGACAAATGTGGTATAAGATGTGAAGTTCATAAGAAATAAATGCACAAATGTATATATTTCAGTAACTGTGTTGAACAGTGTGTTGTTCTAGAGAAGTGCACCAGGTCAGAGATGTAGTTAAATGTGTGTTAACTGATCTTTTTGTCATCCCTCTGATTGGTCTACTGACCCACCAATCACAGAGCCTCTTCTTATGACAGCCTTTGTCAAGGTACCCCAGTTAGACATGCCTCAACCCTCATCAAGTCTTTTCAGTAAGATGCAGTGAAATGGTGACCTTAGTTTTGTGACTTCTAATGGTTCAAAGATGTGTAAAGTGTTTGTTAAAGTGAGTAAAGATATCCACATCATAATTCAGAAGAGTTTCTACATTGTACCATTAACTGAGGGTTAATTATGAAAAATGTCCTCTATGGATTCAGCTCTGTGGACAACCTTGGTTTTTCAATCCATTGACAATCATTAAGAATGCTTAAAATGCTTAATGATTAGAGGAAATATTTTTAAAACGGAAACCACAGGGTGTCCAGGCTCTACCTTAGAGACAGGGTGAGAAGCTCAGTCAACTGGGAGGGGCTCGGAGTAAAGCTGCTGCTCCTCCGTGTTGAGAGGAGCCAGATGAGGTGGCTCGGGCATCTAATCAGGATGCCCCCGGACACCTCCATGTTGAGGTGTTCAGGGCACGTCCCACCGGTAGGAGACCTCGGGGAAGACCTAGGACATGCTGTAGGGACTATGTTCTCTCAGCTGGCCTGGGAATGCCTGGGGAATCCCCGGGAAAAGCTAGACAGAGTGGCCGGGTAATGTCAGGGTTTGACAAAAACTAAACTAAGAAAAAGTTGAAGTTGGACCCAGATGCAGACACTAACAAAAATATTAAACCAAAAATTTAAAAAATTTAAACCAAAAAAAATCTGAAAATACCAAACGAATTCTCTTTGAAATATTCAAAATCAGACAAACTATCTACAAAGAAAAAAAATACACTAAAAGGACCAGAAACTTACACAGGGGATGTAGCACAGAAGACACATGAACAGGCAAAGACCAGAGGAAACACAGAGACTATACACTGTGGGATAACAAGACACAGGTGAGACAAACCGGGAACAGGTGTGATGAATTACACAGGTGAACCAATCAGAGCAAAAAAGACAGGAAGTAAAACAAGAAATGACACACAGAGGACACACCACAAAATACAACCGGAAACATCAAGGAACAAACTTAATGCAGAAACCACATAGAAACACACCAGGGTGAAACAGACACACAGCAGGAAAGACACTATTAAAACTAACAGTAACATAAAACAAAGGTGTAGTCATGACAACTAAGTCTTCAGATATCCTTTTGCTCAACAAGAGCTTTGTTGATGTGCAGCGTGAGGACAGCTAACATTAACCAACATCCCTGGTTGCAGACACTGACAAGATTTCAAACAATTTCAACAAAGTTTTAGAGACTTAAGTCATCATACACCCCTCCATAATTTTATCTTTATCTTTCACTGAGTTCAAATTTCTATACAGTAAACTAAGTTCAATAAGCAATCACTCAAATCGAAGGGTATTTTCAAGTGTTTTCAACGAGAAGAATCCTGATGGCAGGATGTTTGTCTAGCAACAGTAAACTAGGAGGGTGTGGCTTGACAAAGTGTCACTACCTGAAGACGGTGAGGCTTGATAAAGGATCAGTTGGCTCATGTGAGGTGCATTTGTGTGACACTAAATTCCACATAATCCATGTGAACAGCATTCAATCCACACCACACATTCTGCAACAAATTGTCCCCACTCCAGACAGTCTTTTACTCCACATCTTGCACTGCAAATTGTATGTGGTGCATGCAAGAAGCACCACTGTGCACTGCTTTGGTGGACTTGAGTTACTGATTAGCGGGAGCCGCTCTTAAGCTGATGTTACATCAGTCATGATGGACCCCTGGGACCTCCTCTAAAACGAGATGCTGCATCTCAAGGGGCTATCCTAAATAAAATTCAAATTCAATGGAATGTCCACTCACACCATTGGACTGAATTGATTATGATGCACGACCAACATGCTTAATTCATCTGCTCACACTGTGTGATTCGATGGTCAGAAACAACCGGAGTGCTCACACTGATGAAGTGAAATCAGGACAGAGTACTGACAGGACAGAACACTGACAACATCAACTGCTATAAATCGGCTAGCCCCTGTACCCTGCTATCTTCCCTAAGGGGAGAGTTGCTTTATTGACAATTATATTTAATGGTGCCATGGGCCCTGAACAAACCAACTTCAAAAAACCCAAAGCTAATTGACCAAACAGTCTGCCAGACACAAAATGCATGCAGTGCTTGTCAAATAATAATAAAAAAAATAACCATCAACACTTTTTCTGAAGTTATGAGTGAGAAACGAGGAAAATATTTTAGCACAAATTGTGTGTAAAAAATACAGTATGTCTTTAGATTTTCAGCAAGATAAGGGCAAAAAACTTTTGCCCAGATTTAATGCAATGTTTGATATATGGCTTAATCCCCGAATGTTTTCTTAAAAGCCTTAAATCTTCCTGGATGTTATAAAAATTAAAGCTCCATGTACGATCCCCGACAATCTTGTCAGTTGTGATTAAAAGCTTGTTCATAGATATTACATGTAAGAATGAAATATTGAGTTTGTAACCAAATTGAATACAATTGTAAATTATTTGTAAACTCTAAAAGCCTAAATATACACATGAGTACGTACTTATGAAACCATAAACATATACACTGTAGAGTTAGCCTACAAATATACAGTATATTAGTGAATATGTATCTGGACCCATACATTATGTTTTCCTTCTCTTTAACATGAGGAAAGTCATTTTTGTAACTTTTTCCTACGAGCTTTGTAACCTCTAACAAGAAAAATCTAACAGTTTCTGTTTCTTTTGAGATGTCAAAAAATGAGAATGAATGTTCTTTGTACTATCTTTATGAGAATCAAGTTTTTTTAAAGTTTTAATTTCTCAGAGATAATTTTCAGTGTTGCAGACACATGATGAAAGCATCCATTTTAATAAAATATAGAACTCAGGTACAGTAAACGTTGCTAGAAAAAACAATTTCAAATAATCATAGTTGTGATAAAAAATAAATCCTTTAATACTTGGATATTCATAGAGTTTAATGGAGCACAGTTAGTAGAATAAGCAGATGACTGCTTGTTGTTGGTGTACAGGTAATAAGTTGACATAAAGAGACAAAACCCTCTCATAATGTGTACTTTATTATGTTGATTCAGAGTGTATTTTACATAAACAGCTGGTTGACATGACTGACAGATCAGCTGTTACTGTCATCAGACAGTCATTGCTTCACATGCTGCTGCAGGGAGGAGAACATCTTACAAGTCTAATAACATGTTTCCTCTGTCCCTTCTTCTCAGCTAATTTTCCATGTAGGAGGCAAGGAGAATACACAAGTGACAAACGATATATAAGGTAACCGAGAAAAGTAAAAAAAAAAAAGTTAAAAGTAAGTATTTCTTTTTTGGATTCATTAATAGAAGTAAGAAATCACTCAGTTTTAATTATGCTTGTTGTGAATATTTAAAGGGGGATATGGTTTGACGGTCATTAAACAAAATTCTGTTACAAGGTTTGCTTAATTGAAGTTATTTCAGAGAGTTTGAATTTGATTTTGGTCCAAAATGAATAAGAATACTGAGCAAATCTGAAATCCTGCCAAGGGAATAATAATTTATAAAAGGATAGAAAACTCTGGGCCCATTTCTACAGTAAGATGGTGGACGAGCTTCAAGTATCTCTACTGTTTATCTTCTCAGCAGAGGTACAGCTGATCAAGGGCACTTTTTTCTCTTCTTATGCACTTCAATCTGTTTTCCCCCATAAGAGGTCAGACACTTTTTATCTAGTGCCCTTTAAAGTATATACTCAGAGTCCATTAATCTCAACCTACAGCAGTGCGATGTGGCTGCTA
Organism: Cetoscarus ocellatus; assembly: GCA_037902135.1. Classification (NCBI taxonomy): domain Eukaryota; kingdom Metazoa; phylum Chordata; class Actinopteri; order Labriformes; family Labridae; genus Cetoscarus; species Cetoscarus ocellatus. Next base: position 623,090 of record JBAMNC010000415.1, read on the forward strand.
TGCAACCGCTGCCTTGTCACCATCACGAGCCCAAAGAAGGACTGGTATCCTTCACATTGGCTGTGACTTTGCTCATGATTGATTGCATGTCGCTTTCTTGACAGCCAATATTCTGCAGAACTCTTAGGGTGAGATCGGAGCCTACTCCCCCACCTCTCATGAGTGTTCACCATAGCAGAGGGGGGTATGAGGGAGAAGGGCTTATATCTTAACCTTCACAAAGTCGAGCTGAATTATTGTTAAATCACCCCATGTGGATTATCTTCGTGGGCCTCTATTGTTCTAATTTGCAAACATGTATTCCACAGTGAGTTTCTGTTGCGGATGGCTCTGCATACATTATGTGTGACTGTATATAGCCTGATTCAGAAAGCACATACAGCACAAAGGAAAACGGAGGCTGAATGAAGATATTAAAGTTAATGATTTTGTCAGAGTAATTAGGAACGAAATGGGAATTTGATTTTATGAACACACGGCCCATGAGATAAGGAACGACAGCTGGTGAGAGGCATATGTCAGAAAAAAGAATACCTTTTGACGTGTGAGTTTGAGAATAGCTCCTGCTTTAACTTCTTGGTTATTGTCGACACACTTGTTAATCCCCAGATCAAACCAGGCCCTGCTGGAACACATCAGCTCTCGGTTAGCAATTACTCCTGATCTTATTTACCTTTATTAGTTTTCTCAAGTGTGGAAACAGAGCCGGATTCTTTCAGCACAAGCACCGAATGAAAAGTAGCACCTACAATGGTTTTATTTGATTGTATCAGCTGTTAAATTAACTTTAGAAGGGAATATAAAACACAGGATGTGTGTTATTGGTTTGTGAAAATTAACTTAATAGAGGCCCATAAATGCAGCCAAAAAGAAAGAAAGCAAACACTTTCTTTGGCTGCTTTGTATTAAGAGTCTTTTAAGCACAACCTTTACAAGGTCTATTTCTTACATTTCAGCACAAAGTATTATTATTGAGTACTCAAAATACTGAAATCACCAAATTGGGCCATTTATTCCTGCACAAAGCCTTAAAACCAAGACTGCAGTCATTCTGCAGCACAACTACTGTAAGTTTATTTTCTTCCCATCAAAAATAGATTGGTTGCCTAAAGTTAAACACTGCAAAAAACTCAAATCATATTCAGCATTAGGTGAAAACACATTTCAATGGTTTTTATACAAAATCATTAGTGGCACCAATTGTGAATATTAGAGCTGATGCTGATACAGATGTTTGTAATAACAATTTAACCAATATTTTTGTAACTGCATGTTTGCTGTACTTCTCCAACATCACAAATATTCACTCTCAAGTTTGATCTTGAAAATAGTTCGGAGTCGCTCCCACATGTAATTTCTTCTGTCTAATAGAGATATCCTTCTTAATCAGCATTTAGGCAGCCTAGATGTCACAAAAGATAAATATCAGAAACTGATATCTGCTCATCCCACAGTCATTCACCAATGGAAAATATTTGTAAAATGGGCTGATATTGGCAAAAACCGATGTTGAGCTGATGCTGATCCATGATGCTGCATTTGTCGTTAAATTTACATTGGACAATAATCTTAAACATAGAATCAATGTCAATAGTTAATAAAAAAAACCAAAGCAGTTGATTGTTTTTACTTGATTTCTCAGAAAGAAATGTCTGAACTGGGCAAGACATTCTATTGTAGGCTATGGGAAATGTGTGGTTCCTGTTTTAAAGTTTGTATTTTAACCTGTTTGATTTCTATTTTCTTAAAAAATGCAAGTTTTTGTCAAATGGAGAAAATAATGGATTACAGGCCTGCATTGCAATTGTATTAATTTTACATCATTAATGTATAGATCAGCTACTTACAGCCATTTACTTGAAAAAGCTTAATCCTAGACAGTGTTCTTGTCTCATCTAAAAAAAATCTTTTTAATTAAACTTAGTATTTAAGCTGCATTAACCTGACAAGTCAAGGTGAAAATCTTATTTTAAGGTATCACACACAGATAATAAAGTCGGAATTGCTTGCAGTTAAAAACTGGCTCCCAAAAGCAACAAACAATATTGACTTCTTTATTTCCTTTTAATTAGGTCAGTATATTATTTAGAGGCACCTCACAAGCTTGTTTCTTATTAGACAGTTAGTGATTACAACCAATTCAGCACTCTTTTTATTTTATCGTATCAGAGTTTATCTGGACTTTTCAGGTAAATGCTGCTCTCACTGAGTGTTGTGAGATGTTTTTGATTAGAATAAGACATATACTCTTGCTGAGGTTTGAGCTTTTGCTGTACATCACACATAATAAGGAGGTGTGTGTTTAGGTATCTAAATGGTGAGACATCACTTTCACTCGTCTGCACAAGAATCTCTGACTGGTTAAACAAACACATGATTTTAGATGTTAGCTGTAACACAAACCAACTGTTATACTCATACACCCATATAGCCAATAATCACGGGTTGGGGGCAAAACTTTAGTAAATGGCCTTACTCCCACTACATGACGACCCAGATGTAAATAAGCATTGTGAAGGCATAGTATTTCATATCAGTAGTGCCATTTTTTAAGTACTTTGGTCATCAATACTGACAAAAAGGCAAGCAGGTAATCAGTTGACAAGAGCATATCAAGATTTAGAACAAAAATGTTGTTGCATGCAATGCCACAGGCTGACTTGCAAGCCCTTGCAAACCTAGTCTCCCTCTTTTAATGAAATATGATAAAAATAATACCAATTTCATATTTTTCCAGGTGCTGCCTTTTTTCAGATTAGTCAATAAGTCTACATTACATTTTCAGTTATCCCCCCAAAACATTAGTGGGCAAGAAACAACCCCAAGATGAGTAAGGAACCTTGAGTACGGTAACAAGGGAAGTACAATATTTTTTTTTAGCTTTAAGCATCTTTATCAAGCCTGACAGAATCTGCTTTGAATCTTTAGGCTATAGTCATCAAATAAACTCTGTAGTTAGAGTTAAGGGTGTGACATTACCAGAACAGAACTTACAACAAGATTATGATGTTGTTGTCTTTTATTCAAGTCTGCATTATATTTTTCGTGGATGCCTTTGCTGCGCATGCATTTGCAGCGTGTGTTAGCTTCGGTGAGTGCAGCTTTCACACCAGGCATGTGAATGTCCTGCGGCCTCAACGCATTTCCAAACTGTCACAGCTCTATCACACGGCACACATTACACCAATAATGAGCTTCTGTTGAAAGTTTAAGAAGAATCACAAAAAATCTCCCCACAAGGACCCTGATTTATTGAGTATCTGACCTGGGCAGCTGCACCTGCCCGATTCAGTGTCTGTAATCAGGCAGATCCATCTTTCCAAGCTCCAGTCTACAACAACTGTGAACCATGACCCATGATTACTTCTACAGAGGTTAGCATAGATGCTAACTGCTTTAGTAGCAGTTTTATCAGATCTGAATACCTTTTCTTTATTAATTGAAAACAAATAACAACACAACAAACTTTCATTGTGGAACTGGTTGGCTGGTTGTTTAGTTTTAGGGTTTGACTCCATCCCTAAGCTCCTTTATCACCTTACTCTACACCTTTCCCTTCAGTTTCCTTTCAAATCCACCATTCTATGAAAAAAGGCAAACAAAAGGCCAAAACTAGACATGTTCAAACAATAAATATTCATGACTTAATCTGCAGGAATCAATTTCAAAAACAACTTGAGGTGTGATAAATCAATAGCGAAGCAGGTCATTGCAGGTATGGACTAATTTGACTGACACTTTTGTTTTTGATTGACAGTGACCAAAACACCCACTGACTGTCGACAAGATTCTGTTTTAAATTGTGAAAAATAAAGATAATTCAGGAGCATCTGACCTCTTTGTATTCACCATCTGATTCCAAATAAAATGAGGACTCACAAAAGCACCAACACTGATATTTCTCAGGAAATATGTGGTTATGTAAAACATAGTCACTCATAGCTGAAAGCTGTAGATATATGAATGTGGTCTTTGCCCTTTCAGCTGATGTGGGCTATAGAATTCAATATAAGGAGCAAATAATAGCTGAGTGCTGTGGGAAAAATACAGTGTTCAACAAGCAAAGATGAAAAAATCACTTTGCCTAAACAGCATCCACTCTCTTCATGGAAAAAAGTGTAAAATTCTGTTTAAGTTTCAGTGTTGGGTCTGGTGGGTTTGGTGGGTTTCAGTGGTGGTGGTAGAATTTTGATTCAGTCATCATATGAAATGCAGAATTATAGACTAGAGTAAAATGGCATGCCATTCCCTGCTCTCTCATAATGAATGATTCATTACACTGTCCTGTCTATTCTCCAAAGGAAAATGAAATTAAAAACAAATTTTAAAGGAAGAAAAATTTCACTTGGAGTCTGGAAGTAACTTTGGTTCTCCTTGAGTGTTATTGGGATTAGTTAAATCTTAGAAGAAAACATCTATTCAAAAAAAGGGCATAAAAAAATAATATTTTTGAGAAAATCAATGCCATTCAAATACATTTTATTTAAAAGAGCCTTTCAGGACACTCAAGGACACTATACAAGTTCTCAAGGGCTGGAGTGGTGTTGTGGAGAAGGTTTGTGAATGGCTTTAAAGGTGTACAGGAGCAGTTAGAATTGAATTCTTTGCTTGACCGGGAACCATGGAGGTGCTGTACGATGGGGCTGATGTGATGGTGTGAAGGGGTCTTGGTGATGATATGGGCAGCTGAAATCTGGACAAGTTGGAGTTTATATGTATATATATAATTTTGTAGGGAGTCTGGAAGTATATACAGCATATACATTTTGAATTTATCTACAGAACTGCTTCCTCTCAGGAAATAAAAAAAACTAATGGACTGAATGAAAATAAGGTTTTCATACTTTGCAATATTTTCATACTTTTAATTGTTTCAAAATTTGTAAAACCCAGTCGTTACTAAGGAATGTGAACAATAGCACTGCTTCATGACAAAGTAATGAAAAGAAATAGACAAAAACAGAGATTTTTGGGGGGTTGAGAGCAGCAATATGTTTTTATGATTCATTTTTTTTCCCCTTTGGGGGGGTATCTTTGAATTCGGAGTATAAAGTATGATTAAAAAAAAAACTATAAGCATTTCCAGATAGATTTGCCAAAGATTTAAATATTGTAAATCAAGTTAAAATTACATTAAACCCAAAATAAATAGCAAACAGTCTTTTACCACACCTAATAAATGGTTAAGATGGACATGTTTGCAAATAACTTAGTAATTTGGTGATATTTAGTTATTTAAAAAAAGGGAATGTTTCAGAGTTAAATAGGGGGAATTTGCACACAGTGACTGTTAAAATTTTTGATATTTTTTTCCACATGGCTATTTTAATAGTATTATTAATTTAGTTTTATAAAATACTGTGATATATTCATAAGCTGCCTCACCCCACATTAGTGAGCATAGACAGGGGCGGGGGGGGGGTTACTGTTATCTTCTATGACTTATAGTTCGACAATCATTGAACTTTTGTTCATTATAAAAGTAAAACCCCACAACTCCAAATAGTTGAATATGTGAGGAACAGTGACTGAGCAATGGTTCTTACAGTGCAAGTTCTTCTAGCTGAAAATATTTCTAGATACATACGGGGCTGCTGTTGACTCATCTTTTAAAACCTGGCAGTGAACCCATACAGGCACTGATATTGATCAGCAACCTTGTAATTCCTTATAGATGATGGAAGTAATGCAACCATTTTAATCCACTGGTTAATTCATCCAAATACTGTAAATGAAAGTGTGAGATACAGCCTTTTACAGCTGCAGAGGTAAAGAAATGTAGACATCCACAGCACTTCTCCTCCCCATTTCTCTTTGAAATCTTCCATCAACACTTCCTCTGCAGTAGGGGGCAGAAGAGACGAAGCTGTCAGCACTTCTCACAACACAACAACTCTTTTCCCTGATATAGCCCTTTCCCGAGAGATTACAGACACGAGCGGTGGGTGGGACGCTTTGGCACACTGCACCCCTGTTCTCTCTCACTCTCTCTCTCTTTTTCTTCACAGGTCCATATTTTCTTTCCATCTCTCTCCTACATCAACTCCCCAGGGTAGCAGCTCTGCAGTGGGGACATCCCTCCAAGTTCCTACACAAGCCCCTGCAGCAGTTAATTGCAGTGAGAAGATGTATTATGTGCAGAGAGCCACCAAAGGGACAGTGATCACACTAACAAGCTGAGTTGAGATGGTGGAAACAGCGATGGCAGCAGCAATGGTGGGCATCCTCTTGTGACTAGAAAGCTTTTTAACACCTTTCAAAAACAAAAAAGGGGCCTGTCATGGGTATTTCTGAACAGTGCTTTTAAGAGAGCGACAGTGAGACAGAGGTGGTCTAACATAGCTTTCAAATTTCCAGGCAAGTCTACAGAGTGCTGCATAGGAAGAAAAAGCAACTGCTACAATAAAGACGCCTCTGCATGTCCCCTTGAAGGTGTGTCGCTCTTCTAAGAGCCTCCCATAGCAAACACTTTTTTCATTTTTTATTTTATATCTACACCACTTATCTCCCTATCTCAGTCTCCATCTTCCTTTCAAGCCCCCCTCCCCTCCTTCTCAGAGATACAGAGATTTCTCCCTCACGTGTTCCTGGCTCATGTAGAGTGGTGAAATAAAAAGGGCTGAATGCTGCTGCTGCTCTGACTCTGGCCTCATGCCACCCTGCTGCCAGGCTCAGGATCCTGCTCCTGCTGCCCCACGACTGCTGCCAGCCAGCGGGGATGAGAGAGGAGAGAGGCTGGGTTCAATGAGCGGTCTAGAAAAGCAGCTCCCAACCCTTTTTGCACTACTGACCGGTTTCAAATTTTCACGGGCTGGCCGTCAACGGCATTAAAACAAACAAACATGATATGCATAATAAGCACAGTCCACCATAGTGCAGGATCAGTGGGCAGTGGTATGCCTGAACATGCTCATTGAATTTGCTCACATTCCTGGTAAACTGTGAATTGTATGGCCCGATATTTCAACTCATAGACCAGACCCAGTTCAGTATGTGGCCAGTGTTTTGTGTAACTAGTTAGCTGATACAAACAAATGCAATAATCATCAATAATTTCTAAACCAGTTAAAAGATTACTTTTATCAGCTGGCCATTGAGACCCCACCCTACATGTTAGCACCCCCAGCACCTCTGTGCACGGCTTCCTGTTGTTAATTAAAGAGGGATATTATGCCTGCATCTTGTTCTCTAACAGGGGTCCTATCCCCTTTGCTGTGTGATTCTGGATCCATGTTGTGAATCTATATGATGGTTTAAAGGATTAGTCCACATTTTAATTGACTTGAGGAGGCAGGCTGCTTAGATGACTTAACAAGCTTTAGAGTAAGATCAAAACACAAGGAGCATATTTGGATCTATATCTTTCAATTTATGTGGCCAAACAAACTTTAATGAGGGTTTTAATGAAGTGATGTGTGAGCCTGAAATCGGCCCACTGATAGCTCCCACAGATCACTAAATTTGAGATTTTTATTGGTATTGAATTACTGTGCTGTGAGGTTAATGACATGGATGCTAACATTCATGTGCTCATGCCTCCATGTAGCACCCCTCTTTAGCTCACACACAGCCCTGTACATTTCAACTCATTATGCACATAGCAAGGTAAAATGATCTGCTAAAATTGTATTGATTCTTCTGACCTCATTCAGTCTGACGAGGACCTGAGCCAGGGGAAAATGGAAGACCCTGAAAAAAGGGGTATCTGAATTAATGATGCACTGAACCAAACTCAGCTGATGACTGCAGCAACTGACTCATTAGAATAACCACCAATACCTCTTTAAGGCCATATATTATGCAAAGTACACCTATTTCCTTCTTATAATACATAGAAAAATCACCTGCCATTTAATAGGTACACCCTGCCAGGTTGGACCCCGTTGTTGCCCACAGCACTGCCTTAATTCTTCATAGCATAGATTCAATGTGGTGCTGGAAACATTCCTCAGAGGTCCATACTGACATGGTAGCATCACACGGTTGCAGCAGGTTCACTGGCTGCACATCCTTTATGCCAATCTACCTTTCCACCACATCCCAAAGGTGCTCTTTTGGATAGAGTTCTGGTGGCTGTAGAGGCCCCTTGAGAACAGTGAACTCACTGTCATGTTCAAGAGACTAGTTTGTGACATTGTCACCTGATTAATTAAAAAAGTAAAGACAGTACATATAGCAATGTATTGAAAACTAACAGAAAAGTTTTCTTGTCTTTGTGGTTCCTTAATTTTCCCTTTACAAGAAAATAAGTGGGAGTGTGGTCAAAATAGTTTACTTTTGGGATTAACAAAGTTGATATAAATGGGTGTGGTTTAGAAGAAAGGGGGGAGACGCATAGAGAAGACAAAGATGACAGTGTGATGTCAGAAGAAATAAGTGTCTGAACGTACCAAAGATCCATGGACTGTAAAAGAAATTCATATTGGTTTTATAGAAAGTCTCAGGATGGACTGTGTGCTTACGGAAGAGAATCTCCTGGTTGACCCACATATTCACTGTAAATCCAAGACATGATTGTGCATGAAAACACCAGCAGATCAGCAGTCTCTGAAATATTCAGAATAGCCTGTATAGCGCCAACAACAATGTCACGTTCAAAGTCACTAGATCACCTTTCCTCTTCATTCTGATACTTACTTTGAGCTTCAGCAGGCCATCTTGACCATATTTTGCACTAAGTTGCAGCCATGTGATTGGCTCATTATGTATTTGCATTAATGAGCCATTGAACAGGTCATAAAGTGTCCACCCAGTGTTTGTGAGCATGGCCAATTTCCCAACCCGACCCAGCACAGGAAAAATCCCTCCTAATGCTCAGTTGCTTGCTCCACCTTTCAGCAAATGTGTTCTCAAATAGTCAACATGAAAATTTCCTGCAAGGTGCTATACTGGCTATGTCATTTATCTTACTTAAAAGTTCTTTATTGTATGAAATAAAAAAAAAAAAAAAAAAAAAAAACAAATACACAAATTCACACCTCTGGGGTGATTTCCAAAAAATTTAGTGAAGTCAATTGATCGTGAAATCAACTCTCAGGGCTGTTCTACATTATTACTGTAGGGCATCTGCTCAGTTTACAAGTTTGAAAGTTTCTTTTACTGACTAATTTATATGAAATAAATGTATACTCTTCTATGGTTGTTTCTGTTTGTTTTGTGCTTGTGGTTTAATGCTGTTAAATGCATGTATAATGATAAGCTGTTTTCATTTATGACAGAAATTCCACTGAACCGCCAGTCAATGACGTAGCAAGGGTGTGTTAAATATATAGTGACACAAAATTTATGGCAATAAAGAGGTATTTATTTTATATATAATATATATCATGAAACTGTAGCAGTTTCATGATTACTTGTTTTCTATATAGGCTTTTTAAAAGTTTTCAATGGTATTACAGTGAATGCAATGTACATATATATGTATATATATATATATATATATATATATATATATATATATATATATATATATATATATATATATATATATATATGTATCTCTCTCTCTCTCTCTCTCTCTCTATATATATATATATATATATATATATATATATATATATAAATTTGCACAATAAGTGATTACATAACATCAAATTGGAAGTGTTTAAAAAGAAATATATCAGGAGAGGTCAAGAAGCCATCAGGCTTATGCAAGGAACCTCACCTTTCTATGAGAAGAAGAATAAAGAAAATAAAGAACAATCAAGATTTGATGTGGAGTCAAATGTCTGGATTTTGGTTGCGAACCGACTGAACTACAACACAAAACAAAACAAATGTTCCAAATTTGGACAGCAGGACACCTCAGACAGTTCTCAATAGACTTTTCATGGACTGTTGGTCATGGCACAAGAAAAAAGTGGACATGTTTTGGTGGTGATCTGAATCCAGATGAGAATTTTTAAAAAGGATCTCTTAAAAGTGCACTTCTGGTTAATAAATGAAATATCAATGCTGCATTATAATATGTCGATACAGTAACAACGTTTTTGCAATAATTGGTGATATTTTCTTACACCCATGTTACATAACAAATGTGTAACTGGAGTCTTGGCCACTGAAGTTTTTCTTTGGTTTCTTAAAGGCGTTGAAATAAGGTTCAAGTCTGTATTTCCCTTTTGCCTTTAAACAACATACCATAGCTAAAATGGAAGATGCTGAGGTGATGTAGCCGCAGTGTTGGCAGGATAAACAGCAGATCACGGTCTGATTGAGCAGAACATCTTAAATCAATCGAAGAGAGCTTGAATAGGCAGGTAAAGAAATGTTACTATATAGTATCCACTGTTTCTCTGGGAGATGATTACAGGCTTGGCTGCATTGTGAAGTGCATTTAGCTATACAAAATGGAAATCTCAGCATCTCTTGATATGCCTTTCCACCAGTGGAGGAACAACACTGTGGATTCAAGGGTCACAAGAGCGTGAGATTGAAAATGGTAAAGAAACTCAGCGAGGGTGTCTGGAGGCGAGGCCCCTGGTAAATCTGGATGATGTTTGCCTTTTATCAGAGTTGACTTTTTGCTAATACTTCAGGGAGGGGGCCACATCAAAATGTCTCTATTCTTCAGGGGAATGTGCACTGAACTTGTCTGGCATCTCACCCTATAGGAAGTAATGGTGCCCTTTGAAACTGCCACAGTTATATATTTTTTTTAAGAAACCCATGGCTAAGAAGATGTAAATAGCCATGCAGGCAGAGCTGCTGTCAAACTGCCCTTGGATGAGGAATATCAGTCTGGCAGACGACGGCCCCTGGGTGAACCTGGCATTTGATGCAATTTGTCTGGTCCCAGGGCTGAAAACACTATAAAGGAGCCAGCTTTCTTGGTCAGCGCTCCGTCAGAGTGTCAGATTTTTATTCCCCTTGCATGACTTGGTTTCTCTCTTAAATACTGTACTTTGTCCTGAAGGATTAATCACTTTTTTCTGTGGTTACATCATCAAAGATCTCAGGTACATCAGTGAAACTCATCTCAGTCCTTTAAGATTTAATGTAGAAAGTGGGAAACACCATATGAACTACTGTAAAGTGCTGCTGGAGATCTTTTCCACATCAGGCAGTAGAAGCCTGTAATCCCATATGTTGAACTATCTTCAAAGCCAAAGAACTCACAAAGTCTGCAGGGTATGTTGGACTTCACAGGGTATTTTCTGCAGCATGAACATACTGCAGAAACATGCAAGGGGAAACAGCTTGAGCAGAATGAAGGCTATCATGCTATAAAGGTTTTGTTTGGAATATATTTTTCAAATTGCACTGGTCCTGCTGAGGCACAAAACTGATATGCATGAAGACTGTGGAAACAGGCTTGAAAGTGTAAAATATACACATTTGTAAGGGTTAAAAGTGTCATTAATTATTCACAAAATAAGATTGAGGAAAGTTTCTGAAGAATATGAAAACCTACTTTAGAAAAGCTTATTGAACTGTTCAAAAAAATTTATATGATGGTGGGACTGCAGAAGATCACATTTCAAAGGAGACATATATTGAAAAATCCATTTATTGTTAACTTTTTTGGGGTATCTCACTTCTCCAGTCTTTTGTTAAAGGTCCTCCTGTAAAACCATGAAATTTGAGTCTGTTCAGGATCTGTGCTCACTGTGACATCACAGTGAGACCACTTACTTAGCATCACCACCCTTAAATTTCCACACACAGCTCAACATCTGTTTTCAAGTTAACACACCCTCAGCAAAAGAAGAGCTGTTCAAAAGGGGCATGGTTGTATTTGAAGACACACAAATTAAAACAGAGTGTTCCAAGAATGCCTGTTTGGGGCTGGCGTACGAAAAGACAACAACACAAGGTAGTTAGATGGCTCTTCCAAAGTACATAGTGATGTGTTCTAGCAGCTGTAATAATATGTTTTATATAAGCACTAAGAATGGTACTGTTGGCCATGAATTGCCAATTGCCAGGCTGGGTTAGGATCTAGGGCACACTCTTAATGTGTTCAAATCATGCTTGAAAAACAGAGGTGTTATAGGGTGTGTGAAAACTACCATTCTCCTTCAGCCCTCTGTACCTGTAGGGGCTCTGTTTAAGCACCTTTTAAGGAAACATTGCTTATATTTTCACAGTTTTGCAGTGCTTTACAGATCTACCTTCCACATAAAAGCTGCAGCCCATAGCTTACAAAACAACTGCTTCAGACCCTTCAAGATATCAGAGACTGGACAGCAGCAAAATGTTAATATATGAATAAACCAAAAAAATGGCAGTAGTCCCAACTGGTCCTCCTGACTCCACCAGCTCAATTTGCATAGATCTTGGCCCACTGGCATTAAAAACCATTTGCAGGAGGTCTTGACATGATTTTTGGTTGTGCTTTTAAATTTGATAAAGAAACCTCCTCCATGGGGTAAAACTGCCTTAGACACAGAGATATTATTTGTGGTTTTATTGCCTCCCGCCTTGACTGCTGTCAATTCCTTTACATAAGAGTTCATCCCCTCTTCCTGGGTTCAGAGGAAAGTCAGAGGTGGTCACATCTTATCAATTGAAAGCCCCTGTCTGTCTGTTGAACAAACTGCCTTAAAATGATAGGTGTAGACTCAGCACGTTTATTTCTCAGACTAGTTTCATGCTGTATTTGACACTAAAAAATGCAAACAAGACCCTATATGACAAAACAATAAGATGTTCATGAATTTTCTTATGGCTTCAGCACAGCAAGGCTGAGCTGTATGCGAGAATATCACACAGGGTTCTTGTTTGAGAGATCTAAATATATTTGTGACACTGTTCCTGTGTGATCAAAGGTGCTTTGTCTGCAGAGTAGACAGCTGACACCGGGTCAGAGCCAATCACAGTATGAAGGCAGCATTAATACATAACCCATGTCTCAGTAGACATGACTGCTCCAAAGTTCTACACACCAATTAGATTAAAGCTGTATATTACCGGTGGAAGAGCTCAAGGAGGAAATCAATAGCATGTCTCCAGGCAGGATCCCTGGAACAACAGCCACTGTCAGTTTGAGACTTATGTCACATGTACACAGCAAGATGAGCTGCAGGGTCTATACAGGCCGTGGTTTCTCAGCCAATGAAGGCTCCAGAAGAAGCAATTACAGCAGGACCAAGGGGGATATAATCATTTATGAGATTCTGAGCCTTTCAGGAGAATTAAATATGAGAGAAAAGAGAGGACTAGATCAAGTCTTTGAGTACTGTATGTATTGTGCTATACTAGGGAGGAGGGGCACTTGTACTGAACACAACACAGTGCAATTAGCCTTATTTTAACTGCCCCCTGACAATACATCAGATCAACACAAAAGTACAGTTTTATCTTAAAACTATCCTCATGCAATAATTTTTTAATAAAGATACATTTTAGAATACACTAATAAACTTACGAGATAACCTGAGTACTCTAACACAGCCTTTCACATACTTACACACACTAGGGTACGTGGCATTAGCCTGAACATTAGCCACAGTGAGTTCAGCTTTGCACCTGTTCCAAAGTCTGCACAGAAGCTAGGGCTATACATTGCTGCAGATGGTGCCACCAACTCTGCATAATAAAAAAAAAATGTGGTAAAACAACCTACAAAAATAGCAAAGAGTAATTGCACGCTACATTCAGAAAATTTTTCACAAATTTTTAACAACCTAGTACTCCACTACCAAGCTGTTTTGTTGTTGCACTACTTCACCACACAACACAGTCAACATGTCCTTCTGCCTCCAGCGGTAGGCAGCTTACTTCAAAAAAGGAAACAACTACTACCAAAGTGGGAAATTTGGGGAAAAAAAGGTCACAAAAGACAAGTATTGTTTCTCTCAGAAGTGACTGTATGGTGTGTTAAAAAAAAAGTCTTGAAAATATTTTCCTTTATTATTCCAGTTCCTTATTCGTCAGTGTTTTTGATGAAGCTGGTATCATAACACCTGCCTTCTTTTGATTAAGAATAAATCTGAAACTGAGGATGTTTTTGCTCTCAGAACACTGAGTACCGACAAGGCCGGCACAGGTTATTGTTTATTCAATTCTTTTATTTATTTTTTTTTAATTGAAAATAAGCACAGCACTTATAAAAACAGGTCCTTATGCACATAATGTCAGCACTTGCTAACAATAAGTAAAGCCACAATAGCCAAAGGAAACTTCCTTTAAAATGTATTATGTATAGAATATTGGAAATGAAATGTCATATTGAACTTAAAGATTACTAAACTTATGTTGTCTGTCCCTTGTAGTTGTGTACAAAAATAACCTTCAATTAAAACCAAAAAAAATCAAAGCAAGATCTTAATTTTTGTAGTTGTGATGGGCCGTGTCTCACCATGGCAGCCAAGGTGACAGAATTTTACAAAACAGCCCTGGTGTGCCAAGAGTGCTATTACACCTTACATCAAGGATGTGTTGACAGGCAGGGTGCATGCCGTGTGAATTCACCTTGGCACAGGGGATTTATAACTCTGTAACTCAGAGAATGAAAACTTGTGCTCTGTCTTCAGGGTGAAGTATGCTCATATTCTTGTTAATTTTCTTACATTTGGACCCTTCACTCAGCATTCACTACAAGCCTTCTGAGGCTCCATCCACTGACATGGTTTCCATACATTATCCTCTATGTCATATTTTGTTATTGTTTTGATAGAGAGTCCACTGGCAACTGACTTCACACACTATGCATTTAAGGAGTACAACCAGATATGTTGAACAACTGCAGAAACTATGTTGCAGTAGAGAGGGGATACAGAGACAAAGACATTGCAAAAACATGAAGACAATGATGAATAAAAGCTTAAATATCAGTAATCATGGCAAACTATGTGCTGTATCATCAGGGAGCACTTATAAGATTAACTTCTGTAATGTGTTCTTACTCACTGTCTTGAAAAAAAGTATTAATTACATTTTCAATACTAAATCTCTGCATGAAAAGTTTGACAGTTGTGAACAGTTGTTCACAACTGTCAAACTTTGCTTTGGTTTAGACTAGAATTAAGTGAAGAGTCAGACAACAAAGATAAACTTTGGCTTTAAAGGGTTTCTGGGAAGTAGTGGACGCCATTAAGCTGGATAATGGGTTTTGAATAAAGCAGCATCATAATTTAAACACTAATTGGTGTGGATATGTGGCTATATTCAGCATAAACAATGTGCATATCTGATAAATAAAGACCTAATGTTAAAGGAGATTAATAACTTGGACCCCATGCAATTACTCACCCTTCCTTTGCAGGCTCTGGAGCATGCAACACCTAATCAACTACAAGGTCAATGGAGAGCTCAGGTCAGGATTCAATGTGGCTGTAATAGGTCTTTTTATACACAGAAATTAATCAGAAACTAAGATGTGGTGACATGTCTTTATGAGTGCGACCGCAACACACCCACAGTCCTCAAAGGTCAACGGCAGTTTAAGGAATCTTTCAGCGCTGCTCATAAATTATCCTGATGAGCACTGTGAGGGTTTGAGCCAGAGGGGTGGCTCCAAGAACCTTATCAAAGCTATTATGCACAAGGAAACAGGTAGGAGCCATCATTACAAAGCCAGCGAGCCAAGTCTTGCTGCAGAAAAATTATAGTATGATTAGGTGTCAAGGTAAAAAAATGAATAAATTAAAGCGATCAACATCAGTAGCAGAAGATGAGCCATGATGTATCGCAGAGGGGGTTGGATTAAACTTAATCAGCTCTGGATGGAGAGGAGGACAGAAAAAGATGCAATCACTCATTTAAGCACAGGCAGCGCTTTGCCATAGATAAGCTGAGTGACACCAAAACAGTAAACAGATTTTTTAAAACAGGTGATGTGAGGGGAAGATACGATGAAGTAGAGAACAATAATGACTTGATGGATTGCACAACAACCATTTTGTCTGTATAATGTATAATAAATAAGGCAGACAATTAGCATGCTAAAGATAAGCACAGGAAATGAACAGGTCAGAGAGCAGACATGAGAGCTGACAAGAAGAGGATGTTATGGAGACAGTGGTGGGAAATGACTGGAAAGCATCGACTGATGGATGTTTGCCTCAGAAGTCTTCAAAAGAGAGAATGCAGGCTGTGCTGGATACCTTAAATTTAGAGATATAACTAAAGAGTGAAAGCAGTGTAGCTGCTCTGGGGGTCTAGTGTGTGAGGGCCATGCAGTAGCCTTCAGTGTTGGAAAATGAAACCACTCAGGAAAAAAGTTCCTTGAGCGTCCACTTTAGGCTTGTACTGAGTCAAACGCACATACCATGCTAAATGTTATACTTTTACATTAGAAATAAACAAATGTACCTCCTGATTAAAAATATCTTGTAAAAGGTGATGTATTTTATGGGTGGAGCCTAACCATATGAAGTGTGCTAACTGCAGCTTGCAGTCAGTGCAGATCATGGAGATCTGGTCCTGCTGGAGACTCTCTATTGTGATTTAAATAGTTTGTCAGCAGATGTCAAGTTGTTTTATCGTCATTTTGTTTTCATACATACTGCTCATTCCACAACAAATCCCCACTAGTCTTGTCAATTAGTCAGTTTCCACTTCCTGTGCCTTAGTCTCTCTCCAGCATATGCCAGTAGCAGCTGCTGGATCACTGGAAAAAAATGCTGTAAGTCTATTTTCTGTGAGAATAGATCAACCCAAGACTGGAAATCAAGCTTTTGTAAAGTTATCTTGTAGTTTTAAAACACAGTACTGTGAGGAAATAATATCATTGTAAATAAAGAAATGTCCGGAAGCCAATATAACCTGTTGTGTACATGTGGCTCTTCCAGTTTTTTTCATAATCTCACTAGTATCTTGTATAGTTGCAGTTCTTTGGTGAGCTTGTGTTGAGCTGCTTCGGTCTGCAAGGACATGGGCTGTTGGTCAGAGCAAAGCTGCAACACAGGTGGGATGCTATGCAGATCAACTGTGTGAAAAGTTGTGGGTTACAGTGACAAGCTAACCCTTAGCAATCTGTGAATATTTTGACTTCTCAATGTTGCTCTGTGTCAGCTAATATATGCTGATGTGTTGATGGGCCTTGAGAGTTGACACATAACACTTGGATGTTGGTTATTTGACTTGTATGTAGGCAAGCTGCAAATGAAAGGCCGTTTTGGGGTCAAGAAAGAACTCTGAAACTGAAATTTGAACAATAAAGACTTTCTTTGATTTTTCCGATGCCTTTTCTTTTGCACTTTCAATTTCAGACACTAGAAATTACAAGAGAGAAGGAGAAAAATCCTCTCCCTGATTGTCTTATTCCCTTTTGTGGATTATGAGGAGCCATTAGCATTAATTTCAGTCAGTTTAGCAACAAACTAATAGGTCTTCATGGAAGGTTTTAAAGAAAGGGGATGTAGAGGGAGATCTAATTTTTATTTAAGTCCAGTATTTATAGAGCAAAGGATGTGTTTAATTGGCCATATCCAACATCTTGTAAGTTATCATTACTATTATCACTTATTATTAATGACACTTATTATTATCACTTATTATTATTATTAAATATTATTATTATTTTATTATTATTATTATCATTATTATTATTGTTGTTGTTGTTGTTGTTAAAGACACTGCATTTCCTTGACAAAGCAGCTGGTTTACAGGTTATGGTATTTTTTATTGTTTAGTGCTGCAGCTTTATGCTTTTGTCTTGTCGAATCTCATACCTCTGTGTTACATAATAGAGGGGTCGTCCTGAACAAGATCATAATAAATCAAGCAAGTTCATTTTGTGTTCTTACAGCGATTATCCACACAGATTATCTTTTTATTAGACTGATGACATGGGAAAAGAAAAAGAACAACATCTCCTTTATTTTTTAACTGATGAAATTACAAATGCTTGGAGTCTGTTGTCATTTCAACACCACAGTGGAACGGACAGCTCTTCTGCTCTTTGCTGCTTGTTGTCATGTTGCAGTACTTTTATATACGACTATACATTGACAGTTGATACAACAATATATATGTCTAATTGTATGTGTATCTCATAATTGCAAACAATATGTGCACATGTGCGCTTTTTTTACTCCCTAAGCTTGTCAAATCTTGTGCACTGGGGGCCACTGTCACTACTCCACTGCTTGAAACCGTTTCGTAACAGGGATTAATTATCAATACCTGTAGCTTAATAGAAGGAAATAAAATATTTCTCTACCCCAGTTTCCCAAAACTCATTACAAGTTAAGGCCTTGTGGCAACCCTTACTTGAAAGTGAAGAATCTCAGTAGTACAAGTGAAGGGGTGTTTCAGCTCTCAGTTGGGGGAAATAAACTCCCTCGCTTTCATGACTGAATCCTCTTTTATTGGATTTTGCCTAAAGAACAGAACAAAATACATGAACTAATATGGGAGTCACAGTCGTGCTCTAGAGCTCAGCATACTGACTGCGCTGCAGCTAAATGACAGATTGAGGGTTATGTATGCGACAAATACAGGACAACACCAAAGGGAGACAGAGGTGGCAGTGATAGCAACATGTTCGTCAGGGTCTCAAGGCGGCTTTGCAGGATCTGCCTTGGATAAACAAACGAATGCATCTGCTTTCTGAATCAGATGAGCTGCTCCTGAGAAAACAATGTCATTTTTGTGTGTGTAAATACAGCTACCATACTCCTCCGCACTATATTATATGATCTGTTAAGAGTTGTTTATAAAAGATATATATTAATTGTCTCAAATCACTCTTGGATGTATAATGCCTTGTAAGTATATAATAAAATATTTTCAAGTGAAACAAAAATTACTTGTCACTATCTTTTACTTTGCATTACTCTTTGAAAGTATTAATATTATTATTATGGATTCAGTGCATGGCTACTTAGATTCCAGTTTTATTGTTTTAGTGAGTGTAGTAAGTTTAATTCATCCATACATCAGGTTTATCCTGTTTGGACCACAGGGGGCTGGACTCTATCCCAGCTGTCAGTGGGTGAGAGGCATGGTACATCCTGGACTATTCATTCACTTCTAACGTGTGTTAACTATTTTGAAAAGGTCACAAGAAAATTAAAAGGTCTCCACCAATCGAAGAGCTTTTGGTCTGAAATTAGAATGCAGTTTTCATTAGAATGCTGTCATGAAATTATTCAGCAATGGAGCTGCCACTGTAAAATGTTAATGCTGTTGAGAATTGACATTATATTTAAAAAATGCTTCACACAAATGCTCTAATATTTTGTTTTAGGTGCACCGTAGCTGGTATATCACAACAGTTGCTTTGTGCTATACACATTAGTGCTGGTCCAGTCCACTTTTTTTGGCCCACAGCAAGTTCAAAAAACAATCAAAATTTGTCCCACAGTCAAATATGAAGTTTTTACTGAATTGATGAAGACAAACTGATTACAGCATCTAGGAGCAGCACTGGTTGCCTTTATTTGCTTCAGTGTCTTCTTCATTTCAAAGTTTGATTTAAAAAGTATCATGGGCCTGTTATCTCCATACACATCCCAAGCTCCTATAAAGTTTGTCAGCCCTGAGCAGTTTGCTTTTGTACTGAGTCTGAAAGTGAAGATCAGACATCAGCATTCTGACCAGGGGTGGGGCCCTGCCTGGAACCCCCCAGCCCAACACATCTGTTTGAAGGGTTATAGCCTTTAGTCTTTATTGATAGGAGAGACAGTAAATTTGTCGGAAATGGATGAAAATCTTTTGTATGTGTGGTAGTAAAAATGTTGATGATGTATTCCCAAATAAAACTTAATGCAGGAGAATGGGCAGGGGTGTGTTCTTGGCTGTATCAATAAATCATAAAAATAGAAACAAGAGGTTAAGTTATTTCAGCAAATAAAATAGTAATAGAAAAGTAAGGGCCTGGGTCCACTGTGTTTTCAGCTGGGAGTGCTCTCAATCACAGTTTCTATGCATTTCTTGCCAGTGCTTGCTATTGACAAAAGTTGACCTACATTTTCTTTGGTACTATCCAAAAGACAGTTTACTGTAAAATCCCCATGTGTGTATCATATTTTCCTTTATTCACTAAAATACCACACAGAAAACATGAAAACATTGCCATGAACAAAAAGTGACAAAAAACATCTGGCACTGAGGGCGTTTGTTCCGCTCAGAATACTGAATGTTGAGAATGCTGGGCTACATTGTTTAAATTGAAAATAGTGCAATAACAGTAGCTTTGGACATAGGCCCAAAACGTAGGGTGCCACTCTTGGCTTAAGTGATAACTTTGTTACTTGCCCGGGGAAAGCGACTAAATGATCGCTCATGGAGAGTGTAAATGCTATATAGCAGAAATCAATAGAATTCAGTAAGTTATATAACACATGTCATCCTGAACTCTCCTGGCTCTGCTCTCACTGTGCAAGTGAATGCAGCCTAAATTGTCAAGCATGTACCAAATTCATCTGTTTGGTCTGAGGCAGCTGATTAGGCTGTGATCAGGTGTCTTGTCTTGCTGTATACATCAGGACTATAAACACACAATCTGGTGGAAATTCCTCCCAACTTCTCCCAAAAAATCAGTCACACAAATCAAAATTCATGTCAGAATTGGCTTAAAACTCATACTATACACTCATCTCACTTTAGGAATGGGATTCAGTGCAGTGTTCATTCATAATGCACCACATTATACCCCTATATTCCCTGATATAATTTTACAGAAATTACAGTTTTGACATCTCTTACAATGTAAGCTCTCATGTCTTAAAAGCATCGTCTATTTGTCTGAGAGTTTTGGTAAACATCGACAACACCACGGTGACCTGGAAGAACCTTCATATGTCTGAACTTGCTTTTAATTCTGCTTGCACTAGACACAAACTTGGCCTCAGCCTCTAGACAGCAGACTTCTTTTTCAGAATATTGTGCTGTAAAATCAGCTACTTTCCATGCAATGAATCAACAACGCACAAGGACATGAGTCTGGTGGTGAAACAAAAAGCCAGCCAGCCAGCCAGTCAACCCACATGACAATAGATCAAAAGCTGCAGAGAAGACTTGTGCTCATAAAATGCTTGGTGTAATCAAACTTTAAAGATTGGGGCTCTATCAGCATACCCTGACCTGATTATCCTGAAACACACTGCATGTGCTGCGTGGATCTCAGTGTTCCAAACTCTTGTGTTTCTGAACATTCATATGCAGAAAGGAACAGCAAGTGTATTCCCAGTAGCAAGTCTACTGTCTGAGATTTATTTTTGTGATTCACCATAACTGTAATGTGCTTCTGAGGGATAACAAGTGATTTGCAGGCATGAAATACTTTTTTGGGGATATGTAAAAGTAATGTTCACAATTCCTTTTGCCCTTAGCAAGGCAGAGGGTTTTGGCGTTACACATGTAAAACCTGACATGAGTTATTACTGTAGATGAAAATGAGACAGATTGGTGCTACGTTTTTTTACTATGTACATAAAGGATCAGAGATGGATGCCATTAGATCCATTTTAACCCAAAGATTCATGTTCTTTGATTGCATCTGGATTTGAGTGAATTAAAGGAGCAAGGCAACAGCCATGGAGCTCTACCGATGGACAGTGGTGGGCAGCAAGTAAAGTGTTTGACTGGGACTTTAGACCTATAGTGATTTAAGAAACAAAATATTAAAAAAAAAAAAAAACATTGTATAGTGCTGTTCTCGTCTGACTATTTCAAGTACTTTTACACTCCAGGTCACACATTGACACCCATCCACTTTTGTACTGACACACTGATTTTTTTTTTTTTCTTGTAAGTATCTGTAAGTTTAAGCTAATCACATCCATCCCTCTTAATTTATATGCCACTGATGCAGCAGTAGGAGTGATTTGGGTTTATAATGTCTTGCCAAAGGACACATTTCAAAGTTTAGAGCTGGATCTGGGCTTGAGCCCCCGACTTTACAAACTGAGTCAGCAATGTAATTAAACATGTTGCTTCTTAAAATCTGAGATCAATTGTTTAGCTGAATCACAGTGCACATCTCAAGTGGTTAATGAACGAATCCATGTGAATGTAGTGTGCTGTGTTGATCATCTTACGACACACTACACACTGTGAGACCAAACTGTTAAGTTGTAATTTTTGTTTTATTGTTGTTGTTGTGATTGAAACTTTATTTAACCAGATGAAAACTCACTGAGATTAAAAAGCTCATTTGCAAATTTGTCCTTGCCAAGACAAGCAGCAGCACATTTGCAAAGTTACATAAATTAAATCATATATCAATTAATAAATTCAGAGTCACAGAGCAGAAAATCATTAGTCAAAGCATCTAAAGCCTGTTTCATCATCTTCTAATTCCTGTTATCTGACCAGCTCCCAAAGACCCAGTTTTTCCTGTCGCATATTCCAGTCTACAGGAGCATCTTCTCTGAAACTTATTTTACCCATTTTAAGACAAAATTTTGGAAAAGATAGGAAAAGTAAGTTTTCAGACTCAGTCACAGAATGAAGACTGTAGCCTCCAGAAACTTTTGCATGAATACAATTACTTAGGAATGATGGAAGCTTGCCAGTCATAGTCTTATAAGTCAGGATGTGCCAATGACTCAGTCGGATAGTCAGTGAGGCCCACCCAACTCACTCAGAGTACAATGATGAGTTAGAGCCTTAAAATTTTTTATGAATGTAAAAGCTCCATGATAAGCCTGATAATATATATGATTTGTATAGCTTGTTCTGTATACCGCCCTCAGTGAAAAATATTTGAACATCTAGGGGGATTTCCAGGGTTCAAGGAGACTCATAAAAAGAAAAATAAATGAATAAAATGTACCAACATCCCAACTGCCTTTTTTCTTTCTGTACTGTAGTTCTCCTTCTTTTAATTTTTACATCAGCTAAATAATTTGTCTCTTCTGTCACAGCTCAAAAGTGTCTGCTGTATTTAGAAAGTACTATCTATTGTGTAATATTTATGTGCCACACATTCCTTTATGTGAGGAATTATTTATTCCTGGCAGTGAGAGTGATGGGTTCACTCACCATTTGATGGCAGCAGGTTACATCACAGCCGGTTTGTTTAGTGATGCATGCATGGCTTTTTTGTCTGTTGGAAAGGTTTTCAGGAAGTAACCTAGACTAAGAAAGCACTTCAAATCTCATACAAGACACTTTATCTGTTTTCTCATAGATGTTTGTTTTTCAATGTCAGCTCTACTTAATGTTTATATTTAAATGTCAACTTAAGATGCTTTTGCGCTCCAAAGATTACCATGTTAAAGTCCAAAACATCAGGCTCTGACAAAGTTAAGGATTCACTGAGACCCCTTAAAAGTGGCTGCACTTTGTTGAGTTGTACATGCTCTACAAGTGCAGTGGTCATACTCTGAAAGAATTGTACTAAAATATCCATGAGATGGATAGTCATGGTCAAACATGGCCTTTTAAGATCAGCCAGGATGGAGCATCAATAATACATGATCAGTCATCATCATTGCATATTAGATGCAGGATCGGAGACAGGCTACACTCCTGAGGTGATTTCCATCTGTAACCCTTCCCTGCCCTTTACCTGGACCTTAAATGGGAAAAAAGACTTTTTTTTTTCAGGGGAAAAGGGGGAAAACATTGACCGGAAGGTTTCCAGAGTTTGAAGAGCCTTCTGTTAACCGTCACTAAGCTGAAATCTTTAAAAGCTTTCACTTCACTGATTTGGTCATAGGAGAGAGTGGAGGGAGAAATCCACCAGAGGAGTTTGTTAACAAGTAGTGCAGTCAATATGACATGAATCATTGGTTTGAACAGTGTGCATTACATTATATATTGACTTGGTCTCAAAGGAGCGGGATGAGGAACACCTTGAATATCAGTTTATCTCACTGCACTACAAAAATGTTTACTTCCCCTCGTAAATTGTCAAAGCTTAGCTACTGAAGAATTCCAAGTGAAAAAGAAGCTTACAAAAACTCTTAGGATTTCAAAAAAGGTTGCATCTGAATAAATTCTAATGTGAAAAAAGCTTTAAGCTTTAAAAAAAATAAAAAGATAATAATTGAATATGTTAACTGTTGATATGGACTTCAACCTCAAACTATCAGTGCTAAAAGGAAACAATTACTTCTCAGATACTGTCTCTTTGTAATTTCAGTACTGCATCAGAGACATAAAAGATAAAAACCTATGGCTGCTCATTATCAATTTAACCTGGAGGTCCCTTGGCTGCTTTTTTGATTTGTTTTTAAGTTTACTTTCAGTCAATAAGACTGACATGAGTTATAAGACTTGCATGTCTTATTGCATGTCAATAAGACATGCAATTTTGCAAAACAGTATTATTTTTTGGGGTTCAAATTTTGGAATTTGAGTATTGTCTGTTATCAGAGATCTGAAATGGTCTGTGTAATAATAATAATCACTTTCTGTCCATTAGGCAAAAAAATATCAAAACTTTCAAACCCATTGTGACCTTGCTTTTTTTTTTAGTTTTTTTTTTTTTTTTTTTTACAACTAGCCCCTACAGCATGAACACATGCAGTGTTTTCTAATATTCTTTACGTGATATTTCATATGTGAACATCACATCTCCACCGCAAACATGCTCGTAAGTTAGTCAACAGAACAAAGCCTCTGTTTACAAGTTGACGAAGATAATAGTAGTAGATAACGTAACATAACGAGTCACCTAAACAAGTCACAGCAAGCACACAGGACTGTTTAGAGTTGCTGAAGAGTTTATCTTATGACTTTATGCAGAGGCAGGCTAACATTTCTCATTGACTCCCAGTGTTTGAGCTAAGCCAGTCAGCGGGGGTTCGAGCTCTGCCTGTCTCTTCCTTGTTTTTGGACACACAGTCAAAGAATGGAGTTTATTAGCTTGTTGTGGACTCAGGACTGAGGCAAGACACATAAAAAATGTTGGTATTTCACTTCCGTTGCGGCTTAATGCCGCCTTGTTGCAGCTTTATGACACCATCTCAGGAACCAATCATCATTTATTTATTTGTTTCTGTAATTATAAATAATAGAAATTGAAGTTAAAGACACAAAAGATCGTGTTGAAAATATTAGCATGTCCCTCACAGTGTTAATTTAAAAGATATTTAATTGCAAGCATTTTATTAACAAAAATGGATGTAGTGTAGTGTATCTAATAATAATGATAATAATAATAAAAATAAGTAAAAATAAATATAAGAAAAGGTTTACTTATTATTACAACCAATTTAATATCAATGTTGATGCTTCATTTATTACTGATACGTGGAAGTTTAAACTAAAAAAATTATTCCTATCTATATATATGTAAAACAAAATCAAATTTAAACACTGAAAGTTGATTTTATATATATATATATATATATATATATATACATATATATATATACATATATATATATGTATATATATATCAATATATATATAGATATATATATATAGAGATATATGTATATAGATAGATAGATAGATAGATAGATAGATAGATACGATTACATCACTTTTTGGTAACTTTACAATGTTTGTGTAACCATGGGACATAAGGGTTCAGTCATCATAACTACACATAGAGTTCTCTGAAAGCAAAATCATAAAATTGTATTAATACACAATATAGATGTGTTTGAATACATTTCCCATAAAGGTGTGAATGATTGAAAACTACAGTTCTTCACTCACTACGGCTTTAGATTTTTTCGGGTAAGTTCAGGGGCAAAATGGTGCACTTGAGAACTTTATGCATAACCCGTTCCTCTTGCTAAAACAAAGATAAACTGTAAAACCACTGAGCATTTTACCGGTTTAACATTTTTTTTTTTTTGCCTTACATCTATGACTTCATTTTGGGTCTAAAACTTAGCAAACACTTACGGGCGTGTGTGTTTTTCTTCAGTCTTTTGATTTGATCAGTTTCCTGCTTTTCAGTTCAATTCTTTGTAATGGTTTCAAGACTTAATTTTTGGTAAATAACACAGCCCTCAGAAACATGTCTTTCCATATTTTTTAACTGCTACACAGGGAATTTAAAAACTTTTGACAAATCTGATTTGAGCTCCTGAGAAAAGAAAAGCTAGATGCTGAAATGCTGCTCTAAATGTGTGTTTGATAAGTGATGACTCGAAAATCCTTCAGATGAAGTTGTTAGCTTTACTGTTGAGGATGCAGTAGGTGAGTCTCTATTCATGAGGGCGGACTGTGACATTAAGAGTCAGACGAACGTGGGAGTTCTTGCAAAGCTTTGAATTCAGACATAAAAGAGAAAAATTGATGTAAGAGAAACTGAAGAGGCATATGTTTGATCTTGTGATTTATTCACCCTGTTGGGTGGATTATTTGGGGAAATCTAGGTGTATGCCTCATATCAAGGTTTGTTGCTCCTTAAGTATCCTTTTTTTAAAATCTGCAGTCATGCATTTATATTTTGCACCAGATTTTAGGTAAGGGAAGATAAGGTTATCAAGAAAAAAAGAGCTGAAAAACCTTTTGAGCCTTTCAATACAGATGTCATGAAAGGTGTAAGAATCATATCCAGTTCAAGGATCTCCAAAACACTGTTGATGTCATGAACTTTCAGACTTTTACTCAATCCTATAGATCATTCACAATGTGTCGGTTCACTATTTTTCAAGGAGGCCCAAATCGGAAAAACTGATGTGGAGTAACTGCCAGTCCTTTTCTTGATATCTTGACCATTTGTTCCCCCATAAAGATGATTAGGGGTGCAAAACTATCGCGTTAATTGCAATTAATTAATTACAGTCATATTTAGCGCGTTATGTTATTTTAATTGCATTAATCTCATTTTTAATCTGATTTCACTGTGTCAGTATTTTCAGAGGGCAGAACCTTAAAATACAAGAGCAGCTGGTGATTGGACGATAGGTCGGCTCGTCACACTCTTCACAGACCAATCCATTTCACACCGCAGTATGACGTAGCAGCTAGACCCTGTTGTTAGCCGTTAGCTCAAACTACGAGTACTTAAGTCCTTAGACCATCGTCTTATCTTACATTAAATTATACCAAACAGATGTATCATTTGCCACTTATTTGTGACATGAAAGACAATATCCACCAAGTTCTCCCGGTAAACTTCTGAATAGAGCATATTTCGTATTGTAGGGTAACCATGACTCCGGCCCGGCATCGTTTGTGCAGCATTTCCGCATCTCTCTCAGTTTCTCAGTGGTTATCCCCAGTCGGGAGAAGAGCAAAAACATGATTTCCTGTAAGAAAGCTTGAATTAACGTTTTTTGCTCCTCTTTAAAAGACAAATAGAGTCCATTTCTGATAAAACTGCAGATCTTGCTGCATCGACGGAAATCGCTTTACACATATGGCTTTACACGCCGCTGTTGTTTTCAAACATGCACTCATTTCCTGTTGTTGTCACATCCACAGCTCCCGCCCCCTGAGTTTCTATGCATTGGGCTTCTTGTGCGTGAGTTTTTGGGAGGAGGAGAACAATCTTTTGATCTGCCACAATAATTTAATGAATTTCAATGAAAATACCTCAAGTTGAGGGCTTTTTTCAGCAATTTTTAAGTGAGATTAAGAAAGAGATCTATTAGATTAATTAATTACAGATCATAATTAATTAATCTCTCAATTTTTTTAATCTCTAGACAGCACTAAAGATGATTCAATTTTTTAGATCTCAAGACAGGAGCCAAAATTTGTCCATTATTATATGAAGATAGAGTAAAGAAAATGAAGGGGCATTGACCTCTTCAAGCCTCTGGATTACAACCTCATCCCTTATTTTCGAAAAGGCCTTAGTGAGATTCAGGTCTTGAGACTTGACCCATGATGCCCAAACCCACGTTTTGCTTGTGTATTTATTAATTTCATGTGGTGAAAATGTCAGGGTTAAGATACTGAAAAAGGAGATTGAGTGAAGTGTCTTTTAAGGCTGATTTTTATTCTTAAATTTCTCTAAATGAACAAAAGATGCTTCTGCTCAAGCAAAGGGAGCAGCATTTAAGAGGTTAAACCATGAGGTTTGAAGTCTTAAAGCCATAACCTCCATGCTACGTCTCGTGACCCACCATACCATAAATACGACCCCCTTCACCTTACCTCCCATTCCAAATGATCACTACCCAAACTGCGTTGATTTTAATCAGAGATGTTGCTGTGATACTGAGGTTGGAAGTGTATTTTGTTAGCCCAAATCATCATTTTCCCATTTTTAAAGCAATATCTGTAAGATACTTACTTTTATCCCCTCCATTTCCCATTTAAAGAGAAAGCTGACCATGAGAGTCCTAGGGCAAAAGCATGCCCAGTCAGAGAGGGTGACACTTTAGGATTTTAAGTGTACTTTTTGATTGCGTAAAACATGTATTTCTCAAGCAAGTTAATAACATACAAAACTGAGACTTTTACAAAAGCATATAGCACTTGTCTTCCTCCTCCAAGCTCTGTCCATGGTGTTCTCAAGGTACTTTTCAAATTCCGGGGTAGATGCACCTCTGTAGGACCTCTGGGGTTTAGTTATGCTTTAATAGCAAAGATAAGTCTTGTAGCTGATCATTTTAGT
The DNA here is from genome assembly GCA_037902135.1 of Cetoscarus ocellatus. Classification (NCBI taxonomy): domain Eukaryota; kingdom Metazoa; phylum Chordata; class Actinopteri; order Labriformes; family Labridae; genus Cetoscarus; species Cetoscarus ocellatus. Next base: position 651,459 of record JBAMNC010000415.1, read on the forward strand.
TGGCTTTAAGGTCATAAAGAGGATTTCGTATAAATTTCACTCTTTTATGTAGCTGACTTAAAACTTCTCACAGGAGCTTTAAACCAATTTTATGCTTCCTGTTGACAGACATTAAAGTTGTTAATTCAGTGGGGTAAAAATCATTGGACTTGTATTTTTTCCTGGAAATTTTCACATTTCTTACTGTGTAATTTCTTATTTTTGTCTCTCAGTTATATAAGTGTCACTGGATGCAACAAACCTAACACAAAACCCACAAACTCAGCAGGAATCCCATTTTCCAGGTTTGAGAAAATTCTCCTTATATGGACCCACAAATCTTGAATATAATCTGTCTGTGCGATGTGAAACTTCCTGTGTCTGTGGGTGTGTACCCTTCACAGCTTGTTGTAGCTAAACCAGCAATAGACTATACCCAGAGGAAGAAATTCAGTGCTGTAGCTGGTGGCTGCAACTAACACCTTAAAACGCTTGCTGTTTTATAAAAGGCACAACGGGCTACAGCTCCAAATGACTCCCATTAAACTGAACTCCTATAAACCGAGCCCTGCGTTTGAATGTTTACGACAACGGGAGAGTGAAGGAAGGATACGAGGAGCTTGCTGCGCCCCGCCCTCTCATATGCCCTTAACTGAAACCTCCTTTGGCAAATAGTTTTAGGGTTGAATGCTTATCCATATTCCAGAGAGGTAAGTGATGCGATTTCACTGTTGATTACCCCTGCTGATTGGTGGGACTGGTTTAGTGTTAGATAAATATATGGGACCTCTCAATAGAATGATAAATATGTGTGGACCATGCGGCGAAGCAAGGCAAACAACGCGTGGATTACAACGTTGAGAAGAAGAGGAAGGCTGATTTTAAATAATCCTGATGAGTCCTGGAACAACTTTTTCAAGGTCAGTGTGTGATGTTAACTGAAGCTAATCTCATGTTTGTTCTGTGTAAAGTTTAACCTCAGCCAACAGGGTTATTCGGAGAATGTAATTTCACAGGATTAACATGATACTGATCTCCTGCCTTTAATCTCCCTGTAATTTAACCCCACAATCGATCCATGCGCCTAAATGGACTTTTTTCTAAATCTGCTGCATATCAGATGTATTACCTCAGTGAAGCACTTCATCACAACACATCAGAGTCAAAATGACAGTTTGAGGAGCGTTGCAGTCCTGAACCAGCGCTGAAAGGCTCCTCTCCTTCTCAGTGTTTCAGGGGCACTGACAGGGCAAAGCTTCTCTGGCAAGGCTGGTGGCCAGGAAGTCTGGGCCGTGATACATAAAGCATCAGATTGCACATCAGCACCAATCCAAACAGGTTGTCACAGAGCGATATTTACTCCTCAGTTCTGATATTATTCACACACAACTATGCCCTTGGTGGGATAAGGAGCCATCTTGGGCTGAAAGAAGAGTAGTGACATTCACCTCATCTCTCCCACAGGGAGGGAGCTAAGCTAGAAGGAAGAGGTAATAGGTGAGGCAGAGACACAGTAAAGCAGGAACTTAAAAAACATCTCACTAAGATGAAGATATGTATGAAACACAAGGAGGATGCAAATGAAGTGAACAGAAGGGGGTATGGTCTTTAGTTTGGTGTAATTTCTGGCTTCTTTAGTATAAAACATAATTTATGCATACTGTAAGCTGAACTTTAATACATATTTTTTAATCTAAAAAGTTGGCTGCTGCTTTTGTACTATAGCACAACAAATATACTAATATAAAACGCGGATAAGGTTTGAACAGTGTGTCATTTTGTCCACTGTGACTGCACTGTGCACAAGTGTAATAGCCACATCATAAGACATGTAATGTTGGTCATGATGTTATTGGTTAATGGAGACTTAGAGTGCCTGATTTCTCTTTTTCAAGATTAATAATCAATGAAAGTCCTCTAAGGAGTTCGAGAACAGAACTGTGCATGTTGAGTCTGTGAGACTCCTGTTTATATGTTTAACAAGACACTGCTATGGTGCACGTCTAGTCAGACACCTTATTTCCTTTGTGAGTCTTTAAAAGTCCCATGTCCTGGTGTGTTTGACCATTTACATCATGTGTTGCATGACTATTGAGCAAGGATTTGATTTATGTTGAATACATACATACATATATATATATTTTTTTTTCTTCTTTTTTTTCCCTCTTTCTCTCTCTGTAAAAGACCAGATGCAGCTCTCTTCCCCTCTCCTTTGGAAATGCTTGGTACTGAGGGGTGGGGAGGCTACATGAGGCTATAATAATGAGCTCTAGGCTGATTGGCTGCCTAAACAATGTCTTATAGAAGGTGGTAGGAGGGGTTAAAGGTTTCAGAGACAAACTTGTGGGTGATTTATTGGTGGTTTATCAGTATTTTGTGTGTAACTAATGTAAAAATAGTGTAAATGATAGTATCTTTCTGGAGTGTTTTCTTGCCATTCTTTTGCTATATTCCACTGTGTTTGCTGTATTTTAGTTTTATCTTGTAATTACACACCGTTTTAAGCATTTATAACATAATAATGACACATATTTGCTAGCATTTCTTACTTTTATTTAACAAATAATGGACAAAAAGGTGGCCTGTTATAATTATAGTATTAAAAGGGTTTTAAAGAAGTATAATGCATTTTTCTGTGAACTGAAAGTTTAGTAAAATATGTTGCGTTCTCTTGCTCTCCATGCCCCCTTTAAAAACATTAAAAGCAGAGAAAATTGATTTTGCAGGACATGGGGCCTTTAATGTTTGTTCTCTTGTTGTTAGCAGTACCTTATACAGCTACCTGATTTGATAGTTTGTTTTACTGGAATAAATGCATAAGTATGGCAACTACTACAGTGAGCTTTATTTCACTTCAAGATATTATTAGGTTAACTAAATGTAACTTTTAACATAGTCAGAACTGTTTATTATGAGTAACACAATACCAAATAACACATATATTTAAAAAGATAAGTCTATAAAGACAATTTTAATTTTCAGTAGGCTTTCAGCTTACAGTGCCATGAGTCTTTCTTCCCTGCAGGGGTGGGAAGGGAGGACATATTTACTCTCTCATTTTAAGGTGCTGTTGTGATGTAACTGATCTTCAAATCCACACTCTAAGGATGCAATCCCTAAATTAAGACAGTTATTGTTATTTTTATTTTCTAAATCAATTTTTTTTAACAGAGATGATGGCTCAAAGTGTTTGTAGTAGTCCTTGGTTGAATGAGGGTGTAATTTCCCTGTAATCCCTCAAGGTCCTGTATAAGCACAACCATCTAAAGACTTAGAGTAGTAGAAACTGCACTGATAATGCAAGAGAAACCACCCTTTACGCTAAAACCCTTTCATCACTTGACCAAACCACTGAAAAGTCACTTTACTTTTTGACTCTCAATATTGACTCTGGTAATAGCTTAGGACTGTCAATGCTTTTTTGTACAGCACTTCTATGTGCCTTACATATATGCTCTGCGCCTGTATGTCTCTGACAGCGGCTCGGCAGTGGGACGGATGTTTCCTCCCACATGACTGTCCATTCTGCTGCTGTAAATCATCTCTGCCACTCAACAGCTACCCTCCATGCAGAGCCTCATTAGTCTAACCACACAAGAGCTCTCTCTCACACGAAGCCAGCCATCCCAGCTATCCAAGGTGCTCGACTCCAGGCAGAAGCTTGCAGCCCCCCCCCCCCCCCCCCCCCCCCCCCCCCACACACACACACACACACACACACACACACTCAGACAAATATATGCACTCCACACTCAGGCACTTAAGCAAGCAGTTGCACACAAATAGCACCATGTTGAGTAATCCACAAATGTGCAGTGCGGTGTAAATGTGCCTGTGGGGACAAACTGAAAACCAATGCATGAGCATGGATGTTAGGTCACTGAGGTATAGCCACATACTCAGCTTAACTTCCGCACAAGAACCACTGTAGAAAGCTCTCAATAGCTAAGTTCATTATAGGTCAGCTTCATCTAATGTGCATGTAATGGAGCCCATTAAAGGGGCCATAAACACCGCCTAGCATTTGGAAAAAAAAAGACTTTGGCGGTTTAGAGGGTCTTTTAGTTTGTGGAGTTTTTGGGAAGGGGCAACATTTACAAGCCAATCATCTGCCTTGTTTCAGATGCCATTATTCTGCTTCAATCCCAACATCTGTGGCACACTTTCAAAGCTCAAAGCACTAATCTGTACAGTGACCACAAAGCCCCAACACTCACTGTAGCTTCCTTTGTTTTCCTTTAACACACATAGCGTACTATTTAGCATTTCTTGAGTGGAGGACTGGAGACAAACAACGTGCGAGCCGATGTGCTTTGGAATGCACCCAGGAAGCTTGTGAATGCCCCGTTTGGCTTCCTTGGGTTGCCAATTGTTACTTTCATTAGCATCAGCGAGCTGACGAGTGATGCCAAATTTTCTGCTCTTAATGAGTGCTGTATGGTTCGGTCACGATTCTGGAAATAATACAGCTGAGGGAGCCAATACAAACCTTCTGCTGTGAGACTTATCCTGCACTGGTGGGCACAGGAAGGAAAAGGACACCCTGAAAGCACAAAATAAAAAACTTTTGTTGCCCTGTTGTTCAGAACTTGAAGAAACCTGTTCATAAAGGGGCTGCTTACTGAGGTAGTGCACAACATGTACAGCGAAAGTCTAGCTCATGATTCTGCAGTAACATTAAGTTCAGTAATTTTATCTAAAAGGTTTCTACACTGTCATATTTCATGAAGCGCAGGTGTCATAAAGACTAAAGCATATTCCCAAAAGTTACTGCAGAGTAGGGCTGCTTGATTATGGCAAAAGATCATAATTGTTATTATTTTAATAGAGTTTAATGTCACAATTATGAACAATGTTACTTGCTGATTTTGAAACATACACCACATGCTTTCATTGAACATATGTGCTTTTACACTGTTGTTTTTAACATTAGAAAATGGCCAAGACAAAGAAACATACTTGCAAAACAACATGAAAATAATGCTAATAATTATAATAGAAAAAGAAAAAAAAAACTACGTCATGTGGCACAGTCATCTTTAATCTCAATTACTCCATTTTCATATTTGTGGAAGACAGCAAGTGTAGTGTCGATTAAAATACGATTAATTTCCCAGCTCTACTGCAGAGTCTTCTAAGGATAAAGGTTTAGTTGGTAAGTCATTTTAAATGACTTAACTATCATCTGGGAGACTGGGGTTCAACCCGCATATGGACCATGTAAAAGGTTGTCTTAATCTAATTATATGAGAGTATCTAACATTTTCAATTCCCTCCAAACACCAGCACAAAATAATTAAAAGACTTTTAAGTCTTTCCTCTGGCACTCGCTCATCTGAAGACAATTTGTTAGCAACACTTGAAGTATTTAGCCACAGTCAAAGATTTTGCACTCACTAACTAAAAGGCTATGACTAGATTGAACGATTCATTTGAGGCCCTTCCCACTCTGTAGTATCAGCTCAAATCAACTAGACTTCATTAGAGATTGTAACTGGTACCTGCAGTCTTTCATATCACCTCTGGTAGGTTCCAAGTGTGCTGAGACAACTAAAACATAATGTGGATGTACTGCTGACTACTTAACGGTCAGAGTATTACCACAGTGAGATGGGGGTATCCAACAGGAAAATGAAACACATCCAGTTGTCAGCTCTGTAATGCTGTATAGTCGGTTGATATTATGTGTATTTGCCACTTTAAAGTGTCTGTAGAACAATCTTATCTTCCCTCTGCACATTACCCCTGTGTTGGCCTCTTCACGGGTTGCCTTGCCAAATCAGTAGAGCTAATTTCAAGGTGCTGCTGCTGACTTACAAAATTGTAAATGGAATTGCACCATCTTATTTGAATAATCCTGTGAACCCTTAAGCACCTTCTTGTGTTCTCCAAGGGAACTGGTCTTTAGAGTGTTCCCATGCTTTTTCTTTCCGTGTGCAAACATAATGGAAAATTCTTCCTCAAAACATTAAGTAGGCATACTCTGTGGAGGTGTTTGAATCTATTCTTATTTCAATTTTATTGTATTTTGTTGTTTCTTTTAAATTGCAATGTATTACACTTTGAATAAAAGTGCTCAATAAATAAAATTATCTTTTTTTTCATTTTCAATATAACTGTGATAAAAGGCCACAGACTGAAAGCCAACTGTCTTATTTCCTCTACATCCTTTTTAAGTTGCAAGGATACTATTGTTTGTTTGTGCAGCCAAGATAATGATGACCCAGCCTTCATTTCCTTAAGGATTTAATCTGTGGGTTTTATAAGTCAAAAGTTCACATTGGAATTATTAATTTGCATGTTCACATATGTGTCTGCCCGCCTGTGTGTGTGTGTGTTTTTTTTTTTACATCTGCCCTTATGCAGCAGGCTTAGAGGAACTCCCACCTTACTGGCTCTGCCGTGTCCCACAGCCTGGACTCCATGTAAGGCAGCCAATATGAGGAGGAAGACATGACTCATTCTGGGATGGAGACTCTCCAGCATCACTCCCACTTTCCTTCCCTCCTTCTCCTGCTCCCTCGGTCTCTGTATTCCTATTTTATGTTTGTGTGCCTGCTTTTCTAGCCTTGACTGGCTGACTGGAGAGTCACAGTGGCACTGTTGCCCCGGGGCCAAAACAAGGCTTGATGAGCACAGACACAGTCGTCTCCCTATTTCCCCTCCCAGATGGGTACCTCCTCCCTGTGTGTGGTCCTATCTCTGTCTACCGTTCACAGGTGATGCTGACTGGATGTCTCAAGGAGAGGATTGTTTACGCAGTTATATCATACAAAGACACCTTTGTTGACCTTCATCAGTTTTTTTCTAGAGCCTGAAAGAACACCTGAGACTTTAAAGTGGGATTCTTACCTCAGATGTCCTCTCACTGTTACATATCTACCCAGATGTTTGAAGTGAATTCAGAAGAATTCTGTTAAATCTTAAAATTTACCTCTGTTTCATACTCAACTTCAGTCTAAAATTCAAAGGGAACTATTTATACAAAGAGTGATAGTTAACAACCAAAGAGTTTTTTTTTTTGTTTGTTTGTTTTTTTACATTTTGCAATTTACAATTGACCTTTGTTTACTCTCTAATTGGTCCACTGCCACTTCGATAGCAGGTCCACCCCTATCATACAAACTGTTGAAATAATACCCACAAATGCTTTAGGATAAGGGGAAACATTTTAACATCTGACATGTTATGACTCTCTGGTAAAGTAAGAAGCTACAATGATACTTAAGGAGCTCATATCATGCTCTAAGAGTTTTATGAGTCTTATGATCCCCCCCCTTGTTGTCTCTTCTACTTGAAAGAGTATTTCAATGCACAAGACCAGAAGTCAAAAGCATCAGGACTTCTTCCCCTCCCCCTCTTTACAGTGCCAGTAGCTGTATAAAATGGCTCATTCTCCATGCCTCCCAAACAGAGCTACCATCACACTTGGTGTCCTACCATTGTTACGTCAGCAGTCTGAGTACAGTTTGGGGTTGGGGTAGCAAGTAAAGTGCAGAGCATAGACAGTAGAAAGAATGCAGTGCTTCTTTAAACATGGTGCAGAGCAGCACTGATAAACCAATTACCGCAGAGAAGATCAGTCAATCGGATCTCTGGGCCCATGTGGGATAAGGACCCTTGTTGCAGGAGCTCTAACAAAGCATGTCAGACAGATTGAGGATACAGGTCGATCAGTACATGAAAACCTGGAAGTTTCTTTAACATTGGTAATCATGAACATACTCCAGCAGTCATCAACATTGAATACGTGAACTCCAGTTAAGGCAAAATATGGGGTCTTTAAAAGCAATCAAATCACATTTGTTGCTGTTGACACTGTAACACTAGCTGTATAGCATTGACATCAGCTTACATCTTAACATCATAGCTGTTCTCATAAAGTAGATCAGAGGGTATCACGTATTTATTCTAATCTCTCTGAGCAAAACAAGAACTTTATTCATGTGCCACTGGGGTAAAGCTTACATAATCTGACATTACATGAGACACTGGTTACATATTAATACATTTTAACATGCTTTTGGATATTTTTATTCGTGGCTGAATCACCTATCGTGTATTCAGCTCTGTCCTTTCACTTATGCTAAGTCTACAACAAAATTGTATCAACCTATATGTTGTAATTTGCATGTTTTCCTGTACATCTGTAGGTCTTCTCTATGTACTCTGGTTTCCTCCCACAGACAACAGACCTGCTCCTTAGGTTAACTAAGTGATTCTAAATTGCCCTTAATTGTGGGTGTGGTTGGTTGCCTGTCTCTACGTATTGGCCCGGTGATTGACTTGGGGCTAATCCAGGTTGGTGCCTGATGTCAGCTGAGACAGGCTGCAGCCCCTGTATCCCCAAAAGAGATAAGCACTGTAGATAATTGCTGAGGAAATTGATCAGAAAATAAGGTTGAAGTGTGGGTTTTATGGTCAATAAGTGCACATATAAGAATCTCATTCAGCGTATTGATGCAACACATTTAACTAAAAAGGGAGACAAAAAAGCATCAGGTAACTTGAATATGATAGCAACATAAAATACAAGAAATTTAAAATATATGTACAAACGCTTAAATTAAGAAGACAAAATGACTAATAAAAGCACAAATATCTTTCAGAATGAATTTACTCAGTGTAGCATAAACAGGGGAACTCAAGACCAGTGGACAGTGTAACACATAAAATTTGATTGAGCCTTAGATTATTGGAGCTGACTCAGGGACTGGTTGAAAGAGTGCCATTTTAGGATAAGGGGTAAGGGCAGCCCATTGCAAACAAGGCTGTCAGCAGAGGTTAAGAAACTGTTCTTGTGGCATGAGGTTTAGGTCCTAATGGACCTCAGGCTATTGCTGGAGGGGAGTGTCACAGATAGTGTGTATCCAAGGAAAGAGGGGTCAGTCACTCTTTACCTGCATGGCTCAGGGCCCAAGAGATGTACAGGTAATTAATTTTCTTTTTTTCAATCATGTAAATACTCAGAGTTTTTTAATGCAAACAAATCAAAGCTTTTTTGTATGAAGTTTAGTTTCCATATTAAGTTCAGTTTTAATTCACTTTGAGAGTTGGTTTTTAGTTTTGTCTCAACAACAACAAAATTAAAAAAAATTTGACATTATTCTTGATTTTTAAAGCTGTCATTTTTACCCAAACCACCAACAGGTAAGCTTTTCTCAGCAGATGAGTTTGTGTTGGTGCAAAGAAACAGTTGATGTTAACACCTTCTTTCCAAAATAATAAGACATAGCCTAACCATCATCATGACTGTTAAAGAAAGACAAAGAGTTAAGTTCCTGATATTAACTTCAGAGAGATCAACAAACTTAAATAGTTGGTAGTTCTGCAAACAATAAAGCATTGATGAACAATCATGGATGACTGGCTGCCATGGACCTTCTTGACTCTACAACATAAATTCATATTTTTGAACCAGTTAAACCCAATTAACTGACAGTTAAGGTATGTACTGTTGTATTATTTACCATTAGTCACCTCTACCTTATAATCATTATAGATGTTAATGTCAGTATTAATCTCTTTTGTTATGAACTGGCACTATACAAATAAGGTTGAGTGATTGATTGATTGAATGATTGGAAGGGAGAAACCGAAATGGGGCATCATTGGCAACAGTGGCTTTGTCTAATAGTTCACTCCACCATCAACTGGCAGGTCGCCCTGTCTGTCTTGTTCTAATGTGTCTGATGCTTATCCCCAAGATACTCCTGTTACTTTGTCAGTGGTGTGTAAATGGGTATGACAGGATGTGGGTGTAGCTTACACTGATAGACAACTTACACAGAAACTTAGAACCACCAGCGAGAGAATGTGAGTGTCACAATGCAAGCTTAATGAATTGAGAAAAGGAGATGGTACCCAAAGTGTCACTGTGCATGGACAGGTTAACAGATGCAGAACAGGTCAGAGGAATGACCAAGTGCTGTAATAATGAAACAGACCTTTTCTATTACAGTAACTTCTATGAAAAATGTAACTAATGTCTTACATTACTCATTGCACCAAAGAGTAATCTGAGTATTCTAACAACATACTTGATTATGAGAAACCTCTAGTTCTGCTAACCAATGTGTTATATCCTTGATAGACCAATGATATCACCTCCTATTCTTCTAAATGGTCCCAGTTTACTACAGTGACTTTGCAAAGTCCAGATACAAGTGATAAAATTATGGTTCTGGGCTCTGCCATTTCCTTATTCCCCATAACACGTACAAAATATAATTTTAATAAGGCCATCAGTTGCTGGCATGATACAAATCAAACAGTGTCTTGAACCATGCAGACTTTTTTGTCCTTTATTATGTAAATAGTTTGAGTTTGGTTTCAGTTAAAGTTGCAGCTTTTTTCTGATTTGTTCTCATAAATATACTTCTTTGCAATTCAAATTTTGATTTTGTGTTTGCTGTAAATGTATGACTTTATGATTGATTTTATTTTTTTCTACTTTCCATATTATTCATCACTTTATTTTTCCAATCATCTGTTAAGGTAGCCTTGATTTGCTGCAACAAATCAAATCTGCATCTGAAAATAAATACACAGCACTGCTGGGTGAAATTAACCTATGTATGAGGTTTTGGAATAATCCCTGGAGGCAGGGAGGCCATTAGGGTATACTAAGGCAATTCTAAAGGCCAGTTTGAGATGGGGGCCTTAAAAAACATACAATACATGCTGTATATTTTTTTTTATTTTTATTATAAATGTGTCCTCATGGGCAGTTCTCTTACCAAAACTTTTCTTTTGCTTCATGCAAGTAGGTAGGCCACATAATGCCATGAGCTTTTTTTTTTTTTAAAGATCTGTTAGATGCTTAAAAATGTCCAAAAGGCAGAAAGATGCTCACATTACAGTTTTTATTTTCAGTTAATTCTTTATGTACATTAAAACAGAGTTTAAGTGATTTCTTCATGTTTGAACTTCAATTTGATTTCATTTTTTAGACGATATTGGCTTTAATAGAATGACTGTATGTCAAGAATGACATGAGAGTTTTTGAGTAAGACGGGTTTAACAGACCCCATACACTGATCTTTTTCAGGTATATTTATGAGCTTTTTATGTCTTTATACTACAAAGGGAGGTCACTCAAGTTAAATGAGTCAGAAAGAGGGGAGTAAGTGAGTAAGTGAGGGGAAAAGGGGGCAACAGGCTGGATGAACCCTTGCCACCCAAGTTGAAGACAGTATCTATTTAGAGGGGCCAACAGACACAACCACTAGGCTGATTGTACCACCACAAAGTTGTCTTTTTACACAAAATAATAGTCTAATAATCTAAACATAACAAGAAATGTTTTTGAAATGGAGTTGTTTCAGCAAATATGTAGGGTTAGCTTTGGCTGTTTTGGTGGGGCCGTCATTTATATCTTCTCATGGAGCTCACAATTTCTGATGGCACCCCTGCCTGGTAATTGCAGTGTTAATAAATCTAACTGTCTTAGCTGCTGTCAGTGAGTTTGAATGGAGAGACACACTGCTGCCAAGTTTTATTCGGTTTGGATCCAGCAGGAAAGAGGAATGAGAGCAAACTGTATTGAAAAGTAAAAGGATTTAAAAGCAGCTCCAAATTTTCTCACAGTCAAAGAGAGAGAGAGAGAGAGAGAGGGGCTGAAAATCCAGCTGCCCTGAGAGCTTGTAATCTCCATGAGCAGGATGTAAAAATCTTTGAAACACGTGTTTTGTACATCAAATACTTTCATCATTTCTGGGCCATAATTAAAAACATGAGGTCATGGAGGTGCAGACGCTGTCACACCAGCGGCACGTTGGGGTGTCTCAGAGAATCATGTGGACCCTGAAGGAGCTTGAAAGGAAAGCCATTATGTCAATGGGCTATGTTATGTCAGGCTAGGTAATTGGCCTTTAAGGACAGAGGATTGGCACTTTAATTGTTTAATGGTCGGTCAATGAGGCCTCTAACTTGTCCGTATCTCACACAGACAATTCAGTCCATTATGGCATGACACGAGTGGTGAGATTGTTATCACGCCAGAGCTGACTGTCGCATAAAACATCCTCTGTCAGAGTGTGTGTGTGTGTGTGTGTGTGTGTGCTGTAAGAGGAGCCTCTTGGAACACGGCACTCCTCGCCTTTAATTCTCTCCATTAAGAGCCTGCAGCACCATTCCTGCTCTTTGTACACAAATCCCCTTTAATTATGGGATTTATTCACCAGCAGAGTGCGAACATGAATAAATAAGTATACAGCGGCAGAAGCAAACACAGCCGGTTAATGCTTCCATGGAGCGTGAGATTCTGCAAGGTCACTATAGATAAGGTGCATGCTTTATGACATGCATCTCAAGTAGAGCTAAGTATTTCCTCCCAAGAGGCTGTTAAGTGTATCCATCACTGTGAAAAAAAAGATTTAGCAGCTACATTGCTATGTGATCAAAAAAGCATATATAGTGGATAAGTAGTTGTCAAGGTTGAATCATTTTTAGAGCAGGGATGAGGTTGTCTGATGCTGGAACAAGAACACACTGTCACATTGTTATTTCTAATAACAGATGCTTCAGGTTATCAAATGATGAAGGACACTGAACGTACTGTACTGTCTGTGAGCCACATAACTCGCCTCCCTGTGCATTGTGCCACAAGGGAAGACTATTTAAGATTCAAGCAGTGTGTTAGACAAAGAATAGGAAAAGCCTTTTTGTGTCCATGAATACCCAGGCAATCAAGGCATCAATTATTCAAGCTGCACGCAGAGAGAAACCATCGCAAGCTGTCCATCGGCACGTCGTCCCAAGACTCCTAATGTTGTTCTGACAGCAGCCGAACAATACAAATGCAACAGAGCCATTAGACATGAGGCGAGGCAGGAAGTCTGCTGCGAAATTAGAGATAAGATGGGCCAAACATGTTAATGAGTTAATCAATTATGCCTAGGTTTAATCACACTGTGTAAACAAGTAGGCATTGAATAGGCAAGAGTGGAGGAAATTTATGTTGTATTGACCTCATCAGCTGCCATGAGGAGAGCCAGGATCATTATACATTTATCCACAATCAGAATAAGGAGTGGAGTTATGTGTTGAAATGCTGCAGTAACACCATTCTCTTTCATCTCTAAACAAGAGTAATTAAATGTGTTGGGAATGAAATAAACATTTTACGTTAATGTGTCTCCTGAATGTAATACTATTATGTACAATACGTAGCTGCAGGTTCACAGCTGTTACATTTTGTTTTTGATCTAGGTGACAAGGATAAAGAGTTAAAGGCACAGTATGTAAAAACCAACTGCCATGGGGCTCTCAAGTTAACAAAACAATGGCTGACAAGTCAAGACCATGACAGTCATTCCCAACTGCTTTTACTGCAAACTGTTCTTTAAATTGAGTACTCCATTCAGTAAAATGTCACCCCATGAGGTGTGTAAACTTAACAGACAACAAGTGTTTCACTTCTGTGGAAAAAAAGTTTCCATAATGTGAGGAAAACAAGTTTAAAAAAGGTCTCTCTGTGCTCATCATTCACACTATGAATTCGTAAAAGCATTCTGGAGTGTGCTTCGCAGGAATCAGGAGGTCCAGACGGGTGTATGCTGTGTGATAAATACAAATCATGGAGTGATGTTTTTGTTGAGCAGGGTCCTCAATTCTTAAAGGAGGGTGACACTAAAGGCAGACAAAGGAGACAGTGGATCTCCATTCACCGGGTAAATGTCTATTTACAGGGGTCAGGGGATGGAATTATTCAAGAAGGTTTGAGTGACGGAACAGACAGCAAGCAGAGATTAAATGTGGTCCATCACAGGCATAACCTTATGCAGCAGTTGGATCCACCTGATTCGATCTTTGTAATCAGACAGATGCATCTTTCCAAGGCCTTGTCTAGGAACGACTGTATTCAGCTCCAAGCAGCACGGCCCAAACATTGATATTTTAAAAAATCAAATGTAAAATTTTACATAGGGGAAAATTCATGTTATTTGTAAAGTGGATAATTCCATGGCTAGTAATCCATCAGAGTTGAATAATGAGCCAATATGAGCAAAAACTGCAGTGCCTTAAGCATCTAACTGAGGCCGGCTGCATAAACACAATTACACACACAATCCACATCAGAGTCCTGCATGGGTACAATTTACCAATTAGCTCCTGCACATATGGCAACCTGTGACCCGTAATTACCTCCACCATGGAGGTTATGTTTTTGCCGGCGTATGTTTGTTTGTTTGTTAGCAAGATTACACAAAAGCTGCTGGACGGATTTTGCTGAAATTTTCAGGAGATGTTGGTAAATGGTCCAACTTAGAAATTATTAGATTTTGGTGGTGATCCAGATAACCGCCATTAGGGAACAATTGTTTTTGCTCAATAACTCCCTAACTAATAATGATATAAACATGATTCTGAGTGCTAATGTGGGTTTTCCGGGTCAAAGAATCATATTTTGATGCTAATTTTATCATGGAACTATTGATGTAACAGCAATATGTGAGCTACCTTGGGTGGAGGTTTGTGCTCTCCGAGTACTTTCTAGTTAAACACTCGATTACACCATCGTTAACTGCGATCAGGGTGGTGCTGTAAATTCACACATGCTATACAAACACACAGGTACAGTCACAAATACTGCTGCACTGTCTTTCTTTCCCTCTTTCATGCACACACATACATGAACACATTAACACGTAATGAATGCATGCAGCTTCTGCCAGAACAAAAGCTCATTAGTAGATCTTATGGCCATTACCCAACCATTGCAGTTCATTTCTCGTCATGTAGCCTATGGCACACAAAGGCTAAAAGAAATGCATTGCTAACTCAATCTGGCATGACTAAGACAATGACTTGAAACTATAACGTTTATTCCATGTAAATTTACCAACCACAACCTTAAACTTGCCATACTTAGGCTTATATGTTATCTTAAAGTAAAGTGCCTTTTCTCTGCAGAGCTAAAGGAGAGGACAATTTTCTAACCAGCTGAAGACATTATATGGTCCATAACATCCCAAAGAGGTTCTTGTTCATCAGTTAAGTCTCATTTTGTCTTCCTCCCTCTGACTCACTTAAAGCCTGGCTCACACTACAGGATTCTTGGCCCGATTTAACCCAGATTCAGCCCTTCCGACAATTGGGGAAGAAATCTGGTCAGGAGGGCTGAATCTGCCCCTAGAAGATTATCTTCTAGTGTGAGCGGCTGACAGATCAATTTTAAGCCCCACGATCGTCTCACAGACTCGTCGGAGCCGCCCCGATAATTTTCAAACATGTTTGATATTTATCTGGATGATTACACAACTTGTATTCGCTGAGGATGACAGTAGCCAATCAGAGAGAGCCGCCTACGAGGACCGGAAATGACCACGAGACAGGAGTTATCAGAGGCAAGAATGGCGAGCACAAAGAGCGTACGGGTGAGATGGACAGTGGAGATGGAAGACAGTCTTGTCGACCTGTGGCAAGACCACGAATGTTTGTACGTTTCATGTAGAGATTATCACAACCTATGTGAAAAGGACAAGTGTTGGAGAGAAATTGTATCTGCATTAAATATTCCAGGTGAGATAATAATGTGGCAGAGTGCCACAGGTAATCACCCCATCGCTGATATCCAGGACAACAGCTCTCGCTCTCATGTGATATTGCTTGTATACATCAGTTATACAAGCACATTTTACTAGTTAACAGTAATAAGCGAGAAGGAATAACGATTTGTTTGTTTAACTGCCGCACTAGTCTCCATATTTTGTCTTAACGTGATCCTACGTCATCTCCTTGGTGAGATGACCTAGGATCACGTTGAGCGTCTCTCTGGTCCAATAATCTTGATGAAATCCTGTAGTGTGCGCTGGCCACGATTTTCAAATCTTGTAGTGTGTGTGTGCTTAAGATTTAAGAGAAGATAATCTGTCAAGATTCTCTTTATGTGTGTGATACAACCCGATTTCAGAATCTTATAAGATTTTTAAAATCCTGTATTGTGAGCCAGGCTTTAGCAAATTGAACCAAAATAGCATAAAGTTTTCTTTCATCAAGCTTACAAACTGGGTAGATATTAATGTTTTACCTGTTAACGTCACCTACATGATGTATGCTTGGGTTGAGTCCACTAAACAAGATGAGTACATCGTCACAGGTTATGTTAATTTCCTGGTTATATTTTGGAAACAGACAAGACATTTCATTATGGTCCAGTTTCGGTTTAATTAGTGGATAAATGTTTTCACTTTAGTTAATAGTGTCATAGTGTAGAGTTGATTTATTATCAATGAGTTTACTTCTTGAATTTCTAGATATCATGATAAAAATCAGTCTATTACAATGCACAGTAAATCCCTTAAACAAGCTTGGTTGTTGTTAGTCAGTGGATGATGTTGAAGGTGATTACATGAAATTAATGTCTTGTACAATGTATAAAATGATATTTCAGGCCCATCGCTCCCTATACTACACACAGACCACAAACAGTGCATAGGGCCTAATCATCTGTGGGGGTTGGCTCTCTTTGCCAGTATTTTTTTTCATACTTATTGAACTCTGGTATGTATGATCATTTTGTTTTAGGAATTGAAAATCCAGTGGTCTCCACATGTAAAGCTTTATTTGTAAATCACATCCATGCATAGAAATGGTCAGCACATTACTAAATTTCCTAGAAATTATGTGATGTGCGCTCTCCAATAAATTATTACCTTTCTCAGTTATGATAATAATAATAATAACTTTTATTTATATAGCACCTTTAAAAAACATATGTTTACAAAGTGCTTCAACAGACGAAACAACAGCAGAAAAAGGCAGAACTCTGGGTGCAATAGAATCAACAATCAGGTCAACAGAGACCAAAAGAGTCAAAGGAAAAGGCACAGAGGGTCATGTTCATTAAAGCAACAAAAGGAAAGAAAATGGTAAACTGGTATAATTGGTATAATTAACCTGGTCTACATCATTATGTTTTTGCCCCTTGCATTTCAGCTATAGTTTCTCTGTCACCTCCTTATTCTCAGTAGTACTACACATAATACACCACAATTACCATGTTGTTTCCATATGAGTAGTTTTTAATCAGGGATCTACGAAAGGAGGGGTTATTTCTCCCATTTTAATTTCGGTAAATGTGTTCTTTAAATCAGCACCCCATCATTCAAAAGCTTTAGTTCATAATTCTGAGCACACACAGCAATAACTTAATGCTCTTTTTCCCAGAGCAGTTTTGACCCTAGGCACAGCAAGTAGAGGTAACCCCTGGTAACAGAGACTTTCAGTATTTTTTGACATCAAAATAGGCCTGTAGGTAGGATGGAAACAGACCAAAACAGCTTTATAAACAAGAGTACGCCCATGGTCAAGCCTACGGGGGAAAAAGGTAGACCATCCAACCTGAGGTTACAAGGAGAAACGATGAGTTAATGTTTTGAAATCTGTGATAAATCTCAGAGCTCCCTGTTAGACAGAGCTCAGTGTTTGAAGGCTCTGCAAAGATTCATTCATAAAACATCAGTATAGTCTGACACAGACATGAAAGAGGCAGCACCAAGAGGATGGTTTGTTATTTAGGCTAACTCTTGTCATACATTTGGAGCCTTTAATAAAGGCACAGATGAAAAAAGCTGAACTTTCTTTAAAGTTATACAACATTTTATGTTTGAAGTTTACATAAAATATCTAAAGGGAATGTCTACTGCATCAAATTTTCTGAACTTCACAAAATACTATTAGCTTTCATCATAGTATCATTTACATTGAACATTCTTCCATTTGGGACAAAGAGCACATGCATACCATTGACGGGGGCTCTTAGTCAAAACAACAATACAACAGGACTCGTAGAGATGCATTGTCAGCTCTGTCAACTTCTGCTGCTTACTTCTTGATTTGAAGTAAGGATTCTTTTGAAAAAACTGCACTCCAAAAGTGATCCATTTAAGTAATCCACCAATTTAGTTTAATGTATAATTCTCACATAATGATAGCGAAAAAGTATTTCGAAGCTGTCCATTTATGTTTGCACAACCAGCTACACTCAGAGCGTTCTGGGACTGCTTGCAGCACAAAGTAGGATCACTGTTCACCATTCCCCTTTCAACAGCTTTTCAACCTTGTTTTGTCAAATGTATCTGTTATGGCCAGCTTATATAGGTCACAACATTGAGAGAGGTCCACAGTTAACTTGCATTTTGCAATTGCTAAATCAGCTCTAGTTGGGTTACATTAACCCCCCGTGTGACTAGGTAAATAACTATAAATAACTAAGTATATATATTTTATTCTATATTTTATATTTGATTTTATTCTAGTTAATAATGCATGCTTCTTGACTATTTTTGTTATTATTATTATGTTTTTACTTATTTGTCTGTTCATTGCACCAAGAACACCAGAACAAATTCCTTGTAAGTGCAAAAACCTACTTGGCAATAAATCTGATTCTGGTTCTGATTTTTAAACAAAACTTTTATTCAAAAGTCTTCTACAGGCTTTGCAGTCCGGAGGAAAAAAAAGAAAGTGCAGGCTGAGCCAGCATGGCGTTATGCCTTTTAGCCAGCTGCAGCTGCTCAGCAATCAGTTTGGGTGAGGTGTCTGTCAGGTAGGCTGCACTCAGCCTCAAAACTACCAGGTGGACCTCTGTCCTGGAACAAAAGAAGACACCAGCAGTACCATGTCAAAAAATATTGCGATTGGATGGGGCCAAACTCCACAAACAAACAAAAGATAAAAAACTGGTCCAAAGACAAGTACCATAGCACCTACTCAGGGCCATCACAGCATCCATTAAATGAAAATGGTGGTTCACTGTTGAATAAATCCACCTCATGGAATCCTCTTTTACTGAAAATAGACCTTCATTTAAACATCAAGTAATTTGTAAAGGTGTGCTTCACAGCTTGCACGCCTTCACAACACCTGTGCAGCTAATGGCACAGAGAATTCAGCAAAAGGCAATTAGTCAGATATAAAAACAGAATGGCAACTACTAGTAGCTGTTCCAACCTTTACCTGTTGCAGTCATTGACATCACATCCAGTGTTTATGCTGGCAGGCCAAAGCAGGAAATAAACAAGAAAACTTGCAGCTTCAATGGTCATTATTGGTAGGATGTTTAGAGATTGAATAATGATGCATGATCAATTTGAAATTGGGGCAACTCAAGTCGTCTGCCTAAACTAGCTGGCAGACGTCACCCCATTACAAGTCAATATGCTTTTGATGTCAATACTAACCTTAATCTGTAATAGGATGCTGAATTAGTTAATTCTTAATTTTTAATGTTTTGTAAAATAAAGGCACACATTTTGATGTAAGATGACTTTTTTTCAGTGAGGCTGTTAAAAACATTTAGTTCAAAATTATCATTACATCACTAAAGGGGCTCATTTTCTCTTACCCATGCAGTTTTTAGAGTCTGAACCATTTTGTGTGACATGATACAATATTAATTTTGTTTAAATATTCTCACACTCTATTTTACCTGTTGTTAAGTTGGGCCATGTAGTGTCTGTGTCTGTTGCATAAAATCCAATGTGAGATGGCATTTGGTCCATTGTTTCATCAAAACAAAAAGAAAAAGAGCTAGCTCTGTGCCTGTAAACTGTATCTCTTCATTGTATCTGTATCTCTAAAGGCAAGTCTGTAAGCTGGTGAACACAATGTACTTCCTGTAAGAACTTATCAATAAAGGTCTCCAGTTGTTCATCTGTCAAAGGGCCTTTAAGATAAGACAGTCTCACAGGATATAAGGATGTTTCATATCAGTCTGAACTTATAAGAGAGGACACATGAGAGGAACACACTTTAAATCTAAGTAAAAATATGCTAACAATGATGATTTAAGAAAATGTCTTCCTTTGGTCTGATGGACTTTACACACAATGATCTAAACAAGCGTATTGTACAGAAATGTGTGTGCATCGACTGAAATGTACAAATGAACAGAAGCATATGTGCATGAACTAGAGTGATGTATAAATTGAACAAATGTGCATGAAATAAAGCAGAGTTTGAATTAATAAGTGAACATGACATGAACATGACATTAAAGTAATGTAGAAATAAACATAAAGAAAGATGCATGAACAACCAAAGCAATATAACATATGTTTAACAGTCAGTGCAAAAATATCTAATTTATGTGTCCTTTACTCAGTTTTTTTTTTTTTTTTTTTAGAGTGACACAGTATTTCTGTATATGCATGCTTCTCTCCACAGATTCATTAAGTTAAAATTATCCTGCAGATCCATCTGTTTGTTGTTCTTCTCTTTCTCTTAGGGTGTTCATTTTTGAGGCACGTTGAAGCGTGCTGGAAAAAAAAAAAAAAACACAAAGCCAGAGCGGAAATGTGGGATCAGTTCCCAGAGGAGATGGAGGGAATTCGACAAAAACACAAGGTGCTGCATTCTCACAGAAGGGACACAAAAACAAAAACAGGTTGGTGACAGGCAGGTGTGTTTTCACCAAAAAACAACTGAAAGGAGGTGTCTGAAAACTGCACAAACACACACAACACCACAGCAGACAAGATTATGATAAGAAAATAAACAAACTTTTTGACCCCTCTACTTTGAGCTCTATCCAAACAAGGGGTGGACCTTAGGAAAAAAACAGATCTCATCATGCCTACTGATTTGTTTTTGCAAAGTTTACCTACTATTTTCAGAGACAGGAGAACTTTTCATCCCCCTATATGGTCCACTTTGTGTAATCTTCACACCTCCTCAGATCAGCATACAGAGGGCAACCTCCCAGCATGCTGCCCAAACACTTCCTGTATTCCACTCTGCTGTACACACTGTGCTGTATATGTTCTCAACAAGCCAATTATTTATTTAGCACACTGCTTCTCTGTCACAGTTTTTGGTGCTGCCTCTAGGAGACAAACAGCATGCTCGGCAGATCTCATGGGAAACACTCTCCCTACCCACCGAACCTTTGCTGTGTGATATTAGGCTGCAAAAATGTCAATATGATTTTATGCCCATGCCTTCAGGTTAGTCCTTCTCTACTTCTCTGCTTTATTTCTTTGAATTCTCACTGCCAGTGCCATGCAAAACCTTGTGTTTACAACAAAGCTGTGTCATAAAATTGGACTATAAATGTCCAAAAGATGATTTGATTGGTATGTAATTTACAGATCTCTCTGCCTGCACCCAGGGTCGAATAACCTGCATGTGTAGAGTTTATTTGGGGAGGTGGAGGAAAGATTTTTAAAAGCAGGGGATGCATTTTTAGTTCTGTATTGTAGATGCATAAATCAACAAGAAAAAAAAAAATTCCATCAGAAAATGATATTATGATTTTACACATTATACTGGCTTAACAGTGTTTTCTAATGATTCTTTTGATCGTCTTTGATGAGTTTATGTAGAGCAATATTTTTATTTTAAGTTGACTGTTACTAACCACCATGGCAAATTTCAGTACTTCAAAATCATGCCCATTCAACAGACAGGTTATCTTAGTTTTCAAAGCAAAAACAAATAAACAACAACAAAACAAATAAAAAAAACAACAAAACAAAATTAATTGAATAAATAAATAACAAAAAACAATGGAGCTTTTAAAGTCTACTGTACTTGGCCTATTAGTTCTACATGTTTCAGCCACCAGGGCGAGATTCAGGCATATCATCAATGAAGGATTTAGATTGACATTGTCTATGTTAATATTGAAGCTGGTCCGTTAAGGGTTTTTTTTGCATATATGGAGTCTCATATCTCTTCTGTTTTTGTGTACTCCAGAGGTCTGTGTTGTGTTAAGATTTCTGTCTCCTAAGACCTTCAATTTCTTAAAATAAATAATCCTTCAAAACTTTGGTCTTCTATAAACATAAGGGTGGGGGCATTTATTGCCAGAAATATAATATATATCTCATGCATACTAATTTTGTAAATACAGTTACTAAGAGACTTTTATTATATTTGCAGCCAAAAAAATCCTCTTTTAATCATCCTTTAATTACGGCATTCAAGATATTGATTAAAACATACCTTCAGGAAACAAAAGATGCACGTTTGATACCGAGGCCTCTCTGAGAAGTAGGGGGGAAGAAGTCAAGACATTTTCTTTCACAAATCATTGTGTTGTCACTTGTATGAAACCATCCTCACAATGGTGAAGGATGGACTAGGCCAGCACAATATGGCATAAATATGAAATATGTGATACCATACTATTTCCTCCTCCTCAAATAGGAACAAATAACATACATCAATATAAACATAGCAATAACCTACCTTTGGTTTCACCTGACAACATCAAAAGGTGTGGAAGCAGTGCCAATTTACCACACCTCCAACATCATGGTTTGACCACATAAAAAGTTAATTCTTGTGAAAAACTGGGCTGTCACAATGCGTCTATTGCAAAGGCTAATATCACAATAGTGATATAATACCAATTCATTTCTCAGTCCTAGGACAAACATCAAACACTAATCTCTGGTCAGGGGGCAAAAATATGGATCACAGGCAAAACTACAGACTGTATGAAGCAAAGGCATTCAGTGCCATTAACAGTCACTGCCCACTTTATTAGGTTCATTTTGCTAATACAGGTTAGACCTTTATTGCCTTCAGAACTGCCATAATTCTCCATCATATATAATCTACTGTGTGAAGGAAAAAATCCTCTGATATTTTAGCCCTTATTGACATGAAAGCATCATCCAGTTGCACATCCCAAAGGTGGGTCTCTGGACTGAGATCCAGTTACTGTGGATGCTACTGGTGTACAGTGACCTCACTGACATATTTGGGAAACCAGTTTGAGTTTTTTGAGCTTTGTTACATAGTGCGACATCCTGCTAGAAGTAGCCATCAGAAAATGGGAACTCTGAGGTCATAAAGGGATGGACATGGTCGGCAACAGTATTCAGGTAGGCTGTGGTACTGAATGACACACAATGGGTGCTAAGGGGCAAAAAGTCTGCCAAGAAAATATCCCATACACTATTATACCACCACCACTGGCCTGATCCATTAACACAAGGCAGGATGGGTTTATGCTTTCATGTTTTTTACACCAAGTTCTGACCCTACCATCTGAATGTCACAGCAGAAATTGAGACTTGTTAGATCATACAACATATTTCAAATCTTCCATTGTCCAACTTTGGTGAGCCTGTGCTAAATTGTAGTCTCAGTTATTTTTTCCTAGCAAACAGAAGTGGCACCTGATTTGCTCTTCTGTTGCTATAGTCCATCTGCTGGTGGTTATTTGAACTACTATTGCCTTTCAATTATCTCAAACAACTCTGGCCATTCTCCCCTGACCTACCTCTGACATAGACAAGGCTTTTTCCTTTTGGGAAAAGTTGCTTTCTTGATATTTTACTTTTCCTCACCAGTCTATGTAGACCTAAGATATGGTTTCGTAATGTCTGTAGATCAGCAGTTTTTGAAATACTCAGACTAGCCTGTCGGGTACCAACAGCCACATTCAAAGTCATTTAAACCATATTCTTCTTGATCTTGATGTTTGGCTTTGAGCTTCAGTAAGTCCTCTTGACCATTTTCACATGCCTTAATGCACTGAGTTGCTGCAATGTGAGTAGCTGATCAGCTATATGCATTTAAGAGCAGTAAAACCAGTTTATCCAATAAAGGGTCCAGTGAGTGTATTTGAAGAGCAGGGTTGGAGAGTAATGCTTAGAAGTCCCAAGTCCTACTCGGCTCTGCATAAATGATTATTCCAGACCTGAATGTGGTAAAAAGATCTAAACAGTCTGAACAATCAGTACAGTAACACACTATTCTCAGTCTTTTTATGTGAATAAATCAGCTTTATTTTGCATACAAACTGCTTTGTGAAAATTTTCTGATTTTGCTTTAAAGGCATTTTAAAGTGTTTGTGATCATTGTACTGTGTAACCTACTGCAGGTTGCATGAGATCATTTCATGATAAATTAATTTCAGATAAAAGATGATTTGTTTGCATTTAACCATGGAGCTCAACAATCATTTTCATATTCATCACGAGTGATAAATTATGTGTCATATTTCAAAGATAGGGATTGTTGATTCCTCTACACATCTCATGAGATTCCTTTTCTTTTGCATTGCAAATGAGAAAATATCAAATTCAATTACACTAGACTCAAAGATCCTCTATACAGTTCATGCTGTGCCCAATGAGTATGCTCATTAGATGCGTTAACCGTGAGAAGTACTTTGAACAATTGGCAGCACTTGTTATTGACTTCATATTAGTCATTGCCTCCCCGTTTTTAGTTCTTATTCATCTTATAGCACTGACATTCGGACAGTGTGCTCCAAGAGTACAAAAAATGTCCAAGTAATTTTCTACCTCAGATTTATCTCTGCCTCTGTGATGCACTAAGAGGACACTCTAACCTGATATCTCAACTCAATCCAAAATATTTTCAGCTTGTAAAAAACTCTGCAGGAATACCTTAGAAGCTGAATTGAATGAGGACAGATTTGTAGTTTGCTCCTGTGGTCCGAGGTCACCTCGCACACTGCAATCTGAGGTCACCTTGCACACTGCAAACATCAGTCAAAAAGATGATAACAACACACTTCCTCACAGAAGTGCAACACATTCAGCTTAAGTAAAATTATCTTTCAACAAATTCATCATGTGCTTAGAAACAATTATTTTAGTTGTGAATAACTGATGAATTGAAGTAATAAGTCAAGGAAAATAGCATGTCCAAAATCCCTTTATTTTGTATTTTAAAACAGCTTAAAGGATAAGTTCGGTTTTTTGACACCTGGACCTTATTTTTAGGATTAAATACGCTCGTAGACTCACCCAGACAATTTTGGCGGAGCTCGGAGCCGTTTTCGAGCAATTTAGATCTATCCAACGGCGTTTTTTCTCATGCCGTAGTAGCAGACGGGGCCAGAAATCGAAGCCCCTAAATTAGACATTATCTGCTGCGAAACTCGCTCATTTCAGCTACATTTTATAAATGAATGGCCAGTGTTATCACCATGTCAGCTCAACTTTGTTGTTACGGTCATCCGGGGCTTTACAAGGATGGGTAACTTTTGGTGATGTCATAGACAAGAACATGAGTAGCTACATGGCTACACGGCTATTTTTGTACAACATGGTAGAATATTTATCCGATGTAGAAGTGTCTGACGACGACTTTGAGTATAATGGATGCCCGTATCGTTTTGAGCCAGAATATACCGATGAGGAGCTATTTGAAAAGAGGATGCAGAGGGAAAGAGCCGAACAGCTGGCCAGAGAACAAGCAACCACTGCACGTCCACGAATGGGGGCTAACTGGTGGTGTTGTTGTGGACATTGCAACAGAGGAGGAGTGCCTTTGCTGCTCAGAGTGGGACTTGAGACCAGAGGAAACACGTATTGATGCCCCCCAAAATACGATTTCTGGCCCCGTCTGCTACTACGGCATGAGAAAAAACGCCGTTGGATAGATCTAAATTGCTCGAAAACGGCTCCGAGCTCCGCCAAAATTGTCTGGGTGAGTCTACGAGCGTATTTAATCCTAAAAATAAGGTCCAGGTGTCAAAAAACCGAACTTATCCTTTAAAGGCTGTCTCAAAGGCTGTCTTTTGGAAGAAGAGTTAACCAGCCAAAGGCACAGCTGTCATAGACTGTAATGGACAAAGTAAGAGTTATGTCATTTTCTGAACACTGAGGTCATCTTTCAAAGACAATCCAGGGTAGTCCTGATACTAGACATGCTGTCTGAACAGAGTTTTGGTCATTCTAGAAACAGATAAAAAGTTGGAGCTACACTGTGGAACACACCTTTCCTTCTATACTGCATACTGAACACCGTATTCTGGACCACTCAGCACATAATTCAAGTATAATAGGACTAGGACTTTCATTGCAGCTTTTAAATGACATCTGTCAGTGAGTGAAGTCATGGTGCGTAATTTAAGAGAAAAAATCACAACTGTACATTTATTTTCCATTAAGTTTTAGATTTAAAAAAAACATTGTTTCTATCACTTATTTATTCATTTTTATTTAACCTCTATTTAACCAAGCTTGTCCCATTGAGATCAGCAGATCTCTTTTTCAAGGGAGACCTGAAAAAGATAAAACCCACCCACTTTCAGGGGAGTTTATGCTTCTCCCCTCAGGGCGACGGTACAGACATGCCAACATTAGAACAAATCGGGCTAAAAACTCATTTCTTCCTATGGCAATCACACAACTAAACAAGGCATGGACAGGGGTGTGATATGAATTATTACCCAATGAAAGGTGCTTTTTAAGCAAAGGAAAAGTTTTTATGGTTAGACTGTTTTATTTGTTTTTTATTATTTACTTAAGTAGTCTGTGTGTTAGGGAATTTTATGTCTGATATGTCGGTGTAATCAGTGTGTGTCATTGTATCTAGATGTATGTGTTTGTTTATGTGCTGCAAACAAAATTGCCCCCCGGGGACATTAAAGGTTTTCTAAGTCTAAGTCTAAGAATGGCAGCAGTGCACAGTTTCATCGAACAGTCACTCAGACTCATGCAGTGCAAAAAACAAATCACAATAAAATCATGGTAAAAGTGATTTGTTTCTAATGCTTCAAACATGTACTGATACTGTTTTTGATATTATTCATGGTTAATTTTATTTTAATTAAAGCATACATGCAAAGCTTTATTCATGCATTTTGTGATTAAAAGAGATTACAGTAATTAATCCCATGCCTTTTATCATATGCTGCTGTAAACCTTTCCTTTAACACCTTATAATAAAATATTCCACACCTGACATTTATCCATACATCCCCTGTCTGTGACATGCCACAGACCCTGCATTTAATTCAGCTACATTCAAAAACCTGAATTCAGCTTCATCAGATATTCTCCTCTATTTCACAGCCTTTCCTGGTGATGAACTTTTCCCATGTGTAATAATCTGTCTTGATTAGAGCTGCAGTGCTGTCGTAGGTGGGAGCACCACCACCACGCTTTATTCTCACTTTGACGTGCTGCACCACTTCACTCTGATGAACAAGATGAAGTCTGAGAAAGCAAATTGGTTTGAAAATCTGTTTTTTTTTTCTAAACTGCCAGACTCGTAAAAATGCCTGACAAATATCACTGAACCAATTAAAGCGCACATCTGTTTCATTAGGGGGCCGCATATCCATCCATCTTATCTGTCAATCTCCCCCCTCTCACTACCTCCACGCTCCTCATCAGATGTCTTCATGCGAGTGTGACCGTGCAGATTAATTGAGCCAGTTTGACTTAATATTGGGGAAGGGGAAAAACTTCACGTTCTCGCTTTCTATGTCAATGCTCACTTTTATTACATCTTAAAATCACTTCTGCAGCACAAATTCCTTTTCAATTATGAGCAGGTGAGATAGGAAATCAAATTGGGCCAAGAATAACCAGGTTTGTAATGATTTGCATTTAAAGACCACAATGAGTCGAAGAATGACAGAAGGTTTTAATTTAGTGTCCTGCAGCTTCAAATTTAGTATGAAAATGAATTTTGCTTCACAAACGGGCAAGATCCTATGAGTAACTCACTTAAAAAACATGGAGAGTATATGCCACCAATTCAAGGATTCATCATAACAGACTTTAAATATACTTTGTACAGAATGAATAATGACTTTTTCCCCTAAACTTATGAGTTAATACATGAAAAAGTGCAGGGAATGATAGCACTAGGAAAAACAAAGGGGTTTAGCAAACTAAGTTTTCAAAGCTACATATGTAAACAGCCTGTAACATCTGAGGCCAGAGGTGTTATGTTCACAGGAAGTCCTTTTGTGAATATATAGAGAATTCTTCAGACTTGTCCGCTTGACTCAAGGATTAACTAATATTTTAAAAGGTCATGGATCAGTTAGCTTAACTCACACACTGGGAGTCAATGGGTAGGTTAGCCAGCCTCTGCCTACAGTCATCAGATAAACTCCTCAGCAACTCTAAATGGTCCTGTGTACTTGTTGTGACTCGTTATTACCACATTATGTTATGTTATCTTCTACTATTCTCTTGTTATCTTCTTCTACTAAATAGAGGCTTTGTTTTGTTGATCTACTTACAAGCACATCCAGGGTGGTTTGCACTAGAGATGTGACGCTCACTAATGAGTCAAGTCTTTTGAACGATTCTTATAAGTGAATGGTGAGAACTGATTAGCAATTGTGAGTGAGCTGTTCATTTTTGCAGGCCATTTGCAATTAAGAATGGCTGAGTGCCATATTGGTGAGTGAAATATAACAAAATCTTTGGAAGCTATCTTCTTCAAAATTGGCACAAAGACACTCTTTCCCTAAAATTTGAACTTGTTAGACTTTGATGCTTTAAGGTCAAAGGTCAAGGTCATGAAGTTCCATGGTCATCTTTTGCTTGTGAATACATATATGTGAGTGTAATATCATTTTTTAGCAGTCAAGTTGTGGTTCAAACTTTCAGAGCCGGAGTCTTATGATCATCCTTTGCTTGTGGACACAAGCTTGTGAACCCAATGTCTCAAGAATCTTTAAGTTATTTTCTTCAGAAACAGTACAAATGTCCACTCTGACTTCTGGGGATGAAAAACAAACTTTCCACAAGCATCCAGTCCCTCACTTTTGAAGAAACCAATTAGACTGACAACTCTTTGTCAACCACGGGTCAAAGGTCAAGGTCTTGGAGCCTAGAGGTTATCCTTTGCTGCTAAATGTAATAATTTAGGAAAGCTCAGAAGGATTACTGACCAGCTCTGCAAATGTGTATTTTCAGAGTGAAAGGTGAGCTGATTTAATTCTGGATGTCAACTGTCAGTAGGGGTGCAATATTATTGGACCAATATCAATCAGTATCAGCAGATTTTTGCCTAAAAGTTACTTAGGGGTATCAGTATGATATGAAAATATTTACCAAAATTTACATATGATATTTTGACCATATAAAGTGGACAGAAATATCCCATATATGACTATAATATTGCTGAAATATATAACTGTTCAATGATGTTAACTTCATCACTGCATGTCTAATTTTTTTCTTTAAATCAGAAGAATCATTTATTAAAGATGAAAATAAATTAAATTGATGAGTTTTATAACATTTATCTGTTTGATTTTCACAATCTAAAGAAATCAGTAATATAAAATGTTTGTATCTTGTTATAACTGCGCTTAATTCTGCTCTAAATGTCAACATTATATATCTTTTTAACATATACACCTAGCAGGTTCTGCTTGGTATTCACAGTTTGAAGAAAAGGCATATGAAAATCAGCACTACACTGAGGCTGGATTCTGATCATGAACCCAGTATATGTGGTCCTTTCTCCCTGTTGGACTATTATACACAAAGTAACTCTATATCTCTGTTGACTTTAAATTGAATTTTGTTGGTCCAGAAGTTTACATGACAACAGGTAAAGAAACTATTACCCGGGGATTGTTTTCCTGTCTATTTTAAGACAACTGACAGAGATGTGAAGAAATAGTCTGGGGTTGACTCTGTCAGCTGTCAGTCTGAGGAAGACGTTATTTTTCTTTCCGGAGCAGGCTGGCTGCAGGGGCTTTTTCAGTGTGACTCTATTTTGTTGGGCAATAAAATCAGCTGTGCTAACCAAAAACAGATGTATAAACATAGCAGTTTCTCACTGTATTAATTGCTTGACTCCATAAGAAGATGAACAGCTGCACTCAGACACTTTTGTTGCAGTAAGGGAACATTTTCCACCTTGAAGAGACAGATTTTTTTGCATCTTATCAAGACAACACAAGGCCATGTTCCTGCAAAAGTATTCTTTCATGCAGAACTGCATTCTTCTTCTACTTTTACCACACTTTATTGTAAGAATAAAGCCTAATTTATTTTGCTTGTGTTAAGCTACAAGGTGAGAGTGATGGCTCTGCACAGCTTATTGTTTTTTATGTGTTGCTTATGGCTGAAAATTACACTAATTTAGTACTACCTTATAATGGCACCATGTTCAGTGCACTACAGTTTTCAATATTCCATAAATTGTATTGAATCTAAAAAAACATCAAAGCGCTTTGATTGCAATAGAGGGAACTTTGCCCCCTGCTCTTTAATTGCATGATGAGTTTGCTTGTAACTTTCACATTGTGGGTCAACATATTGAACTTAACCCTCAGCCCAGTAATGTCACACTTTGCCAGGCCTGGCAACAACTTGCAACATATTTTAAGTTTAAAGTTTTAGCATAAAAGATGTGGCATAAAGTGCTTTACATGGGCAAAAACAACAACAACAAAACACGCAAGGCAGATGTGAATAAAACCAATAAATCCTATGTCATGCTTTTGAGATAGGTGTTAACGTAACCATGAATACTGTATGTCCATACTTTTAAGAGAAATTCTTCATGTTAGCTGTAGCAGTCAGAGTTATAGTTGCAAACTTAATGACAGAGCCACCATGACAAACATGACATGTTGCTGTGGAAACACTGGTGGTTAGATCCTGTACTGTGCAACTTCCTACCATGGTTAGTCTCTGCTATTGATGTTATGTTTCCCAAGCTCAACCCATAAAGCGTAAATAGCTTGCAGGGCAAAGCAGAGGGGTCAGTTTTATTTTACTTTCCCCTTCTCATTATGCAAAATATATTGGTGACTTGAAACAGGTAGTTTACAGTATTATACGCTGCAGTTAAACATAGTAGTCCTCAATATATATATATATATATATATATATATATATATATATATATATATATATATATATATATATATATATATATATATATATATATATATATATATATATATACACACACACATATATACACATATATATATACACACACATATCTATATATATATATATATATATATATATTTATATATATAAAAATGTATATGAAGTGTTGGGGGTTAGTGAAGCTGATCAGGCATCATTAAATGCCATATTCTGCTTTTGTTGTGATTGGGAGGCTTCTGCTCTTTGTAGGATTTTTTTTAATTATGGCAAAAATGGCAAATGGTCGTTTTGAGCTCTAGACCTCCGATTTCTAACATCACCAATCCCTGGAAGAAATCAATGGAAATAAATTGATAAAAAAGGGTCTTGCATTGCCTTGATTTGAAGCAGAATAACTACTGTTGTCAGTGATGAGAATGGTTGAAAGTTGGGATGCTTTTACACCTAGACCTCCAAGTGGAGCCTACTTTAGCTTGGTTTGTTTGGATGTACAGGCAAACGCATTAAGATCACTTGAAAGAGAAAACCTCATCTCACTTTCAATCGACCTCTGAAGCGATTTCTTTGCAGTAAGAATGAAACCAACCCAGTAACTGGCACAGAGTGACAAGTTTGCTCACAACATTGCTTTAGTTGTATAAGCAGCAGTAGTGGTAACAATAGTAACATAGTTATTAGGCAGCTGCAAACCCAACTTGATATTAAAATACTTACGATAATAATAACTATGATTTGGACCTACTGGATAACTTTATGCACTGAGGCATAAAACACCATGAAAATAGCATTCTCATCCTCTTTCATCATAAGACTATCACAGGACTCGACAATATCAACTGATTCAGAACTTCTTTATATTTTCAAAACACTGTCCAGCTAAAACCTCATATTTTACCAAGCTGCTATCTACTTTTCCATACAGCTGTTTTCCATACATCTTTTCTGATACTGCCACTGGTGTTCTGGCTGAAGAAGCTACCAAGTTTTCTGTTGTCCTCTGTGGTCTGTAGTCAATACAGACTAACATCAAAACCCCTCCTCCTTGAACACTGAGTTTGTTCAATTTTTGTTTTGTAAGTTGTCTCAAACATTGATAGATATACGCTTTATCATTCATCAGGCCTTTGATGTTCTCTCTTAAACCTACTACTTTTTCTTGGTAGCTTAGTATGCAAACTAACTTGTTTGCTCATTTGTTGAACATTATGCAGAGCACAAACCTGAGCCATGTCAAATTGAACTTATGCAGTAAGAGAAACAGGCTGTGATGTAAGGATGTGAGGACTGCCCTGCCATGAGTGCACTCTGGCTCGCAGTGTAAACATAAAATGGCCTAAAGGTAAACTGCAACAATGTGCCATTTTCTTCTGCTGATATGAACAAGGCAAACATATTTTAGAATCAGCTTACATGAATATTATTGAAGTTACATGAACCCTATGTTTTTACTGTAATTTCTATGCTTGAATTAAAAAAAACCCTCTCTGACCAGACATACTGAATTGCACCATAATCTAAAGGGATTTTCCTGCTATGTTGTTCACTCTTGAGCAAATAACAACAACAACAGCAACAACAAATTTGCTTCCTAAAAGAAAGAAAAATGAAGACAGGTGGTCCCTGTAGCACCTACGTTTCTATCACTTAGGTACCAAGAATGATAATGCAATTAATCTGAGACTGACTTTGTCCATCAATTATTTACTGCTTTGTTTTTGTGCTGGAAACAAAAATTCAGGAGATTAAGGAAAAAGAAAATACTTTCAAGGATTAAGTAGCCAGTTAGTGTACTGACTATGGGCCTTCAACTATAAACGAAAACTATTAAGATAAAATTTTGTTCATTGTTTGTGCTAATTCAAGCTTGTAAAGCTAAGTATTAACCTCAAATTCATGCTTCCTCTGACTTCTGTGGCAGGAATCACTTTGACAGATAACTAAGGCAAGTAAAAGGAAGACTTTTGCACCCTGGATTTTTTAAAGTCATTTTCTGAAGTGTCTGTAGCATATTGATTAGTGTTTGGGGGTGCGCCTCTGCATCCATTAATACAGCCTCGGTGCGCTTTAAGTCATCATTCTTGTCATCATTAGAGAAGTAGCATTGATTAGGTTAGATGAAAGGATTTAGCTCAGAAATGGATAGCCATCATCGGTTCTGAGTATCTAAAGGCCAAGAACTCAGTAAATAGCCAGTCCTCACACCATGCTCTCTCAGCATTGCATACATTTATCTGTAACACACTGCAGCAGGAAGTATGTGGATCACACTGTACAGCACCACAGCACAGCTTTGATGTTGAGGGGGAGAAGTGAGTTCTGTGATGAAGTGGTTTTCTGTGTTGCTCTGCGTGACCCACAGCTGCTTAACCTTTCAGATACAGTGCAGCTAAGATTGCATCATCAGCTCATTTTGTGGAAGTCATGATGATGAAACCCTTGACTCCATTCTCCCCCTAAAATAAGTAGGATGTTATTTCTAGAAATCAAAAGATATCAAAGATAAATCTGTATCATCTATAACACTGTGTGTGAGTGTGGGATGTGTTCATAAAAAGGCTTCACCAGCTGATCTGGCTGATTTTTACACATTTCTTTTATCTCAACAGGCAAGGGCCAGATCACAAAAATCTCTTAATTAGTTCTGTTGCTTTATTGTACAAGACTTGTCCTCTAATAATGTATTACAGAATATGCTTGAAGTTTTCCTCATTAAATTAATTAAACAGGGTTCCCAAACTTTTGCCATGCCAAGGATCCCCATAAATTATTAGCCTCTAGTGGGAAATTCTAACATGAAACACAAAATGGACCGTTCAATATAATACACAGAATATATTTCAATAGCCCATCTGGACAGCAGCACAAAGAAAGTGTTTGGGAATGAGCAGAGCCTCAGCACCATGGGGAGCAGGGCC
Organism: Cetoscarus ocellatus; assembly: GCA_037902135.1. Lineage (NCBI taxonomy): Eukaryota > Metazoa > Chordata > Actinopteri > Labriformes > Labridae > Cetoscarus > Cetoscarus ocellatus. The sequence continues at coordinate 684,952 of JBAMNC010000415.1, forward strand.
TTCAGTCGCTCTGCTCCCCAGCTCTGGAACTCTCTCCCACCAGACCTCTGAAAACTGGACTCCCTGTCTCTTTTTAAATCCAGACTTAAAACCCACCTGTTCAGGTCTGCTTACCCCACTTGACAATACCTCCTCTTCCCATTTCCTCTCACTACCTGTTGTGCTTTGCTACTGTTGGTTTTTATTATTATTGTTGATTTATGATTTTTATATTGTTGATTTTGTTGTTATTGTTTTAATCTTGTACAGCGTCCTTGGGTGTCGTGAAAGGCGCTTTTAAATAAATTGTATTATTATTATTATTATTAAAAGCATATTTGGCAGGTGATTGGATGATCATTCCATCAATCACATTCATTGCAGACCAATAGGTAATTGCAGAAGGCAGGTGCTACTGCAGCTGTAGAAATAGCCTATGCCAGAATTCGAGTGAAAATATGATTTCAAATATGAAATTTGATTTTTATATAAAGAAGAAATGCAGCTCAGATCTGACAAAACTGCTACTGAAGGTTTTAGCATCAATGCTAATCTCTGTTAGAGCACTCACTTCCTGCTGTTGTCTTACTCATAGCTCTCATCTCTTCCTGCTCTAAGGGACTCTGACTGGTCCCTGTTGCTTTGGGCCAAGCTCAGTTGCTGTAGATTGGATCTTGGCAAGATGGATCTGCTAGATTACAGACATTAATTTAGGTGGATTCAACTGCACTGCAAGGTGAGAGGACTCCCCTCTTGCACGATTTCTTGAATTCCCTGTACACAACATTGGCAAATTTAGAGAATCAAGCATACATCCGCTTTATATATTTACTCCAAGCAACAATACCTAACCTTGAACAATAACTTTCAACAGAGCAGACAGCATCTATGCTATTCTTTTGTCTATAATCAGTAACTCTCTGTTTCTCTGTGCTTCCTTCCATGCAGCCCGCCTCTATGCATTAGTCTCAGCCAATTTAGCATACAGTATAGATACAGTCTAACCTTCAGACCTGCATTTTTTCTGCTGGGCAAAATTTTTTTTTTTCAAACTGATTATGAGTCCTCTCCAACATATAAACAAAGTGGAAAAAACAGATTTTTGCTCACTTGTGTTTTTATTAGTATTTTTTCATATCCATTCCAATGGACGCCATGACATGATGGGCATAAAATGACATAAAAACTTAGGGAAATTAAGGCTGAGTTTTTCCACGTAGTTATCAATCAAGTATGGCCTAAACATCAGGAACTGTATGTTTGCATGTTTTTTGCCTGCAAGAAGAGAGGGAAATGCTATGATGCAATCTGAATATGCACTTAAACACAAAAGATGTATAATTGTAGATAGCAGCCTTGAAGTGGTTTCGGCGTGGCACCAAAACTGCTCATAATTTGGCGTGTGGTCAACCATGTCATGCTGCACTTCAGGTAGAGCCCTTGCGTCCTGAACTAGCCTGTGAACTAGTCTGTGGGGCACATGTTATGGTTCTGGAGACATACTGGGTCCTCCATGTTTTGCTGCCACTGTTTTATGAACTCTCATGGGACGCTGGGCTGCATTCATCTTGAAATGGAGGAGATCCTGGATGTCTTTGGTCTGGATAATGGCCCTGTTGGCATCCAGCCTGTTCTCCAACCAGCTATTACCACAGCCAAGTCAAAAGCATGTGAGATCTTTCTCAGGGTCCACTTTTTTGACTGAATTTCTGTACGGTACAGACTGACAAGTTGATCAAGCATGTCACCCTGCCCATTGCTGCATTGTATAGTTTCACAACTCCTGGATGCAACACCATCACAAATTGGGCTCTCTATTTGTCCCACCTCAGCACTTCATCCATTCTGCCAACACCAATAAAGTTGAAGACCATGACAACTGGTCTGTTGTCATACCATTTGACCAAAGCGAGAGACCCTTGCTGATCCAGCAGCACTAATTTTCCTCTCAGCCAGCAGCTCCAGAAGATTGTAAATTGTGAAATAATTGTCAAAGTAATAATTAAAAACACTCTTGATTTCTAAACTTACCTCCTATCTCACCATCCTACCCATTTCTTGAATTCAAGGCGTCGAGTTCAGATAACTCCATTTACAAGATGTTCAGTAGAGTATACAGTCATTGACTGTATACTCTACGTTAAAGAATATTATGTACATAAAATATATACACAATAAAGATTTTATAATCATGAATAAATTTATTGTCACATCATACCTTACCTATGAAAAGCTTACAGGTATTTTGTTTCTTCATATACTGACACCATAACATGTGAGTGTTGTCAAAACTTGCCCTCCTCCTGATGTCCATTGCAATGGACATCAAACTTTGAAAAAATCCTATAAACTAATATCATGATATATGTTCAAAACAACTTCAAATATTGTCACTTGTAATACATTACCTATAAAAAGCTTACAGGTATTTTGTTTCTTCATATACTGACACCATAACATGTGAGTGTTGTCAAAACTTGCCCTACTCCTGATGTCCATTGCAATGGACATCAAACTTTGAAAAATCCTATAAATTCATGTCACGACATATGTTCAAAACAACTTCAAATATTGTCACTTGTAATACTTAAAATTATGCTGAGAGCAATTTTGTTTGGCCAGGATGAACATAAAGTTATATTTTTGACTGAAAATGGACACTTACTCTTCCCTCTCATGATCTGCTCCACCATTGTCTTGTCAGTTGTCTGTCACTCTGTCAGAGCATGCTCAATGTCATAACATGATTTTGTTTGGATAAGTAGGGTCCAATCAGTAACCAGCAATGCTGACATCATTTAATTACAGAGTATTTATTGGTTTAGAGACAGAAATATGTCATGTCCATTCCAATGGACGCAGGGTCTGAAGGGGCTAAGTAGCTTCCATTATAGCTGTGTGTTACTTATTGCCATGAAACTATGAAACTTCTTGCAAGAGAACAGAAGGAAGCTGCTATAGGCACGTTGCACTAAATTCAGATAAACTGATAAAAGAATAATGTTATTGTTGGATTTTGTCAATTGCTCTGCCCTCCAAATTTTTGCAACTCCCTAGTGCCCCTTTGTGGTTGAGACTTCTACTTTGAATATCACTGCCACATCAAAAAGTGAAATGGAAGAGAGTAACAGTGGTTACTTATTGGATACGTTTGGCTTAAGTGGGTATGAGCCCCAACTCACAATGCTATGGCTTTCATACCAGGCTTGTATATGTGTGCTTTATTTTGGCTACATCTCCCTGCTGCCACAGCCCTTTCTCTTCATTTATTTCACTTTGATAAAGTGCTTTAATAGAGAGTTCAGAGACACCTGCAATAAATCTTCCAACCACCTGATTTATTTAATAACTGACCCAGAAAAACAAAGAGCAGAACAAAAGCATTCAATAAGAACAAGAGAAAGAGGCAAACTAAGCTTTAACTCAGAAAGGTTATTGAGCCGTTTCTGTCTTGTCTGTGACACATTTTATGCCCTTTGTGGGCATACGTACCTACTGAAACAAAGTAAATATGGTTCCAGTCTATTTTGGCAGAGATGTGTGGTGCAGAAAAAAAGTAGGCAAGCCTCATATTCTAAAGACTTTTGATGCGGGAGAAGCATGTGAGATGTGTGGCTCTGAAAGCTCTGACTTGATGACATGATCTACCAAATGAAAACATGCATGCACAGCTGCCATCATGCAAGTAAATTGCATCTAGTGTAAAACAGCTACAGTATAAGGCTAGGTATTGATGGTGTTGATTGGTTAAGACCTCTTTTTCCAGAGTTTTTTATACTGCCAGTGTTTTAAGTTAGCATGCACATTAGTACAATGCCACGGAGCTGTAATATAGCTCTTCATTTTTTAGCTTTGAGATCTTAGGTGCAAATGAGGTAATAAAGCATGCTGCAGCCAGGCAGGTAAATGCAACAACACCAATCCCAGAGTAAAATTAACTGCCAAACCATCCTTCAGTGCTAGCTCCGAAGGTATATCCATTTTATTCCAACTCCTCAAAGAACAGCCTGCCTCAGAGGAGAGGTTAAACTCTTTGGGAGCTATAGAAAGTATCTTAGTAGACTGTTTGGACACAACCTTTCTGAGTCAGTGCCAAAAATATATCATGGACCAACAAAGTAATGCTATGATTACTTTAGTCCAGCAATGTCCAAATAATGGGCCAATACACTATATATGTAAGGCTGGAGATATTCTCACAGTTTACCTTGGTGTAGATTTTATCATTTTTTAAATAACTATCAAAAATAATTGCATTCGGGTCCCCAGTGATTTTTGTAGCCCTTTTTTGCAGTTTGCTAGCAACCATCATCTAAAAATAAAATAAGCCTTAACAATAAAAAGGGGGGCTAAGTCTGATGCAATATATGTTGCAAAATGTAATGTTGGATTCTTATATGCATGTGTCCACCATTGCATACATATTTCAGGCATGTATCCAAAAATCTACTCTAAATTCAAATTTACTTCCGGCCTTGGGAACCAGTCATGCTAACTCACCATCATGTTTTGGATTCATTCCTGCATCACTCTATTACTCATTATAAAGTAGTATTGTCACAGTGAAATGGACAATCTCTGCTTTGTGAGCTTTAGATGATGACATTTTACTTGTGTTTGGCAAAGAATGCTTGATTCAGCTAAATCATCTACTTCAGTACACTAAAATAATAAATTAAGCAATGTGAAGCAAGTAAAGCTCTTGGTCTCTTTCACATTTTCACAGAAGATCTTGTATGAAAAAATGCTGAACAGTGGTGCTATGATTTTTCTGAGTTTTCTGAATTAGCTTATGGCCAACAACAATCAAAGCTGATATGGATTTATACGAATTTGGGGCATTTCCAGGAGCACTTATCATATCCAGGTTAAAGAGTATTTACCTGTTACTTTAAATATTGTTAGAATTAAGTATTGACTTTGTCAAGGTCTTCAAGAAGGCACACACACAAACACAAAGATTTGCATCCATGGTTAAATAAGAATTACACTATGTGCATACTGTTTGTTCTGCAGTGATGCTGGAAAATCCCTTTATAGAAAATATATTATGTAGTATCTTCCTTGCACTTTATTATGTTATGAAATGTCCTTACTTCAGAGACATTCATTGAATATTTTAAAGCTCAGAACCCCTGCACATGAGGCAAACCAGACATTTCTCTGTGTGTTATACTTAAACTTAGAAATGGTTCAAGCGCGTCCAACCATTTCTTCCCCCAGACGGAAAAATATCCATAAAAAGTACATGTAACATGCTCCAGTATCAAAGAATTACATGAAGCATTTCTCAGAAGTCTAGATTTATTTGTAATGGATGTGATCCCTGCATTGACCTGAGCTCCAGTTTCAGTGTGTCCAGCAAGATGAGTGAGTCTAATGCTGCTCTTCGGCTGTTCCTCACATTGAGCCAACCTTGTGCTTAGCAGGGAGACCTCTTTGAGAGAGCCATTATGGAGCAGTTCAGTGGTATCCATTTCTTCACACTGGGACCAATGCTGCTGTCTGTTCTCGTTTTGTCATTGACTTCTCTAAAAGGTAACCCAAGAATGTTGAATCCAAAACAACATCTTGTTGGACTCTTATTTCAGCTGAGAAATTACAAAAGAAGAAACCTCCGGATTATAAATTTAGCCAGTTATTGACTGAAGGAAGAGGATTTCACTGATGATTGTTATTTCTGTTCTCAAATGATAGCTATCATTTTTTCATCTTTTGAAAAAGACTTGAAGTTAAAAATGAATGAAATTCATTACCCTTAAACTCTGATTCTTTTTCTCATTACAGTCAGAGTTTTTAAAAGCAATAATTCTTTGTTTGGTTTCATGAATATTTACAACTTAACTCAAACAGTCTATTTTTATTTTTAATTTTTTAAATGGATCGATTTTTGTTCAGTTTTTAAGAGTGGCCTGCACTACATCACTCAATCAATCAAGCTTTATTATACATGTGCCCCTAGGTATTCAATGTTTCAATGACAGGTGACATTATTTGTAGTTTGCAGTTTTCTGCAGTTTTAAAAGGTAATAAAAAGTGCTTTTCAGAGCCATGTTTGTTTTGATGCTCTATGTCAGGGGTCATCAGCTACATTTGTGTGAGGGACCAACTTTTCTTGACAGATGTTACAGGGGCCGGGTTTTTTTTTAAAACAATGTAATACTATAAATATTCAAGTCTAACAATTGTACAGACGCAGACATTTCAATTTTCCCCTTCTAGCCAAGTGTCAGCTGAGTTCCTGCCAAATTAAAGCTGTTGGGAGTCCTGTCCCTCCACCTTTCTGGGGGCCTCAATTCCACTTTAAACTTACCATTATTAGTTTATTTGATTTTTTAATGCTATATATATATATCTACTGTGTTAACTTTAAGAAACCAGTCCACACGACAGCCAGTCTCATGGGACAATAAAGATAATTTCTGCTTTTTTGGGGTTGTCATTTTTTCCATTACTGGTTTTGAATCTTAGTTTACCAGTTCCTCTGGTTAGATACCAGCTAACAATAGCTTTCAGGTGTCGGGTCACACCTAAAGTCTTTTCTGATTAAACTGTTTCACTTGTACTTGTTTTGTGGGTTGCATTCACAGTTATATAGTCATACTTATAAAGATTCACTAAGTTGATCAATATGTACAAAAATAATGATGACTGAGGGGATCATTACGTGACATATATATATACAGTGTAAACCTCTAATTCTAAAGAGAATATCTGAAAATAAAAATTCAGCAGTCATTCTCAAAGTCTTTTATGATAGTTTGAATTGTTATTTTTGTAGTGTAGGTAACTTCAGGATGGGTGTGTGTCATGATCTGAAGAAAAAACATCACATCATGCCACTACATCCATATTCCAGCCAAATGTTTCATCTGGTAGACATTTTCATTGCACATTGATGCAGTGTGATGTAAACAAACCACAAAAAGTCACAATCATTACAAAGTGTAAAATGTATCCAAGCAGATATTGGACATGCATGTGTAAAAAGATCACTGAAGCATCCACATGTGGTGTTAGCATTGCAGCGCCAATAAGCCAAAGCACTGCTGAGAAACAGAGCAAACATGTTCTCGGCGGGCTGAAGTGCTGAGCGGACAGTTACAAAGTGGGCGGTGTGTTTTTAATCGCTTCACGCCACACTCCTCCCTTTGGAGGCGGAGAACGAGCTTGTCGATCTGTTCCAGTGAACATCAGGAGAGAACACCTTGAGGCCCCGAGCTGCTATCTGCCATGGTGCAGTGCCGCTAATGATTAAGTATCAGTCCAGCAACCTCCTCTCATTTCCAAACTATCAGTTTCACCTTCTCCACTACATCACATTTGTGGAGCAGAAGGTAATGATCCACCTGGGTGACTGCCAACTCATTTTCTTTCCGATGCTCTCTCACTCGCCATTTCACTCGCTTTATGTCTACCTCTGTCTCTCCCTTTCTCCCTGTCACAAGCCTCTTTTACTTCCTCCACTCCCTCAGTTTTTGGTGTTCATTTCTCACAGTTGCCCGCAGAGATAAAACAGACAAGCCCACTATGTGTGAGAGCGAGTCCTGTGAACTGTCTCCAGCAGGAGGTCACGGAGACTGCCACTTGTTTTACAGACTCTCTTGTAGCAGTCGCAGAGCAACAAAAAGGTGAGGAAGGCTGTGCATGCTGTGATTATGTGCTGTGTACCTTAGCCTGCTGTTTAACATTGGATATCAATGTATTCCACGGGGAGAGGAAACTGATCTGAATCAGTGGGTCGTTATCCGGTTAAGGTGCTGCAGATTCCCAGTTTGCCAAATTAATTGATTGACTTGGATTGCCAGGACTATTCCATGGAGTAGCTACCTTCATTTTAAAAACTAACTAGAGGATTAGGAGGTAAAATTATGCTGCATGTTTAAAAGGGTTTCTGCCATGAGCACAGGTTTAATGTTGTATTGAAGCAGAAACTGAACAAGGTTCCACTTACAAACCTTTAACTCCCTGATACTGAGGTCATACACCATGTTTTTGTCTGTTATGACACTCACTGTATTAGATTTTATTACTTTTGACAACTAAAAAAACTTGACTCTTAATGCCTGTTATGGAAGTTAATTCTTGAAATTAACTGTTTTTTTTGTTCTTTTTTTTCAAAAGGAGGATCAAATTTCGAGGACAAGGGCCTATTTTCAGTTGACTGCATAAATGCTACTTTGTTTCTGTAGAAGCTGCACAGTGCACAGTAGTAGTTTAGTAGTTTTATGACAGTCTGAGGCTCGTATCATGTTACAAACCCAAATTCCAATAAAGTTGAGACACTGAGTAAAATGTCAATTAAAAACAAAATACAATTATTTGCAAATCCTTTTCAAACTAAGTTCAATTGATACACTACAAAGACTAGATATTTGAAGTTCAAACTGATAAACTACATTGTGTGTTTTTTAAATATTAACTCATTTTGAATTTGTTGCTTGCGACACATTCCAAAATAGTTGGGACAGGGGCAACAAAAGACTGGGAAAGTTGAAAAATGCTCAAAAACACCTGTTTGGAAGTACCACAGGTGAACATGTCAGTTGGAAACAGGTGGGTGTCATAATTGGGTGTAAAAGGAGCATCCCTAAAACGCTCAGCTATTCACAAGCAAAGATGAGGCAAGGTTCACTAATTTGTTGACAACTGTGTGAGCAAGAGGTCCAACAGTTTAGGAACATTTCTCAATGTGCAATAGCCATGAATTTAGGGATTTCATCATCTACATACCAAAATAATATGAAAGATTCAGATAATCCAAAGAAATCTCTGCATGAAAGCAGTGAGACCAAAAACCAACACTGGTTTATTACCACATGGGCTCAGAAACACTTTAGTCAACCGTTGTCAGGTAACACAGTCTGTCACTACAGCACATCTTCAAGTGTAAGCATCAACACCCAGAAACACCACCAGCTTTGTGGACCCAAGTTCATCTGAGATAGACTGACACAGAGTGGGACATTGTGCTGTGGACTGACGAGTCCACATTTCATATTATTTTGGAAATCATGGACGTCGTATCCTCCAGACTTTTTCTTTTAACTAAAGCTCCAGAAGGTTTTGAAGCTGCAGCTTACTGACTCCTGGTCTATCCAAATGTTAGATTAATCATAAGCTAGCTTGGTGCTAATGCAAATGCCAGTTACACACCAGGATGCTATTTCTTACAACATATCTTCTCACTCCGTCCTGATGGCTCTTTTGCGGCACACCATAAAGGCAGACGTCCTGCTGTCAGAGCTTTTCAAAATCGTCCTCTGCCTCACAGTTCCATCTGTCAGCACTAACTTCATTCCTTTTTTGCTTTTCCTTTAGTTTTGTTTACGCCTGTGACTATTGAGTGTATGGAGTGCTGTCATTGATCAGAATCATTGATGTGAAACAGGTTTCATGCACTATGAAACATCTCAGGATAAAGTAATTGATTCTTGGGGACAGGGAGTCCTAACACCATACAACTCTTCCATTTTGTAAAGTTTGTAAAGAGGATGTTAAAACAAGCATCCATATTTGTACACAGTGAATGTTAAAAGTAAGATATACCATACATATACTTCTTAAGCATTATGTGATGAACTATTGCACCTGATATAGACTAGATGTATTTTCCCACATAGAAAAGCCCTGGGGTTTTGTTGTTTTAATGTGCCTGATTGATTATCTCCAACTATTGCATGTTAGTCGCTCTATTTACAATACTTAGAGCTGTTTTATTTGACAACTGGTGAGTGAGAACTGACTGGCTCCCTTACAGAGACAACAATAAACCAAAAGAAAATCCAGTTAGTACTTTAATGATGAAAAACGAGGGTTCACTTTTATAATACTGCGTGTACCTTAAGAAATAGATGTCGTGACAGTCTTCTCTTCTGTTACATTCTGGTCAAAATCAAAAGCTTGACTGCTGATGATATATCACTACTTTGTGTCAGTGCTGATGTTATATTGTGATGCACAAACACTGACCTTCCTGAACAAAAGTTCAAGCAATTCCTCTCTTGGAATAAGAAGCATCTATAGGCCCATACAGGGTCAGAAGAGCCGCATGATTCTGATACATCCTGTGTAGTCTCCACAGAAACGCTTCTCAGGAATGAAAATCCTGTGTGAAGCTCATGGAGCATGTGGTGTGCATTTTAAGATGATCTGATAATCTGATGTGCTGACGTTGGGAGAAACATGCACCGCTGCAGAAACTGAATGTGTGCCCTGAGATTCACATATGCAAAAGCAGGGTTGTTTAAGATGGACGGTGAGGGCGGTAATCTCCAGTCCGCATCCTCCTGACTTAGCACACGAGTTGTAAGGCCTGGAAATCTATAGGGTGTATATGCAGTGTGTGTTGTGGGAGTCTTTACAGACATTATTAGAGTGCACATCAAAAGAGGGGGTAAGTTTTCTTTGAAAGAAGAAGAAAGTAACAATGCAGCTTTGCTAGCAATCCGATAACAAAAGCAAATGACTTCCCAAACTATTACAGATAAAACCCACTGCAAGTGATCAGTGATTTTGGGGCATATTCCTCTCTTTTTCACAAAAGTTGAGCAAAGTCCTTTTTACTGATGATCCTTTATGCTAAACTTGTTTAAGATTTACGTATCAATTCTGTCATGGGTGGATTTGAGGACAGTAAAGAGCACACTCCTTACATGGAACAAAACATAGCCAACAGGGAATAAGCAGGCTGAAGAAGAAACCGTATATAAAACCTGCAGCAAATACATTTTTTACTCACCTCCATTTAGTTCATCAGCACAGCATCACAGCATTCCCTGCCACACACTCAGGAGCAATTCACACCCGTTTTGGTCAATCTTCATGATTTCAAGGTATTCAGCAGGATCCATTTCAGATGTGTTCCAGAGGTGCGATTACACTCGGGACATGTCAAGTCTATTATCAGCAAAGCAAGCATGGATCAGTCTGAAAAGAACAGATGGAACAAAACAAAGTGATGATTGTGAATATTCTGTCAGTTAGTCAAACACTGGGCACAGACTGACAATCAGCTATTTCATCATCAAATCAACACTTCATTAAAACAAGGAGGAAAATGGCTGGTGAACTGGCCCTGAGAAAGGCATATCAATATGCTGCTTGTCTGTTGTTCTGTATATTTTCACAAGAGTTTGTGATCTCATGAACCACAATTTAGGCTGTGCTCTGCTTTCAAAATGGACCCAAAGGGCAAGTGAGTTTGCTGCAGGTAAAACTATTGAGCAGACCAAATGCTGTGGATCTGAGCTTTTGGAAATTACACATACAGTCTATAGCCCATTTCTATTATTACCTCCACCAAGTAGGTTATTTTTGCCGGTGCTTGTCTGTCGGTTTGTTTGTTTCTCTGTCCGTCTGCAAGATAACTCAAGAAGGTACAAACATATTTTGATGATTTTTTTGTGGTATGTTGGTCATGGCACAAGGAAGAATTGATTTGATTTTGGTAGTAATACAAATCCAGATGTGGTTCCAGGAATTTCTAAAAGAAAAAAACAAACAAAAAAAAGTAAACATTGAACAATAGGGCATTTTCTATAACTCAGCTAACAATGTCAGAAATGCCTCTGCTTAGCTGTGTGCAATCAGAGCACTTCTAGTCTTGAACCTTCTTTTATATTTTTTTTCTTATTAATATTTGGTGAAAAGTTAAACTACAACTGCTAATACTTTCAGCTAGGGGTGGATGATGTGGGAAAAATGTATCAATTTTTTTGGTAGAATCACAATTTCAATTTTATCACAATTCTTGTTGTACTCATAATTAACACTTGTAAATTACACAATCTATGATTATCAGGCACCCTACTTTCATCCCAAGTATGCCATCTTCTTTGACTCAAGTTACAGCACACCTTGACAGCACAGCATGCAAGCAGTAATAAACAGAGTGATCTATTTCATTACTTGAGTAGAGAATAGATTCTTTGGTGAAATATGACTGTGGTATGCTTGAAATTGTCAAAATTATCACTTAAACAAAAGAACTGAACTTCAACGCAAGCACACATAAAATTGCTTGCAGTTTACAGTACACAACAGTGGGATAAACTGCAATTCTTTTTAGTTTAAATTAAAATTATCTTAACAATACAGCTGTTAGGTAACACCATATCTAATTTATATTTGCCTACTGGAAATATAGTTTTCATTAAATGTTGGCCGAGCACATATGTTTGAGTCAGCCAATGAGGATGTCAGCCCTAATTCATTTAGAACATTTAATACACAATTTACCATTATCTGCTTCACATCAAACCAATTGTTAGTGACATTGCAGTTTTCCTATTTACACACAAATTGTTTCTAATTATTCTCTCTAAACCAATAACCAGTCAACATAAGCATACACATTTTTTGTTGTTGTTTGTTCTGGTTCATGATAATTTTTTCCAAAGTTTTGCTTTGGGCAAGCCCACATCTGACCATGAAAGCAAATGTTGAAAGGTCCATCACACTCAAGCATCCATCATGGCTTGATGGTGTGTTTGTTTTAGAGGACTCCATTTCATTTGAAGACAGGCAGAATAATGAAACGGATAATGAATATATAACATATGGAGGAGGACAGTGTTAGAGCTGCAGTGTGTATACTGAACCTTCTACTAATGTGATCAGCTGGTCCTGCAGTAGCTGAAGTGCAACTTCAGCTCCTTATTAAGAGTAGAATCAAGCTCTCCTCTCCATTACAGAAATAGTTGTGCCCTTTAACTTTCTGATAATTTTGCACTGGGTTTCTTTCTTTGCCCAGACCCCCAACAGCTTTAGTGAATGCCTGTTCAACATGTTACTGGCTTCAGTCAAGATTCCAACTGAACAGAGGTTTTTTCTTGCCACTGTCACTGTAACCCCCTATAGATGCATTTTAGTGTGGCCCAGTGCTGCATTCATGGTGGATTCATGTTGGGTTTAGATGAATGTATATGTACAGTATATGTGTGTACACATGTATGTTATATATGTATATATGCATGTATGTATATCTATAAAATGAAGAGTTTGGCTCCAGCCTGCTCTATTCAGTGTCATGAGATAACACTTGTTGTGAGTTAGTGCTTTAAATAAAAACTGACTGATTGTGCCATGTACTTGCATCACTCTTAGTGTATAAGGACTTTAACTGAGTTGTGGTATAAGTACATCATGCAGGGCAATCTGGAATCAGTTTTGGTCCAATCATGGGCTGTGGTTTTGGGGTCCTGTAGTATTTTTCAGAAGGCCCACTTCCCCTGGGACTGCCTGTGGTTGCACACATCAGAGAGACCATGATGAATCATACTATAATCTGCAGAATTCACATAGACAATGCACAAGTACAACACACCAGCACCAGATTTTCTGTTTTTAAAAGAGGTCCCTGAAAGTGTTGGTTGTGTTGCAGCATGTAGTTGAGTAACAACCGGAGCCCCAAAACACTAAAGAACGGAGGAGAATCATAAACAGGTTGGATAATGAGACTGAGATAATTATCTTGGAGCTACAGCACAGTATGTAACTGTGCTGTAGCTCCTCTGTGCTATCACTCCATTTAAGACCCATTAACACCAAACATCCCAACAATACTGCAGCAACTTGTTGGTTTGATTGCATTCTTTATTAATCAGAGCGTATCTGTGGCTCCCTCAATTAACCAAACAGGGGTTTAACTTCACTAAAGTAAAATGAGGATATGCTAAAAATTTCTGTTGCACATTTCAGCATAGTTTGTACAACTGACCTTGATTTTATTCCAGGGTCCAGCCTCCTGTTTTATTTCACATATCTACTGTTTGCACAGTTAAATGAGCTAATTACACCCTTATAATACCTCTCCATTTGTGTCCTTTTAGGCAGCAAAGACCACCTGTTACTAGATGGGGCTGAATAGTGGTTTATTCACTTTCCAACAAAAGGGTATTGATGTGTCATGGTTGAGGTGGCTGTAATTTCCACCTGTGAAATGCAAATGTGACCGGGGCAGGGTCCAACATGGTCCGCATGCAAATGAGCTTATCGAATGGCCAAGGGGTAGACAGCCATCCTGAACCACTGCTGCCTCATCCACAAAGTGTCCATGCCGCTTCTCTTTCCCCTGGCTCGTGGGCTGCTCAACATTGAGTGGGAGGATGAATTCAAAGAGAAAGCCTTGAAATCACCTATTGTGAACAACTTCATGTTTCAGCAGGAGGCAAGTGAATAGAGAGACACCTCAATCTGTTTCTTTAAAAGCTTTCTAATTCCTGTAAAATTCTGGTTTAGTTACTTGAGTTCTGGGTTTTGTTAGGACATCGTGTATTGTTTAACCGTGAAGTAGCTCAAAAGTAACACAATGCATTTATAAAAGATTGATAAATCACCCATTTTTCAGTCAAGGACATACTCAGAGGTAAAAAAAAATGTAGCTGAAGGCAGCAAAGGAAAGCAGAGATTAAAAATTGTTCTCTGGATCAAGATAGAACAGGCATCCTTGTCCTGTAAGATAGAGTTAAATGTTTGGAGAGCAGAATATTTTCATAGATCATGGCCATGCCAATCTCTCCTGAACTGAAATGTAAGACAAAAATCAAGGAAAGCGCTCATAAAATAGAGTCAAACAAGGCAACAAATATTACCCGAATAACAAAGCATTCTGTTCCTGAATTTTGACCATTAATTAAATTGAACACTCATTATGGCCAATATGAGTCATTCCACTCAGGGATTTTCAAAGATAGACAGCATCTGTGGTGCTGTTTTTAATTTAAGAATTGATTTTACATAACACATCTCCTTGTGGATAGAAATGTTGAGATAAGAGATGAGAAAAGTGTCAGGAGGAGTTTGATCAATGAGTGCAGTGACTACATAATTGACCGTTCGCTAAGCTTAATTACTGAATCCACACCTGACAAGCTTGTTGTTTACAGGACAGGTTTGTTGTTTCTTCTGGGCAATGCTGCAGGATGGATACTATGGATACTTATACATCTAGGATTTGATGGATTAAACACTCAAGATGCTAAAAATTGAAATAGCCGCTTATAGTAGCCAGTCGTGTACAAAGTTGACTCCTATAATATAATCTCCCTACCCCCTTTTCAAATATATTCCTCAAACATTTTAGAAAGGCTTAAAATAATCAAATCAAAGAAGAAAAATTAAAAAAAGCAGTCAAGATGAAAATTGCCAGGGCCAGATTTTGATCAATCATACGGCTTTGATTATTGTTGTTGCTTGCTGAGATTATCTGTTCCTTGCTAAATAAATTTGTGGTTGAAGGCGAGATAATGAGCTTTTACTATGGCTTCATGACTCGTTTCACAAAGCAATCCCTAAAGCTTATCTTCATGTTTCTAACCAGCTAATTTACAAACTGGAACACTGTAGACGGGGTCAGAAAGCTGTAAATTACGTGTTGCTTCTGCTTTACCTACAAAAGCAAATAGGACCATCTGTAACAAGACATAATGACTTTTTTATTTAAATACTTACCAACACAACTGGTTAAGTTTCAGACACGGTGATTGACAGCAAGCCTGTCAAAAAGCCTAAAAATTCGCTATGAAGGACTGTATATGAGAGATGTGTTTGACTTTTAAGAGAACCATGCCAATGTGGGACTGTTCTTCAAGATTAAGGTGACCGTCATAGGAGATTTTGCTTAATCAACAGGGATCACCACAGTCAACAGATAGCCTTTAGTCATGTGACCAGTGCTGAGGGCTGGAGGGCTAAAAAAAGTGTCAACTAGCATTGACCACTTGTGAAGCCACAGCACAGGCTTTTAATTGTAACCTTTGTAAAACAACATATTTAGATCTGATGAAAACTGCAGGAAAACACTTGATGTAAACTTAAAGAAATTTGAACCCTATTACAGCACCAAGGACTCAAGTTATTTAACTTAAAACATCACAGTTCTTGCCAGAACATCAAATGAGCAATGTTTACTTACAGTAAGAATGGAAAATCCCTCCCCCTTACTAAGCTGCCAAGATAAATATATACATGCTGTATATATGGGCAATTAAATATAATCCTGAGTTGTGATCAATAATGTAGCTGTTGGGAGGAGGAGCAAGAAATTCTGCATTTTCAAAACATCTGCAAGTAATACATTAACATTAGCAAGTTCAGGATCCTGTGGTCTCACTTTCAATTAATATTTTGGCCAGTGCTTTTAACAACAGTTGTAATATTCTGATCATGTTATCAAAAAAACGTTGCCAAGGTTAGACAAATTGTATCCAGCGCTCTTTGTAACTTACAAACACAGTGGAGCAACTGACAGCATTGATCCATTATTTTCATCTGTTTTCGTTCTAGACGGTACTCTGTAAAAGTAAAATTCAGGCTTGTCACCTCGTTGTTCAGGATATCTGGTTGAAAAGTAAAAGTCTTTCAATCAAAAAATTAATATTAACCAAGTAAAAACCCATGAAAGTCTTTTCCCTGGTGCCCTGCCAGCATTGCCTGCATCAGTACCACACTCTTGCTTTTAGTTTTCCACCAGCTCCGCATCCACCTGTACTCTCCATTTGGGGGTTTAATCTCATCACTCCTTGAATCCTACATATGAAATAACTCTGCCAGGTCCAAGCCCAGGGACCAATTAAAACTCTGCTGCTGAAATAAATACATACACATATACAAACTCGAGCTGGCTAATTGAACCAATTGAATTTTGAAAACACAAGGTCAAGATTACTGTGACCTTGAAATGTACAACCTAATTATGTCAAGAATACTTTGGGAGATTTTTGTCAAATAGTTGCACTGTCCTACACTTGCACTGATGGGTGATCTGGTTAGATTATGGAAGATAAAGGTCACTGCAGCCTTACATTATGAAGTCACAGTGATCCTGGAGCAAATTCAGTCCTAGGAGCAATGGTTTCTTATGGGCTTTGTCATTTGTAGTGGCTGTTTACATGTCTTTTTGTCTGTGCCATCAGTTATGTGAACAAGTATGAGTAATTTCAGACTGATTTTTTTCACCACAGGGTATTTGTTTTTGCTGTCATTTATAGTAATCTAGCAATACCTTCATTCATGCTTCAAATTTACTACTAAAACTCACAATTTTTAAACTGAACCTCATATGACTGTTTAATTGATTTTTATTTTAAGCATCAATTTGTCCCCCATACTGAACTACCTTGTTTGGCCAAATTTTACCACAACACATGCACCTACCAAGTACAAAAAGCAGCAGGACTGACCAGACTCCCTATCACTCAACAGGCAGATCCAAGCTGACTTTTCCTGTGAAGAAATCGCCTAGAACAATCACAATTCTTTTAATTGAAGGTTCTGCCCATCTCAAGCAGTGTCTGCTGTTACTCTGATAGCAGAACTAGATTTTTACCATAACCTACCATCAAAAGTATCCATTGCTATACTTTCACTGCCAAGAAATGGTATACCTCTAGCTCTAGGAGG
Source organism: Cetoscarus ocellatus (assembly GCA_037902135.1). Classification (NCBI taxonomy): domain Eukaryota; kingdom Metazoa; phylum Chordata; class Actinopteri; order Labriformes; family Labridae; genus Cetoscarus; species Cetoscarus ocellatus. Next base: position 702,334 of record JBAMNC010000415.1, read on the forward strand.
TACAGTACATCCAGGCAAAAGATCTGGTATTCAGCATTTACTCTAGCTGATCTAAGTGATAGATGAGATAAAGTGCTTATTGCCTTTAGATGTTACAGTCTTGCTATTGTAGTATGCAGAGGTCTACAGCTTGGTTCAAGAATACAAAAGCATCAATCTAGTTTTGCTAGACTCTTTAATTAGATTTTATGAATCAAATTTTATTTTTTCACACACCTAAAGCCAAATATGTCTCTTTTTCAGTCCCAGCCAAAGACTCAGATTTGTCAGGGGGAAAGATCACACAGAGCATCAATAACTCCCTTTTCTTCCATAGCAGAAATTGTTTTAGGGCGTGGGTGTCAGGATTTTGAAGTGGTGTATTTCTCATTTTGGAGTGTAACTTTTCAATTCGCCCCATGTTGGCCTCACCTATCTCTATTATTACACTGAGTTTGATTGACCCAGCAGCAAGAGCCTCCCTCCCTTATCACTGTGTTCAGCTGACTCAATTGAAATGTCTGTTTGTAAAATATTTCTCCCTGACACCCTAACTGCATTCAGTGTTGTATTTTAGATCCACAAAAGCTGTGTCAATTTGCAACCACAGGATCACAAGAAATGTTTTGTTAAAGTTATAAATCTGGGGTTCTCTTTGGTGATTGTTAATTTTGCCTTTAGAACTTGTGAACACCAGTTCGTCCAACTTCAGTAACATAACTTTGCTTAAAATTCATCCTAATCTCATAGTTAACAATGAGAGCACGGACTTAAAAAGACAGTCTGATGTGGGCCTTAAGCTTGTCAGACAGGAAGAAGTAGCTACAGCTGCAGCTCAATGCATTTAGGGAAGGAGACATGATCAACTCAACCGACCAAGCATCAGGGTGGAGAGGAAAGATGATTTAAGTGACGTTGAACATGACATGGTTATTGGTGCCGGATAGCTGGTGTGAACACTTCAGAAACTGCTGATCGACAGAGATTGTCTCTCTCAGTCATCAACTTGTAAATTGTTGCAGCACATGGACTACAGCAGCAGGTGTCACTTATGTCAGCTGAGAACAGCAAACTAAGATTTTGATCAGCTCAGGTTCACCAAAATTAGACAAAAAACGACATGGAAAATGTATCTTGATCTGATGAGTCTCAATTTGTGCTGTAATGTTCAGATGGCAGGGTCAAAATCTGACATACTCAAGCATGGATCCATCCTGCTTTGTATCAATAGCTAAGGATGCCGGTGGTATTGTAATGATGTGGGGAGATATTTTCTTGGTACACTTAGTACCAATTGAGCATTGTTAAATGACACGGCCTACCTTGTTATTGACCATTTATATCTGTTCCTGACCACAGCACACCCATCTTCTGATGGTTACATCCAGCAGGATAGCCGACCATGTCACAAAGCTCAAATTGTTTCAAACTGGTTTCTTAATCATGTCAAGGAATTCCCTATACTCCAGTGGCCACCACAGATCTCAATCTAATTGCACCAATTTGCATCATGGATGTGCAGCCACTATGTCTGATGCCCCTATGTCAATATGGACCAAAGTGTCTGAGGAATGTTCCCAGGGCCTTGTTCAATCTATGCTATGAAGAACTAAGGCAGTTCTTTCTTCTTCTCTTTTTTATTTTGAACAAGAACAAATAATCAAACATAGAACAAAAATAAAAACAACAACCAAAACGCAAAATAAAATTTGTTATTTGCATGTTCAAAAAGGAGTAGGAGGAAGTCAAAACTTATCTGGTCCCACCACTTGACCTTACACAAGTAGTCAGTAATTACTTCCAAATAAAAATGACAGTAATAATAAAATTAATCACACATAAACAAAATAAACCAAATAGTAATAATGTTATTACACAAATAGTTATCAGAGAAAAAGAAAGAAAGAAAGAAAATGATCAAGAGAAACTACATCAACTTTCGTTTATCTTTAAACAGTCTCATCCGTGTACCTTTTAAAAATCATATTTTATACTTTTTCTTAAACTGCTCTATGTTTGGATATTGTTTCAATTCATTACTGAGACAGTTCCAAAGTTTTATGCCATACACAGATACACAAAAGCTTTAAAGTTCTAATGCAAAAGGAGGTCCAATCCGATACTAGCAAGGCATATCTTGTACAGTGGCCAGTGAGTGTAAACTGACATAAAACAGCATATCCTTTTCATAGTGCCTTTTTTTTCTAGCAACCATCAAATATAACATTGCACACAGTCTACTGTTGGTTAGTGTTGTGCAGCATTCATCTAACAGGCTACATGCTTGGTATTTTGAGCATTTAGTTTTCAACTCATGAAAAACATCCAAGCATAGTTTACTCTGGAGTTTGTATTTTGGAGGTACTGGGAGTTTCAAGCTATGTCCATTGAATTTAATTGATGCACAGGCTGAATGTGACAGCACCCTGTGAGCTGCTATATGGATTCTGTTACATCTGTCAAACCATTTTCAGGCCCAAAATCTCACTTCTTTTAATGTTTCAAAGTAAAATCTTGAATGTTTTACTCCACAGTTGAACTACCTATACAGTCATAACATTTTTATTCTTAAAGTGTTCCTGCTTGGTGTCACAAGCAGTAACCTTATCCATAAAAAAGACTTTAAGGCCATTTATACTTTCTGTTGAGTATAACAAAAAGTCATAGGCTACATCCAACATACATATTTACTGCAAATAATCGGCTATTGTTCTCCAAAAGTGAACAAGATTTATAACTTTAACCTGTTATGTCACAACAGCCTGGAAAACAATACCCAATTAATATGTGTTTTAATTGGACTGTTACACCATTTGTGATCATTGTTTGTTGTGTGATGACTGAATAAAAACACTACTATCATTACTACTACTAGTAATGCAAGTGTATTATAGATCTGAGTCAAGCAGACAGCCCTACACTCTTTCCATTTAAAAATCAATCCATTAAATCTGCCCTATAAAGTCTCATATCATTAACCCTTTTATTACCTCAGTTGAGTAAAACTTGAAGGGGAGTAAGGGCAAGAAAAAAAGTTGAACTGGTCCACATGTATGGAATTCAGCTTGTATTCTGAAACTATGAGCTATGAACTTGAACTAGTTAATTGTAGGATGTGTGAACTGAACACTGAGAATGCAAATTTCAAGAATATACTTCCAAAACACTGCTCTCAGTAAAGCAAACAAATACAGTTTATTTGTACTACCTCAGTCAATAACATTTCATTCTGTCTGTGAACACACCAACAGAAATGGGGCCACCCTCAAAAGGTTGCACCCTGGAACCCATTTTCAGATCTCTCCATCTTCAAGCATCCAAGGTGGATTTCACGCTCAGACTGTTTGAGAGGGTTGTTCTTACACAAGTGAGCATTCTCCCTTTGGCTTTATTCCTGTAAATAAAAATGAACACAGTAACTGAACACTTTTTCAGCTCAAAACAACCATACCATGACTGCAAGAAAATGGTGGTCTCAGCTCGCTTCTAGTCTACCCCCGGAGGAATTTATTTACAGAGAGTTGCTGGGTCAACTTACATTATTGTATTGCTATATTCATGTGTAAGTATTTCTAGGGTATTTTCTTTTAATCCTGAAGTCATGATGCTTTTACCTTTCCTTGTATTCTGTTTGCTGTCCTCTGTAGATAATATCAACCTTAGCAGAATTGCGATTTTTCATTACTTTGCTCTTAATAATGATGAAAGCGCTTAAAGTTCAATATTCAGAAATCCTGTGATGTAATGTCACTAAACCCCACAGACTCTCTTTTCTCCAAATGCAACTAAAGTGCTTGATATCAAAAGAATTTGAAGGGCTTATGGAAGAATGAGAGATCTAACATTTAAGACAAGCTTTCCTAAATGCTTCTTTAAAAAATCTATGTGTTTTTCTGCATGACAAGTACACAGTCTGTTTTGTTCAAATAAATTGAATCAATTGTATCAAAAGACAGGAGGGAGAACATCACACTAACCAGCTTGTCAGGTGGGATGCAAGGCTTTTCCCATAAACTGATGCCCTGGTACCTCAATACCTATGACTTTATAGGAAAATAAGTCAAATTCAGTGAAACAATCAAAAGATGACCAAAATGCATCAACAAAGCACCAAAAGAGCACTACATAAAAGTAAAGCAAATTTCGAAATGACTGTCATCTCAAAGAAATGGACAGGAGCAAGACAGGAAAAACAAATGGGGTCACACCTACTCCCTCACAGCAGGGGGTGACTCAGGACTCAAACAAACTGAGGATATGCAGAGTCTTAAAATTAATCTGGGATTCATCAGTAGGGCTTGTCCCATCATCAAATGATTCCTTGTTCTGGCAATTATTCAAATGCTGTTCACTGAATGTGCAGGGATACACTCTGACACACTGTCTGGTCTAATGTTGTTGTTTTTTTTGCCAACTCTCCCATGTTCTGTCCACACTCCAGACACTCTGGGCTGCAAAACCCAGTGTGTTTGTTGTAAAAATAGTGCTGCAGTCAGCAACACAAGACATCTGGGAGACACAGAAGCAGCTCTTGTACATGAGATTTGGACATGTTTTATGCCATTTTACACATTTTATGCATTATTAATGAGTTTGTGCCAGAGAAAGTCTGGGATCTGTTTAGTTAAATGGTATTGAATAAATGTAGTTCTTGCTGAATTACAAAACCTGCTTAAACCCCTCGGTCCTTGGCTAAGACACACCAAAAGTTACGTTTGGTACAGCCTTGATAGGATACACTTTGGTGGCACTGGGGATACTCCCCCGAAAAAGCAGGGGAAGGGTTGTGGAAGAGTGGTACCATGATGAAATATTAATCTCACTCTCTCCAGAATAACATCAGAGTCCTCCCAGACATTTTAAAAATACTCTTGTACAAAGGTCAGACTTCTGTATTTTGTTAGACTTCAGGCAATTACAGCAACGATTTTTGTTATGACAGTAGGGATGACAATCGAAAACCAATTTCAGTTGAGAATTGATAACATATAGTCAAAGTGTCAATAAAGGCTGAAACGATTCCTCGGATAATCCGGGTAATTCGATTACAAAAATTCCTCTGGCCGTTTAAATCTGGAACCACTATACAGTGCACGGTGTTTGGCACGGACGGTCATTTCTGTGGCGCAACATGCATGCTGCTTCCACTGCTGCGTGGCTGAAACGTAAAGGTGCGGCACAGATTGTAAAGTCATGTAGGAAGAGAAAAGAGAGGGGCAGAAAGAAGAGAGTCCACAGATGGAACTACAGAAAGTATCCCAAGTGTGTGAACTTCGCTTTTTTGGTGTGTTAACTAAATGGCAAACGAGCATTTCTGTTTCTTAGAGACATTTTCTCATAATGAGGGAAAATAGGTCCTACATGTGAACTTGCTGATTCACACTATAGGCAGTTCCAGAATGCTTCACAAATAACAGACGAACAGCAGACAGCCTAAATCCACAAATCAGGAGCTCATTTTTAGATTTTTTCCTCTCTCATTAAGCAAATTTTCCCATAAAGTGTAAGTGCTGGTTTGCCATTTACTAAACACACCTCATCTAGTGCAGTTATTATTGAACAGTGTTCTCAAAACAGAGGAGGCGGGCAGAGTCATGCACCATCTTTTTGCACCCTTTTGTCTGGACTGGTCAACTATTATTTTGTTCAGGCCAATTTTGACATACTGTGCATTTGAGTATGTGGGTCATGAAAATCTTTCAAGGCCCAGCAACACCCTCAAATGACAAGAACATGAAATTTGAATTATTTACTCCCAATGCTTGTTTCACAAATTTGAATGTGAATGCTATATTTACCTCAGCCAAGGAGGTTATGATTTCGCCAGGGTCTGTCTGTTTGTTTGTCTCTTAGCAAGATTACGCAAAAACTACAGAATGGATTTACATGACAATTTTTACCAGAGGTGTGGTTTGGTCCAAGGAAGAAGCCATTACATTTTGGTGCTGAGCCACACATTTGTCTGGATGCAAAAAATTCCCCATATTTTCAAAAAATCCCATAACTTAACATTGGGCCATATTTTAAAAAATCATATCTCTGACATCACTTCATGGATTCACTTCAAAATTTACAGGATAATATATATAATATACCTCTGTCATCATGGTAAATTTCATCTGGATCCAATCCAGATTGACATCACAAAGAAACACTGAAGTTTATAACGGCAAATCCCATTCATTTCTCCTCGACTGCTGTGAGGGTTTTGCCCCCTGTATGTCATTATAGGAATTGTTGTGTATTTGCAAACTGACATGAACGTTTTTCAAGCCTATTTCACTTAATTTCCCAGCTTCCCTTGCAATGTCAGAAGAGGACTTCTCCACATGGAGAGACATGAGCGGAGACTCGGCCATCCAATCGGCGCAGAAAAGCCACTGCGGTAACTGAGCTGCTTGGTGGAGGTCTGCGCTGTCTTGAGTGCTTTTCTAGTTTGCCTATGCAATACAAATAAACACTTACTTTAACTTTGAAGTGTTGTTTACCTTAGCCAAGGAGGCTACGATTTTGCTGGCGTTTGTCCATTTATTTGTCAGTTGGTATGTTTGTTGGTTTGTTTGTTGGTTTATTGGTCTGTGAGGAAGATAACTCAAAAAGTTCCTGATGGTACTTTTAGGATATATTGGTAAAGGCACAAGGAGGAATGGAATTCATTTTGGTGTTGATCCGAATACAGATGCAGATCCAGGAATTTTGGAGATGCAAGTTGCCACATTTTAACTTAGAACTCAAAAAACTTTTCGACAGACTTAGATGAAATTTAATGTTGGTCATGGCACAAGGGAAAAGTGATTACAGTTTGGTGGCATTTGTTTATTACATTATCTGTCTGTCTCTTTGTCTTTGAGCCAGATGACAGAAAAATCTCCATTATTACATTATAGAGAATGATGGGCACAAATGAAAAGTGATTCAATTTTGGTGGTCATCCAAATGCGGATGTAGATGCAGGAATATAAATTTTTTTTTTGTTGGAATTATTTAACCTCTTAACAACAAGTAAAGGAAACTCATTGAGTTTAAAAATATCTTTTTCTAGAGTGTCCTGGCCAAGATAGAGATCAGATGAGTTCACAAAATTACTAACAATAACAACATCAACACATACAAATACACATAACATGTATAACACTTAAAGTGCAATGAAAACAATGAAAACAAAATTTTTAAAGGGTTTGTTAACATTGTGCCATAAGGTGATTTTCTACATTTTCCAGAACAATTCCTATAAGAATATCATAAAAGCCTTGGCAGAGGTTTGTGCTCCTGTAGTTTGTTAGTATTTTGACTATTGAGTATGCAGGGATCTTTGAGCTACAGAGATCCCTGCTACAAGCACAAAGAGCAACAAACAAATTGGACAAGGCTGGAGGAAAGATTGAACATGTTAAACTGTCTGTATAGTCCTGAGTCACCCCAGATGTGGCTTCGATCATTAACTATGACTCACTAAATGGGATAAATAAAAGATTCTCTGAGGGCTGGGGGCCTAAAAACCCTATGACTGTCAGACTGTTTCAATCATGTTACTACTATGCTGTCCCAACACTAAGTGGGAGACAGATATCTTAGATTACAGTGGGAAATCTACTTTAGATTTAGTCTGTTTCAAGATTATTTTGCTTTTATCTGAGGGACAGGGGCAGAGGTAGACATCAGGCAAAAAAGAGTGGGTAATGATATACAGGGAAGAAACCATGGGTTAAATATGTCCACTTCAAGAAACACAGCCCTTGACTATGGAGTATACAAACCAATTATAAGGCTGGTGGAGCTCTGGAAACACAATTTAACACAATTGTCAGGTTGATATGAAATGTGGTATCACTTCTCACAGTCACAGGAGCTGCAGGTGTTCATGCAGGGATACATGCTGTATCATTCTTAGCTCAACTTTTCTTTTATTTGACAAGATTGAACGTTTAAAATATTTTGACACTGACCAAATGAACAGAACATTTGCATTTGCAATATTTCCAACCCAAATGACTCAAATGGCAGGTTTTTTACAGTCCTGCAAATGTTGTTAAAGCTCCTACAAAACGCTAAAAAAAAAAAAAAAAAATATATATATATATATATAAATACATATATATATATACACACATACATATACATATATATACATATATATACATATATATACATACATATATATACATATATATATGTGTGTGTTTTTTTTTGTTTTGTTTTTTTTAAATAACCCATGTACAGGCTTTTCACAGGACAAATGAGTGTCAGAGGATGAGCTTTCTCGTTGCCTTGGAGATGGTGTTTTTACACTGATTCTGAGAAAACATTGGCCATAACAAGGGCTAGCTTGAAAATGGTACAAAGGTAGATTTACACAATGACAAGAAAATATGGTTACTCGTCATACTTCATAGCTTGGTGTATGAGAGAACTATGAGTGTTGGGGTGGCTGTGTATCAATAGTTAGTCATCTCTCAATCAGATGGGGGTTTGATTCCTAACTTTTTAGGGAGTGTCCTTGGCAAGGCCCTTGACCTAACTTGCTCCTACTTTGGGGTGCTGTGAAAGCTCACAGGAACTCTGGTGTGGACAGAAGACCTGAACACATGTCGGCCTGAAAACAAGCAGACCAGAGTTTACGATTTCTTTATTAATATGTCATATCTGATTCTATTTTACTGAGTACTGCTGGTATTTGATTAGATACATGATTGGCATGGCTACAAGCCTGTGCGGTGTTGCTGTTGGTTAGATGGTCATGAGTTCCCTCTCAACTTGGCCTCTCTTTCTGTAAGTGGTTGAGAGGAGTATACAATGCCTGCATTCACAGATTGACTTAAAAGTGTTCCAGAGGCTCCGTTAATAATAAATGGGGGCAGCAGTAGCTCAGTCCATTAGGACTTGGGTTGGGGACCGAAGGGTGGCCAGCTCAAGTCCCGACCGGACCATGCTTGCAAGTTGGTTTGGTAGCTGGAGAGGTGCCAGCTGACCTCCTGCACTGCAGGAGGGCCCTACTTAACCCCACCCCCCGAAACAATATTTATATCTGTTCTGATATCACATCAACTAAAAGGAGGAAATTCCTACACACCATGTAAACTGTATAAATAATTTATGTTTGCAGCATTTTAGTACAACAGACAGTGTGCAAAATTTTGCTTGTTGATGAATTAGTTTTACTCTAATGCTTTCGCTCATTGAATAGATGCACTGAAGCTTTGTTATCTCTCATTAAATTCAGGAAATTTGTGTAACCCCTCCAAGATTATACCTCATCATGTGATTAGTGATGTCATTGTAGAGGTTGAATGACCTGCAGATATCTGTGTTAAAACAAGATGTGTTGACAAACTGATAAAAGTGTAATTATCTGGAGCCTGGTTGCAAAGTGGATCACATAACCCAATTTCCCTGGTTCATCCTGCGTGGTCACTGCATCCAGCTGACTGTCATCATGGAGCTTTTGCTTATCAAACATTCATGCTCCACTTTCCTGTCCAAATCCCCCCAGGCAGCAAGTCTAGACAACACTTTTTATCAGGTGCTCTGCTATGTGATTAATTATTAGTAGATTTTTAGAATGTTGACTTTGCTTCCATCTCTCCACAAAACACAACCATGTTTTTGTTTTATAGCATTTTTACTTAACCAGTAAATTTAAATTAAATATCTTGAGGTCATGTTTTGATCTGCAGAATCTAACCCCTCATCCTTAAAATGACTTTCCAATAGATTTTCCTTTTATATGCTGTTGATGCAGAGACCCCCTCCTCTTAATTAACTCCTTCATATATTTTTTATAAAGTCCAGTTCAAGCAGTCTCAGCCACATGTCTCTGTCAAGGACGGCAACATCTATTTTCTTCAAGGGGAGAGTGAGCCTCAATTTCAAAGAAGTTGTTATTTGCCCTCTATCAGTATGTCGTCCTTGAACCAAAGCCTCATCCCTCAAAAGCTGTTTACCTTCGTGGGTCATTGCCTTCTTTCTCATACCTCCCTGTGTTTTATCAACCTTTATATCCAGAATCTGCTCAAACCAAATCAGACATCCCTAATGGGTGGGATGGGCACTGTTTGTGTGCAGGTGTTAGGGTGATGGTATTTTGTAAATACATCATGGAAAGTCACCAAATATTGACCTCTGGATAAATATCTCAGATTTTTCCACATTGTTTCACCAGTCTAGGTTCACACACTGCATACATTTCAAATTTTCACTGATATTAGAGACCACAGATGTGATGACAGCTTTAGCATTTTTCTTTTTTATTAAGATCACAATCCTCTAAATAGATGCACACAACAATTTGGCCTGCCACAACACACTAAGCAACAATATGAAAGTATCAGTTCTTCATACTTAATATCTTACCGTAGCTTGTGTTATCAAATGAGCCTTCTGAAGACAGGAGATTGCGGTTAATGTCGACTGTATGACTTGACTGAGACATTATGAACTTGGGTTGTCACCATACTGGGACAAGCTAGTCTTTCTTTTCAATATTCTACTTGGTCCACTGGGGGGAGGGGGGGCAGAATTAAATTGATCCTTGCAATTAATGTTACATCAGATAGAGCAGAAACTTCTTAACTATTCCATAAAAGAAATACTGTTCCGTAACTACCTACTTGACTCTCTGGCTGCAAAAGCCACAGAGTCCTAACAACCATTTTAAAATGTCAGTTTTTACGGCAAAATCCAATTGGCGCTCATTGGTACTTTTGCATGGTGTCATTTTATCACTCCTCTGGTGAATAATAGTCATCAGGGCTTTTCAGTGGAAATAAGCTCCAAGCAACACCATGCATCATATAAAATCAAATGCCTTTTAACTGTAAGCTTGAAGAAAAGAGAAAAACCTCTGACAACCTTCTTCTGTTTTCTTCTAAAAAAAAAATACTTAAGTCTAGTTGAAATTCGTTTGTACGAGTGGAATATAGGGCAGTTTTCTCATTTAAAAGCCAACGCATTGTTTTGATTTGTTCAAAATCAGCTCTGAAAAGTGTTAATTAGGTCAATCTGAAGAAACTTAATGTTTTTAAATGAATATTATGATATACTACATATGATGTTTAGCAGGCTATTAAACATCAATATGGTTTTGATTTGTCTTAAGATTTTGGCTTCATCATATGTTTGTCTTGGGCCAAAAAGCTTTAAAGCATCACTATTGTTCATCTATTTTGATGGCAAAGTTATGCATAAATAGAGGCATGGCTTATCTTAATACCTAGTAGATGCATTGTGTCTGATAGTCAGAAGGTTTAAGGCCACACATGCAGGTCTTTATCAGTTGTCTTAAAGTAATGGGGTGATAGCATTTTCAAAATGGTGACGGTCATAGCTCTGCCTCGAAACTCTACTTCAGAAGCGAGCGGGTGTTGAGAGTTGACAGGTATTTTGAATTTCTAATTTTACCCATTAGGTATGGATTAATGACCTATAACTGCAGTCAGTTAGGAAGGATATAATTTTCATGGCTTACTTCGCAGTTCATAATTAAGATATGCTGACCCTCTGTGACTCATATTGGTATAGCTTTTCTAAGAATATTTTTGAAAAACACGGTAAATGTTTAAATTTTTAGGAATTTTAGTTAAATAAATCACATAAGAAATACACACTGTAATCCACTCTTAGTTATAGTCTCAAATAGTTGTAAGGTTGCTTTCCACAATTTTCTTATACATTGACAAACAGAATTTTGCAAAGGAAAGTATTTTCTTGTTGTTGTTGTTTTCTATTATAGCCATGTTTTATACATTTTAGGGTTCTGACACTAACATAAAGATGAATCAGCGCAAATTGTGAGTTCTTACACCTTTTGTGATTTCAATATATTTTGTGTATTATAATTACAATAAGATAATATCCAGAGAGGCTGTCAGGGATAAAGTAATAAAAACATATATACTGTGTAAAGACTCAGTGTCTATCTATTATTAATCTTCATCTTTTTTGCTGCCATCATTTCCTGCTAAATGAGCTAAAATCTCCTCAATCATTTGATGACTCTCTATTACAGGCCTTTTTCCATCAGTGGGTTTTCACATGAAGGGGACCAAATTACTTGAAGAAATGTGAAGATAAAAGTCAACGATCCTAAAGGACCACCTGAGGATAATGGTTTGTGTCAAGGGGAACATATTGTTTCAGTGCAGGCTTAGAAACGACTTCAATCATCTGGTAGGCAGATGCAAACTCATGAAGAGAACAAAAGTGCTGTGCCGCCACGCTCTCACCTCTCATCTGTGAAGAATCTCATTAACAGCACTGGACTCCTCCTGCACTGTGTCATCACAGCGTAAAGCCCAACTCTTCATCAAAATTGATTGGTAGATATTCATGAAGGCATGAGCAAACATGAGGTTTTGATTACTCCAACATGAAATTGACCCCATCAATATGTAAATGGTTTAAATGGAAGAATTTGCCGTGGAGTGGTGATGTGGGAACTTGTGTAGTGCTTTGGCTCTCAGACTGATCCAGTTTGGCGAAGCCTGAAGTCCCCTTTTGTCCCTCTCACTCTTGCTCACTACAACGGGCCCTCTCAGCAATGCATTATTTACATGTTTATGATTAGTAAAGCCTCACATGGAGCTGCCATCTGCTGGGGGGTGGCATGTAGAGAGTGCCATCAGGGCTATTTATTTTTACTGAAGGAAAAAAGGGAAATTTAGAGAATGAGCTTTGTGGCCTCCAGTACACACTCTCACAGAGGTCCATAGCCATAAGTGCCCTTAAGTTGTTAAATGTTGTATTTATGCTTCATTAAATGTTCTATTGCCCAGCAGTAGTGTTTAAAAATTAACCTAAAATGGCGATAAACTACACAGATGGTGCTCAATAGCCAGAGCTTTGTCCAGTGAACCAACACAGTAATGTAAGAGCTCTACCACTTAATGCACATTAAGATTCAAAACATATAAACAGTAAGAACAATTATTTTTTAATTACATAGGAAAATGATTTAAAGAAATGAGGGACCATGTCACTGTTTTTCTCTGGATTTATGAAACTCAGTGTTTTATATTGAAGTCCACATGAGAATGTCATGCTGGTTTGGCACCCTCTGTGGAAGCAGTGCTCCTCATGTCCTCCATTTTTTTTGGCTAGTAGACATGACACTCCTCGTTTCCACACAATGCACATTGTTGCTTATAAATCAACGTTCAGTACTGGAATATGCATTCTGAGAGTTGCAAAAAGAAACAAACAAAAAACTTCTGCACGGCAACTAATAAATGAAGATGTTGGCTTGCAGAGTTGCAATGTTGAAAATGTGTTAAAAAAAAAAGCTAGCATCTTATGTAATTATCTTATTTGTTTCTTTTGTTTACTTTTTGAGTTCATATTGACAAAGTGAGACAATTCTTAAAGGTTTATTGATGCAAATGAATGTATATTTTGTTAACGGTTTTAGCTGTTAGCCACTTCCTTCTTGTGCAGTGACCAACATTGATGTTTTAAGGTCCATTAAAACTTTTCGATTAACTTGTTCACTAACAGATCGACCGACAAACAAACAAACAAATGCTAGCAAAAACATACCATCCTTGGGGAAGGTAATAACCAGTGCAGGCAGTATATATATTATGCAAAATAGAGAAGGATCAGCAAAAGCTGCATTTTAGGAAAGCACTTTGACACTTCTGACTTGACACTTGACTGCAGTAGGATGACCTGTCTCTGTTTTAAAGATCATAACACTTACTGTTGCAACCATTTAATAACTTGCTGGTTAAAACTGGTTATTAAAACAAAAAAGGTTTCACTGAACAGAAGCAACAGTCAGAAGTAAAACTTTTATTTTGAGTTTAACTGCAACTTTTGAAACTAAGGGGGTGGATACCAGACTCTTCTGCAAAAGGTGTGCTTTTTTTTTTTTTTTTCATTTTTCTTTATATTCATTTGACAGGACACAGTTGCTGAGAAGCTGAGAGGCTTTGCTTCAGGCTGTTGCTGATGTGCAAGTGCTTTTAGGTTGCTTATTTATAGTGGCCTGACTTGGCAAGTGGCCTTCCTAGTGGCCTAACAGCTCGCCCAGCTGACAGCAGCTGACAGATACATTGCAGTGGGAGCAATTGTGTCCAGTTGACCACCAGTGACAACTGAAAGCAAAATGATTTATAGGCTGTGGTGTGATTTTTGACAATTTTGATTGTACTTGGATGTTGTTTGGGTGGAAATACAGAACTTGGAATTTCAATCACACCAGCTGAAAGTGTGTGCTACAACCCCATGAAGTCATATCACTGCATAGACTTAGGAACACTTCACAGAGCCATTAGCCTCTTTCATGCTGCCGTTTCAAGCTGTAATATTGCTCTTCTGCGACATTTTGCCTCCACTGTGAGTTGCTCCATCTCCAGGCAAGCTAGTGTCAGAGGTTTAATGTTGGAGAGAGGGGAGTACTCAGACACAGAGGGAGAATAGCACTGTGTGTGTATGTGAGTCATGCCTTCTTGTGCTCCTCCAAAATCATGTTTCCACCTGATTCATTGTTATCAGGCAGATCTGTTTTGCCAAGCTCCGATCTACAACAAGCCCTGCTACAGCATAGCCCAATCAGTGTTCTTTAAGGCAGGAAGTGGGGGGAGCTACAACTGTGACAACAGCAGGAAGCCAGCTCTCTTCATTATGCTTCAGTACCAGTTTTATCAGGTCTGGACTTCATTTCTTTAATTAATGAAAAACAAATAACAACACCAAAGCATTTCTCGAAAGGAAGGATATTTTTGCTCAACTTCTGACATGTTTTGGCTATAGTTTGTTTGATAAAGTGGCACACATGTTGTATTTTACACTGAGGCAGTAATACTCGCCTACCTAACTGGCAAGGAATGAATGTGATAGCTGGAATGATTGTCCAATCGCCTGCCTGATATGAGTTTGAAAAGTTCAGCCCTTCCCAAACACTTTCTATGCCTCAATGGACCAATGAAATATTATGCTTTATAGTATGTATTGAATGGTCCATCTTGTGTCAGATTTGCAGGATGTGTTGCTATATCTAACAGAACGAGCCTTGAGCAATAATATGTATCCCTAGCAATAAACCTCAAATGAATACTGTAAATACATGGTATGGTGCAACCTTTAGTCTGATTTTCAAAGTAAAAGCCTCATCTGTTTTTCAGTGATGAGAGTGCCTGCTTTTTTACAGAATGCCCTTATATTGAATGCATTTCGATAGTAGCTGTTAGGGTGTATTGCTTGCAGAGTTGAACAGCTTTGTCTATTTTTTCCTCCAAATTTTTTCCGTAAAACATTTAAGTCATAAATTGCATAGGCTGTTTTCACATGCTACTGTATATTGATGATTTAAAATATCTGTATCCGTTATAACTTTGTTTTCCGCATACAGCTGTTTTTGCATTTGTTTATAAGTTGAGCACTTGTTTAAAAGCACCAGGACTACAGCGACCACCTAAAACAATCAATACAGACTCACCCTTACATCCCTAAAATTAGACTAAGTTACTGACAAACACAAAAACAAATGGCTCCCATAGGAGGACAGACTCTACAGCCACTGAGACACCCAACAGGTGGAAACAGAGTTTCACTTCCTAACTTCCTGTCCTTAAAATATCAGGCTGTGAGAGAGGAATTCTGTGCCCAAGTTTAAAATTGTGTGAAGACCTGAGCACAGCTGTGGGACCTTAACACACATAAATACTTTAAACTAAGTACAAACAACTACAGATGCACATAAACATTAGAAAAAACACAGATACACATTTTTAGGCATGGTACCACCTTCAGTCTTTAGTTATTTAAATATAAATATATTTAAGAATTTTCCCTTTCTTTCAGAAAAGTATTTTAGATTCTTTCATTTTTATTTTCAAAAGAAATGTTTTCAATGCCTGGAAACATTTTTCCAATAAAGGTCTTTTGAATTAAATTGAATTTAAATAAGGTTATTTGGGATGCATTTTATTGGATTTTTGTAGATATCCGATATGCCAGTATTTGTGAACTCATTATTGCCTATACCAAAACTG
The DNA here is from genome assembly GCA_037902135.1 of Cetoscarus ocellatus. Taxonomy (NCBI): domain Eukaryota; kingdom Metazoa; phylum Chordata; class Actinopteri; order Labriformes; family Labridae; genus Cetoscarus; species Cetoscarus ocellatus. The sequence goes on from JBAMNC010000415.1 coordinate 718,302, forward strand.
ATATTTTTTTGGTCAAGAGCACAAAGTCTGCTTTATAAAAACTGAATCTTTGCATTCAAAGTAAAAGTGTATTGGGGCAGATATTAAAAAAAGAAAAGCAACATTCACCCCTTTGAAAAAATGAAACTCTTGATTTTTAAATGCACCCATGCAGTGATGATAAAAGGAAGAATTATGGTACCTCTGTATTTTCTGCCGATGTTACCGCTGATATATGGCCGATATGTATGGTTGATATATTGGCTGTAAAGATCTGCAAAGATGTAAACATCGGCCGATACGCTATCTAACTTTTAAGGTCAATATCTGTTGATACTGATATCTTTGTGATAATATTGTGCATCTCTAAAGATTATTATATAGAAGTTTGTCATCACCATCAGCACAAAAGACAAAAGAAATAAGGTAATTCTTTACTTAAAACTGTGGGAAATTGTCTTCTAAAAGCTATTACATTTTTATATTACCTAATTCAGACATTTTAGTGTAAAAAATCTATGTACTGTATATTTCTAAACTTCTGTTTCTCTGCAGTTGCCTCAGGTGACTGAAGATTTTGGCTTTAACACCAACGCCCATGTGTCTTTAAACCAAATATCTTGTCCTTGATGGCTCTTTAGAAGGCGGACAGAAATGGTGACAAGCAGAAAAACATCCTGACCATTGGCTGTCTGTTTTTACTCAGTTGCTGTCAGTCTACAAACGTTTGAGTGAAAGCAGATGTCACTGCACGGTGAAAGCAGCATAAGTGAATCAGATTGGATTGTTCCAGCACTTTGTCTCTGCTTTGAAGGAGGTGGAGCTCCTCCTGTCAGACACAGGTGTGCTGTAACTGAATGATGTAATGAGCAGGAGAAAGACCTTCTCCTCTCTCCCACAGAGGCAGGTATCCTCAATAATACATTTGTTCAGACCTGGGGCTTCTGACAAGAGAGAGTAAACAGGCAAAAAGAAAGACCTGACCGAAACCAACTGTGGACAGATTGCACTTCTATACCATCTTGAAGAGGGATGTTTTCTTTTGGTGAGTCTTTTTCTTCATCCATGCTTGAAGAAAAACAATGAGGATACCAGACTTTTCTTGTAAGGAATGTTACATGTTATGGCCTTCATTTCAAAGCCTCCAAGATTTAATTAAGTTAGCATCATTTATATAAAAAAATGTAAAAAAAAAAAAAAAAAAAAAAAAAGCCTGTAATATTTCACTCAAAGTGTTAAAATATGTTGTCATTCAAACAAAATGTATTTGCTTCTTAAAGCCTACCATTGTAAATATTATCAAGTTAATGGGGCATCGGTGGCGCAGCTTAGTGCGCTTGGTCAGTGATCAGGAGGTTGCAGGTTCAAGCCCAGCTCCGGGCTACACATGGCGATGTGTCCTTGGGCAAGACACTTAACCCCAAGTTGCTCCCACTGCTGCGTCAGTGGCGTGTAAATGGGCATGAAAGGGCGTGAAAGTGTTAGCTGATACTGATGGATAACTATCATAAAACTCAGAACTATCAGTGAGTGAATGTGAGAGCGAATGGGTGTGAATGGGTAAGTGTGACCTGCGGTGTAAAGCAGCTTTGAGTAGTCAAAAGACTAGAAAGGCACTATATAAGCTCAAGTCCATTTACCACTTACCATTTAATGGTGTCCCACTCATTCTCATGTGAACAAAAAACACAAACTCTTTCTCTGTCTTGCAAAAAGATCTGGTATTTGAAAGACATCCCTTATAGACCTTTATCAGGCAAGATGTGAATTCTGTAGTCAAGCATCAAAACAATGTAAAGCTTTTCAAGTGAGACAGTTTTCAGAAGTGTAAGTGGGAGTTTTCAAAGAACATTTTGCCATTTGTTTCAACATATTTAATGAAATAGATGTCAAATTCTTTCTAGTTCAGGTGCCATAGACTGATAGATTGTACATTAAGATAAACAGAAACACAACTGTCCAGGAGTGAAGCCAAATTATTCAGAGCTCGACCTGCTGGTTGGCTGTGGTGTGTCTTATACATATTCCTCCTTCATGTTTACAGATTGGGTAAAACTTTGGGAGATGCATGTGGGTTGCAAAGTTGTGCTGTACCACTGATGCAGCAGGTCTTGCTCAAGCCTTATAACAAAAGGATTGCTGGATTGATTCCCTGGTTACACATTGCTCATCTGTGTGGAGTTTACATGTTCTTGTTGTGAATGCATGAGTTTTCAGTGGGCATTGAGGTGTCTGTCTCCCACAGACCAAAAACATGCCTGTGAGGTGAACTGGTGACTCTAAATTGCCCCAAGGTGTGAGAGTGTGTGTGTGAATGTGAATGATTGTCTGTCTGTATGTGTTAGCCCTGTGGTTGGCTATCAGCAGTGCCACACAAGTATAAATTGTAAATTTAACCAACAAGATACTTAGTTCAGGCAAGTTATATGTTCATGTTTTTACAACTCAATATACCTGCAAAAACGTGTTGATCTAATTTGTTTTTTCATGTTGTTTCTACTAAGATTTAGGTTGTGAAACTTGAAATTCGTTGTTGGTTTCACTAAAAAGACTTGTTGATTAAACTTAAAGTATGAAGTTGATAGGACTAATTTATCAGCACTGTCTTTGTCACCCCAACTAATAAAACTAATTTTAAGGAACTAAGACAAAAGTGGAAACAACTTAAATTTCTTGGTTTGCCAAACTTAACATTTTAAGGCAGACAGTTACAAATTATTATAAGTTGAACAAGCTTATTTATTTATATTTTTTTACAGTGTCAGGTGTACCCTGCCTCTTACCCAATATCAGTTGTATGGAAAATGGATGACTGGATGGCACGCCAGATAATCTCTCAAACCCTTCCACTGAGATTGTCAATCATTATCAGACTCGTTTGAGCTGAAGGGTTAATGTTTTTGGCAGCCTTGCTTAAATTAACTACCTGATGCTTAAAAGACTGAACATGAAGTCATGACCGACGCCTCTGTGGACAAATAAGAGTCCTTGCTGCATTTTCAGCAGGGTTAACTGAGTAGAAGTGTGAGAAACACCACAATCATTCAACCTTACACAACATACAGTGTCTTCCTAAGAATCTGTTTTGTTGTGGACTTTGGATCTTTAATGAGTAATCATAAATATATTTGATTAGCAGTCATGGCATCACTGCTGCTGTTCCACCAGCCAGCAACCCTCTGCACATGTCTTGGCTTCAAGGACTTTAAAAATACTTCTTATATACTTGTGTATATGTTTTTATCCAAAAAAAGGAATTTAGTGTTTAATTACACTTTAAATGTGACTTTTTGAGTCACAAGCACAAACTGTCCGCACCAATTAAAGAGGTATTTTGTTTTCATTTTAGGACAATGGATGCCACTGGAGATGGGATGTCCCCATTGATATAAAGTCAACAGTTCAGGCTTTTATTCAACCCTCAGGTCACTCTCAGGTTTCCATGAACTTAAAATTCATAAAGTAAAATTTTATTGCATTAATCTGGTGTGTGCAGCTTTGGGGCATTAGTGATGTATCACAATCTTATGGCACTCATCAAGTTTGTCCACTTTTCGGGCCCAATGTGCTATGTGCAACTTCTGTTTAATGGGATTTATTTGACTTGATTGATTGATTGCATTTATTTCAAACATATCACAAAAGGCATTTAAAAAAAAAGTTTAGTTTTAAGAAGTATCTTTCAAATGACCCACCTGATGTCAAAATTTTTTTTTAGATTTAACACAACATGCTGACACTAAAGGCTTTCAATGGCACCATTTTCAGTTAACTCGCAACAACCCATAGAAACCCCAAATTTTCCCCTTATTGGCCCCATCTCTCATTGGTAATAACTTTTGATGACTCACAGCTGATCCATTAGAAAGAAACCACCCACTTAACCTGCCTGCCTCTTACAAAAAGCCTTTGGGGTGAAATGTGACTCTGTCATTACACATCTCCTCTGGGTGTCATTAGGGGGCTGTATACATTGATTAGTAATTGTCCTTCCATCTCCCTGAGAGAATTTTTGTTCCACAGGGAGGCAACCATTACACCACAGCTAGCCACAGAGACCATTCAAGGGCAATCAGAGCAAAAAGACTCAGGCTGACCACTTAGATGGAGGGAGTGCATTGGCCTGGATTGGTGACACTTAAAGCCACAGCTCAATGTTGTGGTTATAGTGTGAGAAAGTAAAAATCAGCCACTGTGGCGCCAAGTTAAAGAGTAATTAAACATTTAATTTTTATTTTTATTTAACCTTTATTTAACCAGATAAAAGGCCCATTGAGATCAAGATCTCTTTCACAAGGGTGACCTGGCCAAGAGGTCAGCAGCACACATCAGAACTGAAAAAAAACATATTAAATGGTGGTAATGTACAATAAATTAGAATACACATATTTTGTGAGTGCAAGATTTTGATGTAATTCTATTTTTTTTTAAATATAAAAATCTATATACAGATATATTTGGATGTATTTTTGATGGTAATGGTAATGGTCCAAAGTGTTACGATACTACACATTGTGCTGAGAACATGAAACTCTTCTCTACAGACTGAGATACCTCCCTCCCAACACACAAACACTCACAAAATAATTTTCATGTATTCTACCAATTTCTGTTTCTTTTTTTCTTTCCTTTTTTTTAGTATTGCGTTTTGCCAGTGGGAAATTATGACTCATCTGCTGTGTGTGAAAGTCTCTTTTATAGACACTTTGACATCGTTGTACTTTTTGAACTGAGGCATTTGATTACAGACCGCATCAGATTGAATCAGACATCTTTACTCTAAATGATATAAAATCTGACATTCCTGAAAGTGATTCACTGACTCTAATGTTTGTATAAAGATGAGACTCTACTTTTCTTTGTAATAATCTCAGTCTCCACTAGAAAGACGAACAACAGAGTGTGAAGCTAAAGGAGTAAAGGGCAAACTCTGAGGAAGAACTTCTCTGTGAAGCCTTTTCAAAGCAGCAGCAGACAAACATCTCAATAGTTAACACTGAAGTCCTCTCACTACTCAACAGTTCTGTTAAAAGTTTTAAATTACGTTATTTATGGACAACACCAATGATAAAAAGAAAATCTAAGCCTCGGCATTTTTGCGTGAAATGTTTGCTTGTTATTTCACATCATTAAGATGTATATTAAGATTTGATATGTTTTAACTTTGATCAGACATACTGTACATTTAGGAAAATGTGCTGTCAAAGTTAATTTTTTTTTTTAACTCTTCATATAGGTGCAAGAGGCCGTTTTCAAACAGAAGACATTATTTCTAAATTAATGTTTTAGTTTTTTTTTTGTAAATCTTTTACTTTTTTGAATGTAGCAGTTTAAATGCTCAAATTAAATAAAGTTAATAATTAAGACAACTAAGCCTGTGTGTGGACTACTGGAAAGTTCCAGACATGGTGCAGAATTAGCTCCAATGTTATGGTCCCCCTTTGATGAGAACACTTCACAAGTCACCTTTTGGCCATTTCTTCCAAACACTAAAGGTCCCATGTCCTGGTGTGTTTGACCATGTACATCATGTCTTGGGTGTCTATTAAGTGAGGATTTTAGTAAATTTGAATAAAAAAAGACAAATTTCATATTTGTAGAGGAGCAGATGCAGCCAATTTTCCCTCCCCTTTGGAAACGCTAAGATCTGAGGGGTGGGCAGGCTAGAGGAGACTATGGTAATGAGCTCTGTGCTGATTGGCTGCCCAAATGATGTCTGATGGGAGGGAGGAGGAGGGGTTACAGACCACTGAGCGGTCTTTCAAAACAGTCATGGCATCTGCCTGTGATGAGTGGAAAACACACATGTAGGTGTGGGCTGTATGGCTGTGACATGATAAATCCCAGGAATTTAAAAAAAAATAAACATTTTAAGGGGCATTTTCTTCAAAGAGGCATAGAGCATTTTTCTGTGAACTGAGAGTTTAGTTAAAGGTTTTTTGGTGAATTACCTTAAACAACGTGAGTAAACTTTATTCTAATTAATTTTAATGACTAAAACAAGAGGTCAAGTATCGGCCAGTGCAGCCTAACAGTTTCCTGTTGGTATTGTGAAAGAGAATGTGTGTGTTGGGGTGTGTGTGTATGGGTGTATGTGTGTGTGGGGAGGGATAGTCTTGTGAGTATGAACATTTGTGCAGAGAGACCACTACTTTAATCAAACTTACATGGTCTGCCATCATCAGGATAAAGTATACTAGAGTGCTGCCCTTTCATGCTTTTACTCTTTACTCACTTGCGTTGGCTAAAACTTAGTTGCAAATGTGTTTTTTTTACATCTAATATTGTTAACATACTTACTTTCCTACTATTTGACCATAGAAAGGACAATAGTGTTTGCCTAGAACAAAATAATTCAGTTTGACTCTATATGGGGAAAGTATTGCAAGAGTTCTGCTCATAGAAATTTGAGTTAATTAATCTGTTTCTGGTTTATTATTTTTGAAATAGCATGAGCTTTTATTAGTAGAGACGGCAACTGTCATCAAGAACAAGAACTGATGGTTTAAAACTGTGTGCATGGATGAAAACTTTGTTTTCTTGAGTTAAACATTTTTTGTTGAAAATTATATTTTTTTGCTATGGATTGGAAAAAAAGATACGGTGTAAGATAAAGTAGAAATACCAAGGATACTACTCACTATGAAGTTATTGAATGTAATTAATTTTAAAAGAGATATTTAAGTGTTGATAGGACAAGAAAGTACAAGGGTTACGCTGGTTTGTTTGTATGTTTATTCCAATGTCTATGTTGTTCTTGTTGTTTTTTTTTTTGGCTTGTTCACTTGTTGTCTTGTTGAGAGTTTGTGTATCACTGCTGTCAATGCTCACTTGATGTATCTATGTAATTCAGAAAATGAAGATAAAATATTACAATTAATATATATACTTAGTTTCCAATACATGACCAACCACTGTGAACATCCTGTCTCTGATCTACAGTGAAGCGTATCCAGCAGGCATCATTCTAGTATCAAGTACTGTGAAACTATATTTGACAGTACTGACAGCAGTATCGGTGTTAAAGTGTCGGTCACATTATAACTTTTGATGATATAAAGCCTTTTTCAGATACTCAGGTACCACATAAAATGTTGTAGAGTTTATATCTCCTACAAAATAGGGGTAAAAATAATGCTCTTCAACATTACATTTAAAAAGTAGCAAAGCAGAACAGTCGACACCATGAGTAAATGTAATGAGTGTCTTTCCACCCCTGAAAATATTGAGTCTACCCCGGGGAGACTTCTCCATTCAGCACTTTCGATAATCTCCATTAAATTCTGTGGTGAATGATGCAGAGATATTTTGAACTCTTGTAGTGTTTTTGTTTTGAAGATTTAAGAGAAAGTATCTGACAGACCTCTCCCTATATATGCTTGATGCAAAACGATTTTCAAATGGGTCAGGATTTCAAAAACTTCACTTCTCTTGGACCGGCCTCAGAGGTTTTTCATCTCTTGAAAGTCCATAAAATTAGTAGGCGGTCTGTCCACTTGGGATAGCCCAGAGCACCTGGCCCATAAGCTCCTGTGTCACGATAAAAGCTGCCGCTTCAGTCGTTTGAAAGTAAATCTTTTGATGTGCTTTGTTTTGGTCTTTCATATAACCCACACAATGACTCACTTGCACTTTTGACTTTGCTGCTGTCCACATTTCAACTGTTTTCACAATGATAAGCATACATAAATCAGTCAATTTAAGATTATTCTGGGTATTTCCCCTTTGACTAGCAAAACAGTCACCTTTAATGATTCATATGCAGTGTTTCAGACTTCACTGCAGCGGCTAATTTTGGTGCAAATGAGAATCTCAGAAGTCTCGTCGTGACTCAGACTAAAAATGTAGTAAACCAATACAACACTGTGGAGTTGTGTGAAGAGGGAAACAAGCCCTGCTTCAACGGTATATTGATCATCTTTTCTACAAAGTGTTGACACACTGCGTAGCACCACAGAGTGAGTTCACCTGCTCTGCACCAAACCAAATCATAGGAGACCCTTCATGTTTACTGCCCCTCGGCAACAAAACAATGAGACGGAAAAGAAACAGCAGCTACATTTGAAAGAGGAAGCAGAGATAGAGTGTGCGTAGGAATATAGAGAGGCTTTTATTTTAAATGAGGAACAATGGCTTAATTTCCCTTCACTCATAGCCAGAGAAAGTGACATGTCTAGCCCTTTAGATTTTCTTCTGTGAGCCAACGCACATGAAAGCAGGGCAGGAATCAGGCAGCTTCAACGTTCTCACTTGCAAATTCAGGGATGACAGGGTTCCTCCGCCAGCTTCAATTATGAATGACAGCCTTTTATCTCCTGCCTGCTAATTAGGTAAGATGATGCTGTGCTCACACTACTTCCTCCTTCCTTTTTTGTTCTCTACATACCTGGATTCAGCCTATTCAAGTGGAACAGATACATGAAGAGAGAAATGGGTCAGGAGGAATTATCTTGGAGTTAAAGTGGGTGGAATCCAAAGTCATTAAGGGGAGAAATCACAAGACGAAAGACAGTAATCTCAGGTATATAATAGGAAAAAAAGGAAAATATAGCTGCTGGGGCTGGGAATCCTAGGTGACTCATCCTGCAATATATACTCCCAATCAAAGTCTTAAGACCAGTTGAAAAATTGCAAGAATTTGCAATTTGCTCCGTTGGATCTTAAGAGGATTCTAAGTAAAGTGGCTGGCTATGTGGAGATGTTGCAGCAGGCTTCCCTCATAACTGAGGGCCCTCGTCTGACTGGTGACTGGGTTTTTCAACAGGACAACACTGCGGTTCACAATGCCCGCTTTAAAAAGGACTCTTTTTTTCCAGGTCTAATCTTGTAGACCATCCTGCATGTTCCCCTGATCTAAATCCAACTGAGAACATGGGGGGATAGCTGGGGAAATTAAGAAAAATGGACATCAGTTCCTGACTTCCTTTTCACATGCTTGTGCCCCGCCTGAGTGCCGAATTTTTTAACTTGACTCTTATGGTTCACAAGCCCTCACCAGAGTATGCAGCTGCATTGATATCATGTCCCCCTCCCTCAGTAGCCACAGCTCCCATGGCAGGATGGCAGCAGCTGCACAACTTGAAGGAAAGGCAATAGCTCTATTTTAATAATTTTTGCTTTATGGTGAATATATTAATATGAAACAGTACTCGAGTAGCATTGATCCCTCACATACTTTATTTTCTGTGGACACTGAAGTGCAGGGATAACTGTGTCCAACGTCACGGATGCTGGTTTGGATCCTGTATCTGGGGCTTTAACAAGTCATTTTTATATAATATGGAAGTGTTGCATTTAAATGTCAAAGGGGCCACTCAGAAGGATTAGGTCACAGTTGAGATATGGAAAGGATCTGGGGGTCAATCCAACTGGATCCAATTAGCTGCCTCTGACAGGAGGCCGTGACAAGGCAGACGCGGCTGCGATATCTTACTCTCTGAGCCAGGGTCCTTGCTTGCTGTCGGATAGAGGGATAGAAGACTTAGGGAATAATAGACGAACAAACAAGTCACGACTTCAGGAGAACACCCACCAGATACTCATTAGAAGAGAATCTCTGTCTTTCTCCTCCCCTTCTCCCTCCGCTTCCCCTCCCCTCTCCTCCTCCTCCACCGACGCACTGAGTGTGTGTGCTCTTTAGATTGGATGAGATGAGAGGATTCTTTTTTTTTCTGGGCTCTCGGACAGGAGCAGTATTTTTTTCCACTTTGCAGAAACTACAGTGAGCAGTATTGACAGCACTTTTGATAGTGTTCAATTAAAGTTTTTTGAATTCTGCCCGAGGTGACAGCAATTCTTGTTTCAAAGCGGAGCTGGGAGACTGTTTTGTTCTGCAGAAAAATTACTTCCATAGATTTTCTGTCTTTCTTTGCTTCTCTTTTTATAGAGTGATGTCAATTATTCATACTTAAACTGTTAAAATGGTCTTTTTTGATGTGGGTCATTAATAAAAAAACAATGTGCATGTTTAATAAATGGTGTCACTGTGAGCAGGGAGCTCAGCAAACAACAAAAATTAGGTTGGATACATTTGCTGATAACTACATGGACATGGACACATGATGACCTCCACATGGTCCCTGTGTGGGTTCAACGCGTGGGCTGTGCAAATGCTCCAGAATTAACACAACATGATTGGAAGATGCAGTACACACATTTTAATCCTCCCCACTGTGGAATGAAATATGTTTTTTTATCCAATCTAATGACTGTTACAAGGATTGTGGAGATAGATGGGATGTGACAAGGGTCCCGCCAGAAAAGGCAACATGAGAAAAAAATCTCTTTGGGCTTTACCATCACAGACAAAATCCAATCAATGCTGCCCAAACTGCTTTGTAGTGCTTTATACATTATAGTAAATGTGACTCTAAAAGTTACCTGAACACTTTGGTCAGTATTAACATGTAAGCATTTTATTAAAGGACCCATATTGTGCTTTTTGAGGGTTTTTGGCCCTTTAGTGTGATTTAAATGTCTCTTTCATGTGATTCAGCACTTTTGTGTACAAGACAAAAAGTTTGCAACATCAGGACTCCCTCTCCCCCAGTTTACAGCCCCATATGCCCCCTGAAATGGCCCCTCCCCTCTTTGAATAGACTTACCAGTGTAGGGATGGGGATCAAAAACCAATTCCAGTTGAGAATCGTTAACAGCTCCATCAAAGTATCGATATCGCGAGTCTTTTTGCTAATCAATTCCCTTATCAATTCCTTCCACTGACAGGGTTCAGAAGCGGTCGGAATTGTGGCTTATTTTTTTACAAAAGGCACCTACTGCACAACCTTAAGTGAGTGGAAACACCAGCAACTTGCAGAAGCAGTTATCTATGCTATGACGTGTGTTTGAAATTGTTGCCACTGAAAATCTACAGGCCAACATTTGCCTACACAGAAATCTGCAGGAATCAATAAGGGAATCGCAGGATCGTTAATAGCATTGGTATCGATAAAATATTATCAGTTCCCATCCCTATACCAGTGTGATGTCATAGCACACAGAGAGCCCGTTACAAAGCATGGACTGCAGACTGCAGTGTTGTGAAAAATGGTGCTTTGCAGAGCTGAAATATCCAAATACTAAAGAACAGATCTGTAAACCAAAATGAGTGGTCCAGGCCCTTAAAGGGAAGGTCCTTGAAGTGACAGAAGCCCTCTTTAGACAGGTTGAGAATACAGCTGGATCAGAGCACCCCTGATCCAGCTGTACTAGAGAGTTTGTTGAAAATTACTGATTGTGAACACATTTGAGTAGTAAGAGCTCCCTCAAGTTCAGGCAAATAATTGTCTCTTTAAGTTGTTCTGTTTTAAGTTTACAAAGCAGCTTTTATTGTGAATATTACAAACTCCATTTAAAACTTCAACAAATGACTAATTGAACCTCGTACTATAAGCGTCTTTCTCATATCTCAATTTCTTTTAACATTTTATCAGGATTTTCAAGTGTACAAATGGATATAAAGTAAGGCAAGTATCCTTTTCTTCGGGGCATTTTATAATCTAAATGGTTTATTGTTGGAGTTCGGCAGTCAAAGGCTGCTCGGATGTTATTTTTTTTGCAAATGAGAAAAGATAAAACAAACAAACAATTAAACAGTGAAGAGGGTTGTCTCTTATGGTGACGGGTTCATAATTTAAGGTTGGAAAAAATGCTTGAAAAAATTGGGTGCCTGTCAGTCATGGGCCATATCATCCTAACTTTTCTCCTCCACAAACCCCTGGACCGTGTCGACACAGCAGCAGGAACAACAACAACATACAGTTATGAGGACAAACTGATAAACCAAGTCTGCAAATATCCTCATCTGTACAAATTGTCATTAACACAGCACAGACAAGAACATCCAACAAACTCATTTCTGCATCAGAGATCAATGTTAAAAACTGTAAAACTAATGTAAATAAGGATGGTTTATTGATTTGACCAGTGATCTGTAAACTACTTTCAGTTGAGTCCATGGCTGTGATTGCATTAGTACGGAGCCCCTAAGGTGCCACGCAGAAAAAAATAAATAAATCGTGCGCACGAGATATTAAATCGTGCGCACGAAATACTTATTCGTGCGCATCTTTTAGCTTAAACGTGCACACGAGATACTAAAACGTGCGCACGAAATAAAGTTATTTACCACGTTTTAACTTTGACGTCAGATGTTTACAGACACACACAATGGGGAGAAGAAGTGAGCTAGTTAACTTTTACTTCCACCTTGGAATGTCATATAATGACATTCTTGCTGCTCTTGCCATGAGAGATGGAATAATCCTAAATTGGAGAACTTTGCTGCACATACTAAAAGACAACAGGCTCAGCCTGCGGAAGGAGTACTCAGATTCAGTCAGTGTCCTGACCTGGGATGCACAGGGGGGACTTGTGTGCTGCTACAGAGGCGAAGTTGTAGCTAACTTCGGGGTTAACTCCCTCCACCTTATTCAGCGGGTGGCAGCAAGTCTTCTTCTTCTTCTTCTTCTTCTTCTTGGTTTTTACTGGCAGGTGACCACAATATTATGGGGCATTACCGCCATCCACTGATGAGCCCGGCTGTCTGTTGCCGCTTGCCTGTATAATTAAGTTATCATAAACGTGCGCACGTTTTAATATCTCGTGCGCATGATTTTTTTTTTTTTTTCTCCGTGGCACCTTAGGGGCTCTGTACATTAGTCTAGGTCAACTACATACATAAACATACATATATGGTTTGTCATAAGTACATATGATAACAGATAATTTATATTGTCCTCATAATTTTGAGGGGAAAACTCGATGTTAGGTGTTAATCTCATCCATATGTGTATCAATAAAAGTCTGAGTAGGGACAAGCTATTATCCTCCAGTCATACAGGACGGGCAAGCTGCACATATGGGTGGACCCCAACCCTAAGGTTGTTTAGAAAGCCACTACTGCTTTTCCAACAGTTTGCACTGTCTTTGCTGATTATTGATTTGCTTCTGTTATTTAATTTTTTTTTTTTGACGAGAAGCTATTTGAAAGGAGGATGCAGAGGGAAAGAGCCGAACAGCTGGCCAGAGAACAAGCAACCACTGCACGTCCACGAATGGGGGCTAACTGGTGGTGATGTTGTGGACATTGCACAGCAATGGCAACAGAGGAGGAGTGAGTTTCGCAGCAGATAATGTCTGATTTAGGGGCTTCGATTTCTGGCCCCGTCTGCTACTACGGCATTAGAGAAAAACGCCGTCGGATGGATCTAAATTGCTTGAAAACGGCTCCGAGCTCCGCCAAAATTGTCTGGGTGAGTCTACAAGTGTATTTAATCCTAAAAATAAGGTCCAGGTGTCAAAAAACCGAACTTATCCTTTAAACAATCTTATGGCTGCATTAGAAAACTTTAGTTACTCTTCTTTTTAGAATAGATCATCTGCCTTGTCTACATATTAAACAGTTTCTTGATGAAGAGCTGTTCCACCCCAAATTGCAGATAGTAATTCACTAGCCCCTAAAGACCATAATGGTTCATTACAAATGCATGAATTTAAACCTTGGAGAGAACCAAGGTGATCAAAAAACAATCTTTTCAATATGGCATGTTCATTATTGAGTGAAAAAAGCAAGGACCCATTTCCAACAGATAGAAGTAATTACTCAGTGAGAACAGCGCTCCCAGGGACTAAACTCTTTTTAGTTGTCAAGACAGTAAACAAGCAGTGGAAATGGGGCTGAGGGGATCAGTGCTCCTTTGAAGTGTTCTCTCCTTGTTTAAAATAAGCACAGTAGCTAGCTTGTCTATTACCCCGCACAGCCAATGAAAGATGCAGCAGCTAAGACAGGAAGCTCGTTGGCCTTGGCACCCCATTTCAGGGGACCCTGGACAACAGCCTTGAAGCAGGAAGCAGGGGTGACCAACTAATCATATGCTGGTCCCTGAACAAGCGCCTTCTAGGCCGAGTCTCTCACAGCTGTGTGCCTCTGAACCATCACCAGCTGGGCTGAACAGGCCATCCAGCTAAGGTTATACTAAGGGCAGGAGAGGAGTAGTCAAGACAGAAATCTAGATCAAACATTTTACAGGGGAGGCAGTGCTATTACTTTTATTATAATCATGACCAACCATCAATTTTTCTATAAATCACTGTCTAATGAATGCAGTGTCTAATAACATGAGCCTCAATGCACTTTACAGTCAGGGAAGCAATCCCATGCACATTTTAATGTACCTGTATATGTTAATTTGTAGGCATGGCCATGAAAAATGAGACTGCATCTGATCCCCTTTGAAACATAGGCCTCCCCCACATATAAGATGCTGTATATGAAAGGTCACATACAGTCTTTGCTAATAGGGATTTGCCTTTGAGAGGGACTGCCAGCTACAGGCAGATTAGTCTTAAAGCAGAGGCACATCATTAGAGCTTGAATTGGAAAGGGAGCTTTGCTGGTGAGTGCTTATTTGTGACACCACTTCATTTAAAAGGGAATTCTCAGCAAATGAGACAAAAAATACGATGCTTCTTCAGTGAGCAGCTGAGGCGTTCAAGTGCTCTTGGAAATCAATGTAGCAGAAATGCAGCACACGAGGCAGATGCCATCATTGATACTTTTTTTTTCTTCTCACAAATGCTGGAGAAGAATTTAAGTTGAGCAGGATGTCCTTATTATCTTTAGATAGTTTTTTAATACAAAGTTTTAAGCTCCAGTTATATAGAATCAAATAATTTAGGTCACTATGGTAAATAAACTTGCTAGTTTCAGAGCAATTTTAACATTGTTGGTTACACTTTACATTTACTCTTCATTTACAATTTTCAATGCATTTACACACCCACGGAGGTGCTGCTATGTAAAGCAGGGGTTCCAGCATGACCCACGAAAATCCCATTAGTGATAAATTGTGACCCAAAATTTCAAACACTCACATTAATTTCATGAAAAATGCTGCAGTTTAGACCGTAGATGGAACAAAATATACTATAGAAAAAGATACAGGACAAAGCAAATATGTATTAAAGCTAATCATAATAGGAACCACAAAAGAATATGTTGATGCATTTTTTCTCCTTCATTCCTACAACAGTTTTGTTGTTTCTGCAGAGGTCAAGTAATTAACACATTATAATGTGAAAACCAGCCTCGTAATCCCACAATAACAAGACTAACCAGTTCAGATCTCAAGAAAAACAATCAAAACTTACTTTGACCCATCAGTTGGGAACATCTGATGGATTGAATGTCAATCTGTATTTACACAGCAATACATTTTGAGTATAAAGAGAATAGTGGGCTAAAAAATGCAAGTTCCTTCCTTACTGCAAGTCATATCAAAAGGGGTCAACATATCCTCAATTCAATATTTTTCCACAACTGCTTTTCCGTTCAAATTATTCCCAATTGCCAGCCAATCACATGACTCACATATAGAAAGACAGCCAGTCATGCTCATGCTTACACATATGAACAATTCAGAATAGACAGCTGTCCCGAAGAGTTTGTGGCCTATGGGTAAATCAGGGTACCAGAAAGGACCCACACATGCACATAAAAGCAAGCTATACAAACCAGTAACCAACTCCCAGTCCAGCAATAGTGCAAAACTTGCTCTGCCTCACAGCCCACACCCTGTGTTTGTTATTTTATGCAGAGTTCAATTTAAAGCTCATTTGAGGCTTTTTTTTCTCTCTAATGTTAATTTGGGCTACCCTTTTGGACAAACCAGTACCACTGCAGAATTTCTGAAAAAAGAAAAGAAATCTCATCCTGCGTTCTTGTAACAGACGACCATGACTCTCACTGTGAATATTTCTGTGAGTTTATCTGTTTCCTTAAACAGTCTCACAGCCTTGTCAGATGGCTGTTCAACTTGTTCTGCTCATGTTCCCAGCCTGCTGAAGTTTTTTTTCATGCCATTTTAACTTTTTCTAAATGTTTAAACTTGGTATACTCATGCTGTGGATTTTTGTTGGGTCTGAAAAACTATTAACATAATATTAATAAAAATAGGAATAAATAGATAAATAACAGAATGAAACTGAAGAGTGTGGCTGAAATGCTTCCTTTGTAAAGTGTCCTAAGACAACATTTGTTGTGATTTGGCACTACACAAATCAAGACAGAGACTGAATCTTGTGTAAATGTAGGCTTGTTTCGCAGAAGGCTCTAAACGATTTGTATGGCACCCTCCAGCAAGAGCAGTTTCACTAACAATACAGCAAAGTATTACTGAATCTCCTCTTTAATAGCCTTGTATGCTTTTGAGTGTCATATTGAGGTAAATGCATACATTCATTTTGTTTCCTTGCTAGATAAAAACTTCTCACATGAGCTTTAAGTCAATGGTACCACTTTTGCAGATAAACAAACAATAAAAAGTTCTGAAACTGGAGAGCAGTCTACTTGAAATTGATTTGTTTTCCATAATCATTCCCTTAATGAGATGAACTGCAGAATACCAGACAGAATCTAATAATTACAAGAAAAGAACGAGAAGGAAAGCTCTGAGAGTCTGAAGTGAGTTATAACCCGCTTAGCTACCACTGACAGCAGAGCTCCTCTGCATAACAAGACTCAGGCTTGTTATGCTAATTGCGGTGTATATGTACCCACGAGCTCAAGTCAAAGTCAGAGTGTGTCTGTATAGAGGAGATTTAAATCTCCATTACACTCTTTGTCACATTTATTGAATTACAGTACTCTACTGTACATCTGAATAGGAATCCGATATGTTTGGCTCAATTTTAGATAGAAAGTAGATCTGGGCATCAGACCATTAAAAAGCTTTTAAAGTCTAAAAAATCAAACTTGAACTTGATGTAGTAGGAGACATGCAGGGGGGCATTTCTGATAGATATTTCTGTGTCCATGACGAGGACTGCGAAGTCTGCCAGGGAAGAGGAGATTGGAACAGTGTTCTCATCATCCCTGAGCCACTGGGTCATGGTTTAAACACTAATCCTGAAGGATGAGTGAGGTGGAAACATCCAACACAGCATGCTCCAAAGATTGCACCCCTTCTGTCTGATGGCATCCTCACTGACCAAAAAAAAAGCACTCATCGTTGGGAAAAGGGCAGCTGAAGCTGTCAGCCACATCACTCTGCCAGTCTCAGCAGGGAGCCAGTTTATTCCAACTGCTCTGACAAATATGTGATGGAGGTTGTAGGTGAATGTTTGTTAAAAGCTCGCACAGGCAGGTTATGGCCTCATTTGACATGGAGTTATGGTCTTAAACAGATTTTCTTCACGATGCTCCATCAAGGCAGTCAATAACACACTTGTTGACTAACCATGGGCGTTGACTTGACATTCTGAGTACACTAAGAAATGAAACCCAACAGGTGTAGCTGTCAATAGGAAGTGAAAAGATATTACAACAAAGGCTACAGCTTGCTCTGCCTGCCTGGAGGCTTCACTGCCAGTTTAATTATTGTTTTCCTGTCACAGAGATAATTCATTGAAATTACTGTGCTGCTGTGAAACATTCACAGGCTTGCCAGCTTGTCTTGCTGGGCAGTACAAACAAGTACAGTACGGCTTTGATTAAAGAAAAAGAAAGAGCACCTTGATGTCGACTAAGCGTCTCCTTTTTTATTGAAGCCGCCATTATCACTGGACTGAGTTGTACTTAAAGGTTCAATTACAGAACAGCTGACGTCTTTGTGTTTAATTGAAGAAGAATCAATTCAGGTCAGTTTCAGCTCAGTTCTCCAGTTCTCCAGTAACTTTATCAAGCTGGCAATGGCCATTAAGCCTCAAGGCATGAGTGCACCCTAAAAGAAAGTTTCCCCATCACGCTAAAAGGAAAAGCTTGAATGCATCCTGATAGAAAATTTCAACCATGCTTAAAACAAACCTCAGTGGTCAATTACAGAGGCAAACCAAGGATCAAAACAAACTCAATATCTTCCTCCCAAGTGATGAAAAAACTAAAGTGTTAAGGGTGCACTGGGGGTGCATTAAAGGGATAGTTTGGGATTTTTGTGGTGGGGTTCTATGAGGAACATGGCATTAGACGGAACATTAGACATAGTGATGGTAATCAGCTTTGGGCTAGGACTACACATTGCTGTAGATGGGGGTGACAGCTCTGCGTGTTTTAAAGAGTTTTGGTGGAAGCAAGCCACGAAACCAGTGCTGTATCTAATTACTTGACAACAACTTACTTTTTCACTGCCAAGCCACTTTGTTTTAGCACTCTCTTGATACAGGGCACAGCCTGCATGCCCTTCCCCCAGCAGTGTTGACTAGTTACAATCAGCAGTCCCCACAAGAGGAAACAACCCCTACAAAACTACAAGACACATGCAATTTTTCACCAAATGTGACAGCAGTTTATATGGATGTTTAGGAATATTTTAATGCACTGGAGTACACACAGGAAAAGCCTCTGTGGATGGAGATTCAACAGGTCTGAATGAAAATATGAGGAAACTGCTACAGGAACTGGAGGAATGTAGAAACCCATGTTACCTGTTGATACTGGTGTATAACTCAAGAGCTTATGTCATCAAAATGGATGAAATAAAAGTTTGACAACTAAGAATGACTTCAGGATCAGAGGATACCTACATGCCCCTGCAGTCTGCAGCTTTTATTATGCAGCGCCTTCCTACTGCAATCATCATTTATAAATACACAGACCAGATTCACAGTTTTATAAACTATGAGGACACATAGAGGAGCTAAATAAGTTTGAATGAGATTAACGTTTATCCTCATAGTAAGAATTTGGCTTTGGCTGTTAATGCATACAGGCAGAAGCCTTGTTTATACTGATAAGTTTACTTGATGAAAATGCACTGTATGGTCATTGTTGAGGATGTCATTTGAGCTAAAGAAGCACACTTTAACAAAAATATTTTGTAGGTCAGCTTTATCATCTTTTAGAATTTGTACATTGAGCTAATCTTTATTTAGGATGTAATGAAATTGATGTACTCTGAAAATTAAAAGAAAGGCTGTATTAAGATCAGCGCACTTCTGATGGAAGGACACATTGGCTGTATTGTGCACTGAGGTAGTACCTTAACATAGCAGCTTGGTATTGGAAGAGAAGTTTGTTGTATTCATGTATTCAATATAGCATGCAAACACCCTATGCTATTTATAGCACCAGCTTCTTTTATGTCCTTTCTGTACAGAGGCAGAGCTGATCTCCATCACTGTGACTGATGTTCAGGGTAATGCCACGTACCTCATACAACCCACTTCAAAAATCCCAAAAAAATCACTTTAAATAACTGAACTTGTTAAAGGTATAAATTTAAGGGGAAGGAAATGGAGAACAGCCACTTCTATATTTATCTTTTTGATGAATACATTTACACTATTTTTTTCTTTTCCAGCAGAGGAGACTTAGTGCTGGACATCGGAATCAGCTTTATTAGCCAGGTATGTTAGACATACAAGAAATCTGATGCCGGATTACTGTACTCACTGAGTACAGACAAGATACACGCAGAGTGTGTATACATATAAAAACAGAACAAGAGCAGAAAACGAAAAGCAGGAATTGAACTTTGAAAAAAAAAAAAATTAAGGTAAGGAATAGAATATGTACAATATATACATGATAATAGTAAAGATACAGAGTGACACAAACAACAACAAACAAGAAAAAGTGCACAGGTGCATGTACAGCTGGAGGATGATATGTGCATAGGGACAGACTGGATTTCAAAGAATGATCATATATACAGGTAAACAGACGGACATTGGCAGGAGTTCAGCATGGGAACAGCCTGGGGGAAGAAACTGTTCTTGTGCCTGGTGGTTTTTGCGTACAGTGCACTGTAACGCTTACCTGTGGGAAGGAGTCTGAGGGGAGGGGAGGGGTCTGGAGGGCAGGTTAGTCCCAATGATCTTCTCTGCAGACCTGATTGTCCTCTGCAGTCTGTCTGTCCTGCCTGGTCGTAGATCCAAACCAGACCGTGATGGACATGCAGAGGTCAGACTGGATGATGGCTGTGTAGAATGTGATCAGCAGCTCCTGGGGCAGGCCAAAGTTCCTGACCTGTCACAGGAAGTACACCCTCTGCTATGCCTTTTTAGGAATGGTGTCTATGTGGGAGATCCACTTGAAGTCCTGTGAGATTGTGGATCCCAGAAATCTGAATGTATTGACAGTAGACACAGTGCTGTTCTTGATGATAAGAGGGGGGAGAGTCGGGGGAGCCCTCCTGATGTCCACTGTCATCTCCACATTCTTGAGCGGGTTTAGCTCCAGGTGGTTTTGACCACACCAGAGGACCAGCTGTTCCACCTCCTGTCTGTATGCAGATTCGGCCCTGTCGCAGATAAGTCTGATGACAGTTGTGTCGTCTGCAGACTTCAGGAGTTTCACAGTTGGGTCCCCTGAAGTGCAGTCATTCGTGTAGAGGGAGAAGAGCAGTGGGGAGAGAACACACCTTTGGGGGGCACCTGTGCTGATGGTCCTGTGCTGGATGTAGTGTTACCAGCCTCACCTGTTGTCTCCTGTCAGTCAGGAGGTTGGTAATCAGTATGGTGGAGTATGGTATGATTTGTGTTTTTTTTCCCTTTTAAGAGTGTCTTGCTGCAGCTGTGATCCAAATGTATACAGCAAGAAACAAAGAGAGCAGAAGACTGGAATTGATCTTTACTGCTCTGTTGCTTCTTAAGGGAAAAAAGGCCAGTTACATCACACAGCTGTGGACCCAACATGGCTGATGCATTGTGGGAGAAATTCCCAGCCCTGACGCACCTTGGACCTGCGAGAAAGCTGTGAGTCACTTACTGCTGGGTGTGCTGCTGTTGCCTTTTCCCTGGAGGACCAATTATTCTGTATGTTTGGCCTGAAGTCTCACCATTAAAACACATAGAATGTTTGAATAAAATATCAGGTGAAGCAGAAACAATGGTCACGCTATCGATGGCTTCACAGTTGCATCAGCCTGCAGGGCGGCTGGTTGTGCAACCTTGGTATTTGTTTTATGGGGAGGATGTGCTTAGAGGAAAATAAATGGATAGAACAGTGTTGCTTGAAGGGTTAGGACTGTTTTTTCTTACTGTCAACAAACTCTGAGAAAAAATTCAAACCAAGATGCAATTGGTGCTTTATTTTACTGACATTTAAAGGGTGGGCTGCATGTGTGGACAGAAATGTCCAAATTTTTCATCCTAAATCTGTCTGTGATTTTTCCAATTGTCCACTTGCAAAGCTTCCATGTGGGTACTCAAGAACTGTGTTTTCATTAAAGGGATCGTCCTATATATTTGAAGTGGGGTTGCATGTAAAAATGAGTAAGTACATTAGCCACAGTGATTTGATTCAGCTCTTCCCCTGTTAAGGTAACTGGCACAGAAGCTGGGCTATTTATTGCCACATTAGAAGCAGAGGTTGGTGTTAACAAGCTACAAATAATAATAAAAAAGCATTGGGGTGATTGTACACAGTATTGAATTTTCTTTTTACAATGCACAGCTTTGACACTAGCCAGACCCTTAACTTTGGTACCATCTCAGCACTGCATATCCTTTCACCAGAATCAAAGCAGGACTAAAACAAAGAGGCTTGCTGACAAAATGGTAAAGCTATGTTTAGAATATTATCGCTTAAATCAAGAGATGACTAACGCTGTATTTTAGTTTAGTAATCATATTGTCTATAATATATGAAACAGGTTATAAGGTAGAGAAATCCTAGATTTCTACAGTGGTAATGGTCTGAAGCTTGTTATGACATTGACTTAGAAGCCATAACCACACTACCAACGTATATACCATGCTTTTCCCTGTTGTTCAAAATAATTTACTCTTAGGTTGACCTGATCAGGCTATTGGAATTTGCAAATTCACTGCTTACATGGACATAATCCGATCATGATGTGCATGTACATACATGCATCAAAGATACAATCAAAATAAAAGCATTTGGGCATATAATGAATTTTTCTTGTTTAAAGATCTCTTTCAGATTGGTATCTTCTGACAAACATGTTTTACATAGTTTTTTTCTGATCAAGTGTTTATCCAATTACTTGTACCCATGTAACAATTGCTATTGTTATCAAATACAATAAAAAAATAATACATTTAAGGTCCCAGGCTATTTTTGAGAGTGGCAGCTGCTTGTTAGCACCTGTCCTTTTAGAGATGTAATGATTCTTTAAAATACCCAGTAGGAAAAATGATCTAAAGTTCATAAAATTACATTCTAAAATCACAATGACAGCCATAATCTCTACTTTAGTATGCTGTGAGTGTGTACCCCGAATGCAGATACAATGCTTATTGGAGGAAAGAACATTTCTTGACTTTTGAATAATGCTACAATCTGACAATGGAGGGTGCAACTCTCTCTGCTGAACTTCAGCTCTACATGTTTGAGCCACCAAAGCCAGAATCAGATCCTCTACATAACATATTAACAGTTTTGTCCCATTGAGTGAAAGTTTCATTTTAACATCGTGCTCAAGCATGTTCAGGCTTCCAGTTGCTGCAGTTTTGCATATAACTTGATATTTTGTTTATCCATTTCAGATGAATAAGTAATGTCAAGTGGCTACTTCTAAATACAGACAGTTAACACACAGACTCCTATTACAAGATCGTTGTGAGAGTTAGAATGTGTCTATGAATGGAAATGCAAAGTGTAGCAGAAGAAATTTAGAGACTTAAACATTTACTGCCACACACAATTCATTTTAATTGGCCTGGACTTTACACCAGCAAGACTGTGAATAAAACACTTTCAGTAAGTAAAGATGTTACTTTCGGCAGTGTGACACAGAGATATGGTATTCAAGTATAAAATCTGCACCATGGCATTAGAAATGGTGTTACAAAGAGATAATGTGGCTCTGCATCAGAGAGGCAGATGAGAAGAAGTCTGGGTTTTAAAATTGTTTTCTCTTATGAATCGCTTTCTAAGTTACTATTTAAATTCACTTACCACTGACTGGTTGAGTGAGAAAGGCTCCCAATTTTGCCATGCTCAAAAAAAAACAAAGCTGAAACTGGAGAAAAAACAAATCTCTAATAATCTATTCCAACAATACTGTCATACACAGTTCTCAGTCTTTTTAGCGTTAACACAATATTATTTTAGCATACATGATGTGTTAAGAGGGTTTTGAGGAGGTGGGAGAATTTCATGGGCAGCCTGCATGATTTTTTCTTGAACTTCTCATGGGTAAGTTTTCTAAAAAAATGCTTTTCATCCATCTCACTATATTTAGAGGTTACATACATCATGAGTGTCCAAAGCCTCCCTGTTGTTTGTATATGATACAAATGCTGAAAATTGTGGCAGGAAAACTCGGATTCCCATCAAGCAGGAGCGGATTGACTTGAGATAAAATGCCGTGGCCATTCTCAAAGAGTCAAAGCTGTCTGGCCCTTGGCAACCTTACTGCCGTGAAGGTCAGCTTCTCAAAGGCAACTGATACTCCTGACTGCAGCTCTTTTTGCTCATCATCCATTTTGGCAAATGGCAAGAACTAGCTGATCAATCAAGTGCCATCAAAAGGCCAAACGGGGGAAAAAGGCCAAACAGGAGCCTGGCTCCTTTGTATTGAACAATGGGATTAGTGGGGATCACTGTTGGAGCCCTCTACATAATTCAGGCAAAACTCTGATGTATTATGATATGATCACTCTTCATTTGGAAATTCAAGAGTGAGTATCTGACCTTCAAATTATCTAGTGATCTTTAAAGAACAGTTTCTCAATAACCATAGGTCTTTATTTAAGCTACATGATCTGTTTTTCAAAGCTTTAATTATTGCAAAGGGAATACGTTTTAACACTGTACATTTCAAGAACTTCCCTTGATGGGCAGAGCAGAAGCAAAATGCTTAAGCATACATCAAATAAAGTCAAATCTGCTACCGCTGAATTTATAGATCAAATAGTATGCGTCTCTGTGTACCTCCTCTAGATACATTTCACAAATATAGAATTTCAAAGATGTTTATATATGCGGTAAACATGCTCTTGGAACTTTTAGTGTAAAAACAGTCTGTGAAGGTTCAGCAGGATACTAGTTATAAAGAGAGAGACTGTGGCTGTTATGACAGGTGCTGAGATCTGTATACTGCTGCATAAATAAATTTTTACTTACAATATCAAGCAGCGCTCATACTCCTTAAAGATAAGCTGTGGAAATTCAGACCACAGATGATGTCATAGATCATTGCAAGAGGAAGCACAGGAAATTTGGAGTTGTTGGCACTTACAAAATATCTACTCTGGAAAGAAGATTCTAAATTGACTTATTTTGTTTCATTCATATATGTTCAAAACAAATTTACAAACTTAATATATAGCATTTTCTATCAGCAGCTATTGACCTGAATCATTTGAATAAGTTGTCCAGAAACTAATTGTTTTCCCTTTGACCTTGTTCGTTAGAGCATTTGTGAACACAGCAATCACACTCTGTTTTAGAGCAGACAGCCAAACCAAGATTAAAAAAGGTGGTCTTGGCTCAGAGTCAGTTGAGAACGACACAAAAACTGGTAACCTTGCAGTGCAGATGTATCAGCCTGATTTAATATCTGTGATCAGACAGATTCATCTTGCAAAGCTCAAATCTACAGCAATTGTGAGCGGGCCCAAAGCAGCACAACCCAATCAGCATCCTTTGGAGCAGGGAGAGGTCAGAGCTACGAGTGAGACAACAGCTGCTCGTATAGAGATTAGCATAGATGCTAACAGCTCCAGTTTTGACAGATCTGGACAGCATTTCTATGTTAAATAAAAAACCACTCCACAAACCACGATCACTCTCAAAGTCCCCAGAACCAAACTCCACACCGTGGGTGATCAGGCCTTTTCCTCTAATGTCCCGAGGCTATGGAACGCCCTCCCTGACCACCTGAGGGCCCCACAGTCTATAGAAGATTTCAAAAGAAATCTTAATACCCATCTTTTTAAAAAAGCATTCAGCTAAATTCCATGGTTTCTCCATTCTTTGAATAATCTTTTTATCTCGACTCTTTTATAAATTGTTTTAAATTGTTTTTATCTCACCCTGTAGCACTTTGAAATTGCAAAAATGTAAAGTGCAATACAAATAAAATGTATTATTATTATTATAATAGCACCACAAACTTCTTTACATAGGGGATATTTTCGCTCCACTTTTGACATGTTTGGCTGAGAGTTTGTTTTAGTGGCTTGTTTTTGTGTATTTTCTCTGCTTACTGCTCCCCTTCTCTGGTCACATTTATCAGAGAAGAACTACTGAACATTGGACAAACCTCTTCTAGACTTTTTCACTCACATTCATCACTCCGGAGAGCTAAATAGAGATTTGGCTGGAGAAGTAGCTGCTCTCTATGAGATGCTCAGGACACGCTGACGGGAGAAGAGTGTGGTAGTGCTCATCGAGCTGAGGCAGTGGGGATATAGGACTGTGCTCCCGTCTATACATCTCAAGAACGTCGGCTCATTGGCAAATAAAGTAGATGAACTGCTGCTCCTCAACACAACTCTGCGCTTTACTGAAAGCTGGCTCTGAGATTACATCCCAGACAGTTCACTACTACAGCCGGGCTTCCACCCATAACAAACGGACAAAGCAAGATATGATTATATCCCATGAAAAACAAAACTAAACACACAAAAAACCCCAAAGCAGAGATATTACTATAAACTATAAGTTCCAGGCTTATTTGTGTATTTTTGATGTGTTTGGATCAATAATTTTGCTGTTTAATGAGAGAAAAAATAATAAATCATCAAAACGGTATTGAACAAATATTGAACATTGGCTTGTCAATGTTATTTATTAAAACTGTAAGGATCACTGTCAGCTGCCACTTTCAGTCAGTGTTTTAGGACAGTAAATGTATCAAAAGCAGAAATATAATGATCAAGTTAACCCAAAAAAGCTATGCCAGGATTGGGAGCAATTTGTTGGTTGATACTGCTTTTGTAACCTATACAGTGAAGTATCTGACAGCATTGATCTAGTATTTGCTTCTCTGCGAGTCTAATTCTGTTGGCACATAGTGTTGGCATTTCTCCTCATCTGATAGTGTATCCAACTGAAAAACAACTGTCTTTCATGTATTCATCAAAAAGGCAAACCAACCTGGTTTGAACATGTAGCTGGCAACTGAAACTGTCAACTTTTCTAAGAAGTATAGGGCAGCCTTTCCTGCCTACCAAAGAAGCATTCAGTGAGTATGCAATGTCAAGTAAAAGCTATCAATTTGGACCTCCACTGCATCTGGTGAGAATGAAGAAAGTGATGGGCTCACACCTCTCTCCGTCTCTTCAGCTGATCGTCACAAGATTCAACAAGTTCCTAGAATTTTGTCGTGACCATTTTATCACTTGAACTTCCACTTTAACAAATAAGTTTTCCATTTTTCCATACCACTGTGAGTCTTTCAGCCAACACTGAAATTGTGGTACAGCCTAAAGAATTACTGTGCTTCATGGTGACTCCTGTTGATACTGGCAAAGATAAAAAAAAAAAAAAAAAAAAAAAAAACTTTTTTGAGTTTTTTAACTTCTGTAACTTAAGTCAGAACTTTTATAAAGTGTCTGACATCCTTGCTGCTTTAAGTTAAACCATGACTTGTATAGTTGGCAAGTTAGCTCGCTTAAAAGCTTCTCATAATGCTAACTGGCATTTGTTTACCTACGCAGTGGGAAAGCAGGCTGTGACATTAAGACCTCATAATGGCCCTTTCTGTTAGCTTTGCACTTCTTTATAATACTGCAATGTGAACATTAAACAACCAAAGGAAAATGCTGTTTTTCATCTTATCTCAACTGAACTCACAGCTAGCTGTAAGTGTGAAAGGTTGGCTTCATTTAAAAAGTTAAACACAAAATTTATTGAAAGTTTTTTTTTTTTCATGATACAACATAAGGTGTATTAACCAGCTCAACCTCTAACAAGTGCCTCCTGGTAAAGGGAATTAACTGAATGTCGGCCAATTAGTACCAAAGTATCTAAACCCTGATTTCAACAAACAGTTGTAAGGCTTGAAGGAATTATTTCAAAAAGAAAAAATGTGACTACCAGTGCTCAATTTGAGGCAAAATATCACCCCATCACCCAAAGAACAAGTTTCCCTTGTTGGCTCAAGTTAAGCTCTGGTGTCCCCAAAAGACACTGTCATCAGAGATTACAAAAGATTGCCAGCAACTTGTCAGCAGGAGGGCCAATTGCATCATAATCTGCATTAGGAATGCAGACTGCGTTGAAGATAAATGCATGGAGGATTTATGCAGCAGATAACTCTGTAGTCAGACATTTTGGAAATCCTCAAGATCAAACGTCGTGCTAACTCTTCAGAGTGTCAGGCCTCTGCGAATCCTTCAGCCGTGTCGTGGAAGAGCTTTGTGATCAATACAGTCAAAAATTCTCCTTGAAACTGAAAATTCTGTTTTAGTGAATACTGTAGACGTTTCACAACATTACATCATAGATCAGACTATACACAGGGAAAACATGTTAAATTCTTTCAATAAATCACCACACTTATTCTGAGGTGTTTAATAGAGCTCATGCTTTTTCCAATTATGCTTAAGTGTCAGCCTGCTGAATGGGAAACTCACAGTTAGCAGATGTTTATTCAGTTACTCAATGTTTTATTGAAGCAATGAATCAACAGCTCATTGTTTCTCAGCCTACAGTAAACCCACAGATACTGACACAGGTTAAATTATTAAAGCTCAGATGGTTTCATTCCAACAATGTTTCTCAGAGGCATTCAATAATATGAGACATTCATTGAAAAGACATGACAGAAATATTTATAGACTCAGGTGTTGACCCACATGAGAATCATTGCTGGATGAACACAAATATTAACTCTATAAAGATCACAGTAATTAAAAGATTAACTTTCAATTCAAGTGGATTTTTTTCTCATTTAAACAAACAGTACACTGTTAAATAATTCCTCAAAGGTCTTAGTATATGTATATAACATCCATTACGAAGGACAGGCAAATTGGAAAAAAACATAAGGAGAGTGATGACAAATAATTGCCTTTTCTGAGATTTATGGTTGGCTTAAGGCATATTTAAACTATACCAACAGTAACCAGAAATTGACTTGAAAAATATGTGTTTTATAAGGTATTAACCATATACAGTTTTTCGGCAAACATACTATCAAAACAACTAAAAATAAATCAAATACACTTACTGAACCTAGAATCAGCAACGTAATTAAATATACCCGTTTTATTAATGCAAATAGCTAGTCAACCAATCACATAGCAAGAACTTAATACATTTGGGCATGTATACCTGGCCAAGACTTGAAATTCATTCCAAGTTTTCAATGTTCTAGGTGAAAATGCCTTGTTGATGCCACAGGTCAGAGGGGTATAGCCAGTGTGGTTCAAGATGACAGTCAACAGTAGCTTATATATCTGAGGTTTTCTTTTAAAATGTTAACTGGATTTGTTTAGGTTTCTTGAAAACCTTTTGCCTCTTCTTCAAAAGGCTCCTTCAGTTATATAAAGCCTAGGTTGACCATAGGTATGCAAATGATGTCAAATGAGAGTCATCAGCTAAGGGGTGTGGTTCTGGTTTGAGGACATGATTGAAGATGACCCCAACAGTCTTGGCTTGTTATCACATGAGGAAGAATAGTTATGTTTAAATTTTTGATGATCTAGAAAGAAAGTGTTTTACCTTGGAACTGTCTTGACAAGGTTCATGTAACCATAAAATCTATACACGGAATAAACTTGAAAGACATAATAAGACTGGTAAAACTATCTAAGTGTCTTACATTATATGAGATTTATGGCCAGTAAATGGATGTTTGAAAAGGAACAAATTGCAGATGCTACAAAAGACACAAATAAAACATGCATTTTTCATTCAAAATAAATTGTATTATGTAGCCAGGGAACTCCAGGATGAGCTTCCCTGCAAAGAGTGCTTTGTGGTTTAGGCTTGCAGTCTCTTTGGGCAACTTAAAGGCTGCATGAAATATTAAGTGTAACCCAGACATGTACAGAACAAGAACTTCCTTACATGTGCATCCATGCATACATGTATTGATGGGAACATACAGTAGAGCAACATACAGTATATAATATGCATGATGCCAAAAAGGCTGCAGCTGCACGACAGGCACTGTGAGCATATGTGCTCATTGCCACATTAAAGGGGGGGGGGGGTTTCCTAAAAAGCCAGAGGCTAATCATGTTTGGAAACACACATAATTAGACAGTGCACGGTGTGGACACAGTTTGGCTCATTTAAAGAAAGAAAGTCAGGTGACTCTGTATTATTTATGATGATGTTAAATCCCAAGAAAAAGGCTAAGTTCTTGGTTTAAAATAGAGATAGTTCCTGTGAATGAGGTTGTGTTGCATTATGGATCCAGCTTTAGGGTAACTATGGACTATTTTCGAGTCCTATAATCACAGCCTCATTCATGAATATGCCATTTTCCTCCATCAACTCCACAATGCTCAAATGCACAGACCCCCCCCCCAGTCCACCCAAAGGGGCCAGCTTTGAGATTTCTTGGCATTTGCAAAACTTCTCAGCAAATGCACGATCAATTTTTACCTACTTCTCTCCAGTTTCTAATCCCACGACTGCGTTTGCTCTTTGCTCGATACAGTTCGGGTTCGGTACACTCCACTCTGCTCGATGGGTTGTTGCCCTATCAGGTCCAGGGGATCGAATGTCGGCACTGTCAGGCAGCTTGTCTCGGAGCCTGGAGATGAATACCAGACAGTTACAGCCTTACTCTTATTATCCCTCACCTTGTCTTGCATCAGTGATTGGTTCCTTACCTTTATGCTGTGCACTGAAATGAACCCAAATCACAGCTACTTTACACAAAATCATTTTCCAAAGACTTAATCATGCATAAAAGCTCCTATTACATTTTTTTTTTATATTCATTATGTGTTGAATACAAAGGCACATTAGAGGCTTGAGCCATTTTATGATTAATCAAAAGCACTTTAGTCTGGAAGCTTTATATATCTGATACCTTTGAGCCAATGTGTCTAATTTCACACAGATTAGAGATATTAATTCTGATGGCTGCAGTGAAATACCTTATTCATTTGCTTCTTGAAATTCTGTCTTTTCTGCTAATTTTTACGCCTCCGTTCTGGAAACAGCCAATGCAGGAGGAATAATGTTTTGCAAGTTGTCAGTCCATCTCTGTTTCCATCCATCCATCCTATTCTTATATGTATAATGGGTGTATGGCTTTCAAACAATGACACTGCACTTCTGAGGATAAAACCATGTTCAGAGTCACACCCAGTGTTATACATTAATGGTTGGTTATTCATGCACCACAGCTATAAGTTTACAATAAGTGATGTTTTAAGTTAAATTCTAGCTACTGACTGAAGGGAAATGTTTTTTGCTGAGGCACAGGAGAAGGATTAGCTTAAAGTTGAATTCTTTTGGTGGAGCTGAACAAAACAACCACTGAATCTCTTCATGCACCAACTGAGGTGTATGGGGAACACTGCAGAACACGCGCAAGCCTGTTGGAATGGTAAAGAAGACTTTGTGAAGGCCGAGAGGATGTCAAAGATGATTATTCTTCTGGGTGCCCATGCACATCAAAAACATCTGAAAACATTCAACAAATTCAGCAAATCACTCAAAACTCAGTATAAGACTGACAGCAGAAATGGTCTCCATTGATAAAGACACAGTTCAGCAAATTTTGCATGAAAATTTAAACATGACAAAAGTGTGTGCCAAGGTTGCCCCACAACTCTTGAACAAAAGGAATAAGGAAACAAAATTTTTGGTGCATTTTGGAATTAAATGAAGGAAACCCAATTTTTTAGAAGGAGTGATTTCATGTGATGAAACTTGGACCTTCCAATATGATCCATGGACAAAATGGAAGTCAGTGATTTGGACAACAGCATTGTCTCCAAGGATGAAGCACGACAAAGTAAGTCCAAATTCAAGGCCATATTGATTGTTTTCTTTGACGTTAAGGGTATAATACTAGAGGAGTGGGTTTCAGAGGGGTCAATGGAGTATGAACACTATTACAAACAGGTTCTAGAAATACTATGGGGAAAAAGTCCAAGGACAGAGACAACAACTGGAAAAATGTTTTCATTCTTCATCAAGACAACATGCCAGCTTGCACTGTACTGTGGGTAAATCAGTTTCTAACTCAAAAACAAATCACAGTGATGATCACCCTCCCTAATCTGATCTAGCAATATGTGCATTTTCAGATCTGTACACAGTACGGCAGAGGTTCTGAGACAGATGACCGAGTGAGGCCTCCTGCCCTGTGTTTATCAGCTGAAGACCCAAATGCAGCATGTGTTGATGCAGAAGCCGAGATCGAAGGAGAAAGACATTAAAAAATGTTTGTTTTCAATACAAAGGATTTTTAAATATGACATCTCGAGAATGAGAAAAAAATGCACACCTAGCCATTCTGATTCAAGCATCAACTGTTTTATTTTTCCTTTGAACTGAATTTTGAGGAATAGATTCAAGGGATATTTTTGCATCATAATCAGCTTTTGCTTTTTATTGTCATTTCTTCAGGAGAATTTGAGCTTGATCAATGTTTTTTTTTTTTTTTTTTACATCACAATTGCAAGGTAAACATGTGCGCTAGCAACATTGCAGAACATGCAATGTCAGTTTTGGGACTCAAAATATATTGTACTGTTGGATTTAGTTCAAGACCTTAAACTTTCTACTTTTCTTGATTATCAACAATAAAAGTCTGTCTGATATTATTACAGGAAGGCTTACTCAGAGAACATATTATAGTACATGAAGAGTTTGTGTGTTTTCCTTCATGTGGCATGTACAAGCTACAGACAATGCTTGTCACAGACACAGTTTTTGCAAATTAAGGAATGATTCTGTAAAATGGAGACTTTCAGGTTGTATTTTATGGTCAAATATCAAAGGTCTTAATGCCAATCTAATTTTATTTTGGTGTTCCATAAATCAAAGGATATTTTGTGGGGTGCTGACTTGGTGGAATGGTTGGCAACCGTGCTTGTGCTATATACGAAGGTTCTTGCCTTGTGCAAGCAGCCTGTTTGCAATTCCTGCCTGAGGCCCATTTGCCGCCTGTCTCTCCCTGCTCTCTGAGTCAATTCTCTGTCTCTTCACTATCAAAAAGGCCGAAAATGCTCCAAAAATACCTTTAAAAGACATTTTTCTTCCTACTCATCCTTGTGAACATGATATCTCCAGAAGGCTTAAAGGCATTAGTGAAAAACTTTGCACAAATTTTCCACTTTATTTATTCATAAATTCATATTTAATATACATATATATACACATATATATATATATATATATATATATATATATATACACACACACACACATATATATACATATATTATACACATATATACATATATTATACACATATATACACACATATATATGTATATGTATATATGTATATATATATATATATATATATATATATATATATATATATATATATATATATATATATGTACGTACCTAGTACACAAGTCAACTCAAGTATGAACTGCTAATATTTAGAGGTCAGTGGTCAAAGTGGGCGTGTCTAGTATCTAGTGTTGCGTGTTATCTATTATGATTGCGTGTGCAATTGATAACAGATGCAAAAGTGATGTGGACCGCCCTATTTAAAGGACGATTTTGCGTGTGCTACCGGCTGTCGCCATGGAGAGTTCGGGAGAGCAGAGTTGCCGTAAATGCAAAATGAAATTTGAAGCCATGGAGTTTGAGGCAAATAAACACACTGGTGAACTCCAGCAGAGACATCTCTGTGTTGCCATTTTGACAGATAAGGTCGTCACTCTTCACTCATGCCATATTTTTATCTGTTAATTTTAAGTATCTGTTTCTGATTCTAATTAAACATAATCTAAATGACAGCATTCACATAGTTACACAGCTTCATGACCAATAACCACTAATGTGAGGAAAAATCTGCTGTCACAGGGCAGCTCCAGTGCCCTGTGACTGACCTGAAGCATTCACAGCTCCTAAACCCGCTGTCAGTGCTTGGAGAGTGCGACGCTGTCAGCTCTGAGTGACAAACAGAGTGATTCTGGCTATGAAGGGGATCTTTTTTTTTACATAGGTTATAGGACCTCCTCCACGATGTATGTAAGAGTGCAAAACAGGAGGATTTACTTTACACGTGAGTCTGCATGGCACACTGGATCATCCTCTTTTTCCAGTCCATCTTAATAACAGACAGCCTCCAAATCTTTCTGTCACTCATCAAAAAAATTCAGTAAATGACAGAAAATTATCAGTTAATGCTGTTTATGAAAGTCCAAACATGTTGACACACACACGGAAGATTCTCTTCCGTCGGCCATCTTTGCGTAATACTGTGTCAATTTGCACCTGCCTTTCAAACATGATAAATATAGACACAAAAACACCGAGCACTATCAGTTTCGAGTTTGACAAATGACATTGCGGGTGCCAAATGATTACATTTGCATCTCCTCCTCCCAGTATTTTGCACATTCTGATAATCTGCATGTATTCTGCAAATTCATGAAGGCAAACATGCTAAATGGATTGTACATGCTATTTTGCTTAGTTGACAAATTCAATCCTCAGTGCACTCAGTCAGTAGATCAGCTTTGCGCCCGCTATCAGGTTTGCACACATTTTCATACCTTGAGTAGATCCGGCCCTTAAAGTAGAATGAGTACATAGAATTTGTCGGTCAGATAACAAAAGTGGCTTGTTCTTCACATCATCTCTTGTTCAAGATCGTGATATCCAAGAAATAACTTGATTTATTTTGTTTACTTTGCACACATGGGAAAGCATAAAACAGATGGGCAGTGGCACAGGTTCTGCTTTGGGATAAAGTGAGTCTTGTCTAGCTTTGATGAAGACAGGATGGCAGGATCTGGGGAATCTTATACCGTATGGTGCAGATAAAGAAAGCCTCGTCAATCATCGTCCTGGCTGACATGTTGTAAAATGCCTCATTAATAGCTTAATGAATGCAATATAAAGGTGTTGCGATCTCTCCTAGACCGCCTGGCTATAGCTATGTCACTTTTATTGATCCGGCCTGTATGTGTTGATATATAGTCTCAATCCACTCAGTGAGGGTTTTTATGGGCGTTTGCTGGGAAGGCCCTTTATAGAGGAAGGGTTACTTGAGCTCACCTCCAGTCGTGTGATGGTGTCATCAGGTTTCCTGGGACATCGCTGCATCTGTGCCATTAAAAATAATCACACGTTAGGAAGACAGCTGGAGAAAATGAAAGGGCAGTGTATGTTTTATTAATAAATCCTGCAACAATCAGTCGGCCGCTGCAAGAGGTAACAGAGAGAGCCGCTCTGGTGCTGGAATACAGATGAGATAATTTCAGACTTTGTGCTGATGGTTGCAGACAAAAACTACCACTGTTATTATGAGCAAGTTATAAATAATCCATTGCTGGAAAGGCTAATTCTTTCATTCCTTTCTCCCTCTTCTTGACTTTACCTTGTATGAGTTTGCAGTAAAGGTATAAAAGATCAATATTTCATCCCACAGGGAAAATAGTAAGAAAATTGATATTACATTGCGGTATGTGTGAAACCGCCTCTTAGGGCAAACAGCTGGGTAAAACACAAGAGATGTTGCCAAATGTTACGTTTTCAAGGTCATCCATAGAATAACAAAATACTGTTGACAAGGCCACAAAGGACTTATCAGAGGAGTCAGGACTAAATGACCTGCTTCATTCTTACAGCCAATGTCAATGTGAGACAAATGTTCACAGCTATTGGACATTGAAAGTGCACTGTTGGGTTGAACAGAGAACTGCAATGCTTTTTGTGGTCCTGGCCAGAGTGGCCTGTGGCTTTCAAAAACAAATCAGTTCATTCCTAAGACCTTCGACATTAAATGAGTTATTTTTCTTAAGTAAGAGTTGACAGTTGTGCAACATTAAAACATATAAAATATTAGCAAACATACTGTGACATGCTCACAAGTAAGGGATAGACAATCACTCACTCTGACTTTTGACCTCTAACATCTCACAGATTTATCTCCAAATTAGAATAAACATTTTTGTGATGCTTTAAAAATCTCTCAAAGCATTCTTTATATGTTTACAATAAAGGAATTAACTTGGCTTTTCAGCTAAAAAATTGTATCAATTCTTCTCTGAGGCTATGTTCATAGTGCAGGCAAAAGTGGCCTAAATCTGACTTTTTGCCCATATGCAACCCACATCTGATTTTTTTTATTTTTTATGACAGCCTGAATGGCACAAATTCAACTTTTTCAAATCAGACCAAAGCTACTTTCATATGTGGTCCTAACTTATATACGTATCTCATGTTTCTCAAAGCAACCTCACTCTGAATGGTAATGTCACATTTCTTCCGATTTTTAGGTTATTACATTGAGACAGATGTCACAAATCTACACCAAGAAGGTAAGGAGGCCGTGTCAGTGAGGCCCCTCACGTTGCAATCCCACCACTCCTGGCTCAGACTCTGCATCCACATGTACCTTTGTATAGAGGTAGCAGCAACTGCTTCACAAAACGCTATCATTAAATGTGTGCTCTCTTTTTGTCAATGTTCTTCTCCTGTGACTTTGCTATAGTTTTGTTGGGTCCAACTGCACAACTTCATAACTGACCCACACATGCTGATGAGTGCAGCATCCATATGCTTCTGTAAACACAGCGTGCTGTGTGTGACGTCACATCTTCTTCTGCGCAGACAGTTCATACTGAAGTCTAATGGCAGACACATTTAAATTAACAGAGCAGGAACTCCAGAGAGAGAGTGAATACAGCACTATCAAGTGTAATCTGTAAACCAAGAAGGTTTTTGTGCATCAATGATTGTGAAAATACCCTAGCAGTCAAAAATGACTAGGAATTTGATTTAAGGCAAACTATGGTCAATTTAAAGAAAATTCCACACATTATTTTCTGAATTATGGCGATTGCAAGAAATAACAGAAAGGCATATGAACAACTCAAATACACAGTGCCTCCAGCTTCAGTTGTTCACTGAGCAGAAACATAAAAATATCCCTCAAGGTGCCCATGAGATATCACATTTACAAGACAAGGAGGAAAACTACCATTATGTTCTTAAATTTTTAACTTTGACATCCAAATATACTCAGTCTGTTCTTTAGTCCGAGTTGACATTTGTGCAAAGTTTAATAAAAATCTCATCCAGCTTTCTCTGCATTTTGTTTCTACAAAAGAATATATATATATATATATATATATATATATATATATATATATATATATATATATATATATATATATATATCCCAAATGAGCAGATTGATGCAAGACCTGAAAACATAATGACCCTGGCCCATGGCTATTACTGAGATGAAGGCATTTTAACAGCCAGATATTACAGTAAGTTTTTTTTTCCTTATGACGCATGCCGCTATTTTAATGCAGTCATTAATAGCTCCTTGGAACATTTGCAGTACAGTTAAGAATGTAATTTTAATTGCACTTATGGCAAAATGACAGGCTAATTGTGTGCCAATGTGCTTTAAGTTACGTGGATGATTTTCTTTTTTTTATTATACAGTTTAAGGAGGAGAGTCTTACTGTATAAAATACTGGGTTAATATCAGTCCTTAAATCTTCCCATAAAACATAATGGACAATTTACCCTTTTCATTGCTTTGCAATTAGTCAGAGGTCATTCATTTTTTCTAAGTATTGAATTAAAATGACTAGGTGACAGCCCCATCCGTGCTCTTTCTTTGCAATAAAACGAAAAGAAAAAGTACAACTTATCCCTTAACTGAAGTATTCTAGAATCAGAGGGAGATTTGTTAGTTTTAACTTTATTAATATTTCTGGGGATTTTCTCACAGCACAAATTTACTTATTCATATTCACTTTGGATTAATACATCAAAATGAATATATAACTTAATATTTTCACAATCAGTAATGTTAAAAAAAAAAAAAACAAACAAAAAACCTCTAGTTTTCATGTACAGATGTAAAGGGGCATATATGACTCAAAAAAGCAGAATATGGGCTCTTTAAAAACATAAATGTTAGACTAATTTCCAATGGAACCTCTATGTCTCCATGTAATCACAGCTCTCAAACAAGAGCACCATACAGTGTTAAACAAGGTGATCCTCTGTTAGGTAGTAAAAGGAATAATGCTGCCATAGCAACCAAAGTTGCCCATTCCTGCTCTACAGTAGATTAAAGATTCTCTGAAGTCTCTTACTGGCAAATGAAAAGATGGCTGCCCTTCTTGGTATCCCTCTGTTGAACCTGTTTCCTTTTGGTTTTGAATGGGCATTGTGAACATGCTTTTCAAATACTAATGAATGTTGACGATGTTTCATCCTGCACCTTGATCTTACAACTTCTTATTTACGTTAAGACTCTGAGCAGGGCACATGATAATAACAACTCAACATCGATCGAGCCATGTTTTTGCAGGGGTTATTATACAGGTCAGGAAGACATAACAGTTACACCACACAACTGTTCAAATCATTGGTCTGAATGTACAAGACACATACGAGCAAACAAAAAAGCTCACAGCAATGGGAAAATATTCTCAGAGAGTTACAATTTGGTAAAATTCAGGCTTTGCACAAATACACTGCCCCGCCAAAAAAAAAAGTCGCCACCTGGATTTAACTAAGTGAATAGATACGAACCTCCTATTGGATAATTACCGCATGGGCGATTGTCTTTCAGCTGGCAACAAGTTATTAAACCCCAGCCGATGCAATGAGTAGCTTCTCATTTCTTAAACAACCATGTCGAAAGACACACCTTGTGTTCATGGAAAAGATGTTAGTCTGTTCAAGAAGGGTCAAATCATTGGCATGCATCAAGAAGAGAAAACATCTAAGGAGATTGCAGAAACTACTAAAATTGAATAAAGAACTGTCCTGGAGGAAGGTCATGTGGTCTGATGAGTCCAGATTTACCCTGTTCCAGAGTGATGGGCACATCAGGGTAAGAAGAGAGGCAGGTGAAGTTATGCACCCATCATGCCTTGCGCCTACTGTACAAGCCTGTGGGGGCAGTGCTATGATCTGGGGTTGCTGCAGTTGGTCAGGTCTAGGTTCAGCAACATTATGTGCCCAAAGAATGAGGTCAGCTGACTACATGAATGTACTGAATGACCAGGTTATTCCATTAATGGATTTTTTCTTTCCTAATGACCCAGGTATATTCCAAGATGACAATACCAGGATTCATGGGGCTCAAATTGTGAAAGAGTGGTTCAGGGAGCATGAGACATTTTCACACATGGATTGGCCACCAAAGATTCCAGACCTTTACCCCATTGAGAATCTTTGGGATGTGCTGGAGAAGGCTTTGCGCAGTGGTCAGACTCTCCCATCATCAATACAAGCTCTTGATGAAAAAATTAATGCAACACTGGATGGAAATAAATCTTGTGACGTTGCAGAAGCTTACTGAAACAATGCCACAACGAATGCGTGCTGTTATCAAAGCTAAAGGCGGTCCAACAAAATATCAGTGTGTGACCTTTTTTTGTGGTGGCGACTTTTTTTTTGGCCAGGCAGTGTATATGCACCGAGACCTGAGGACCTGAAGTCCACTGTCATCTCCACGGTCTGGAGCAGGTTTAGCTCCAGGTGGTTCTGACCACACCAGAGGACCAGCTGTTCTACCTCCTGTCTGTATGCAGACTCGTCGCCGTACCGGATAAGTCCGATGACAGTTGTGTTGTCCACAAACTTCAGGAGTTTCACAGATGGGTCCCCTGAGGTGCAGTCATTCGTGTAGAGGGAGAAGAGCAGTGGGGAGAGGACACACCCCTGGGGGGAGCCAATGCTGATGGTTTGGATGCTGGATGTAGTGTTACCAGCCTCACCTGGCCTGCCTGTACAGGTTCCTATCCCCAGTTTAGGATGTGTCATATTTGGAATTTTACTCTCTAGAAATCTAACAATTTCTACTTATTTTCCAACATCCTTCAGAGCTATGTCCCTTCACCTTCCTGCCATGCTTACCAGTAGCTTAAGTGCTTATCTGCAGGAAGTTGCAGTATGCATGATAATCAATGGAGGAGAGGGGAAGGGGAAAATACTAAGGGGGGGCAACAAGTTAATTTCAGGGTATTTTCAGGGTGAAAAAAAAACAACTCTTTGCATTAATGCAGCTTGGCAGGGTAATATCAGGGTTTTTCTGTGTGAATAATGACTACACTCATGGGAACTCACCCTGACTCTTAAGACTTTACTACAACTTTTGAAATGTGCCACTTTATAATCAGAAAATCTGTGGGTGTAAGGCCAAAATCAAACCACCTACAACCTGATTTCCAGTCTAAGGTGGTTTGGTTTGCACTGAAGCAGGGATTAACTGCAGTATTCATTCTATAACGTAGCATTAACCTGGTGTCTATAGGACACTGATGTTAAGCAAACAGAACAGTCATAAACATTCTTTTCTGATGCTGTTTTTATATAAAGACTTGAATAATCAATAAGGTTAAGCTTGTGTGCACTCCATGCAGAAGTTACCAGTGTTTCTGATTTTGTCCGATGCTTCAGTTGAATGTAACTTCTAAGTATCAACATGTTTCATGCAATTTGTGTGTGCTTTCTGTGTTTAGTGGCAAAATCAAAGGAAATACATCAAATGAGCCATCCAGAGCTCAGGCCAGACACTGAAACAAGCCAAGTAGATGACAACAGGCACACACTGCTTTTAAAGGGAATGATAGCTGACACACTTATTAATCTGATTCATCTTATGCCCAAAAACACATCTACTGTATGTATAATTAAGGTGCATAATCCATCCTCTTTGTGCTTTGCACCAGCACTGAACATCTTTTAGATAGCAAAAGAGACGCCAACACACCCACTGACTGTGTGCCATGTGCTTTTGGACAACATACCTCACTGCAAGAGCACAAAGAGTCTGCAAGGACAATTTTGATAACATAAAGCATGCACGCTTAAAAATTTAAAACTGTTTTTCTTTCCTTCTATGCTAAGAAATTGGCATGTTCTAAGTTTGTCTTCAGTGTCAAGGTAGGTTTTGCCACAAGGTCTACAAAGATGTCTGACTGCAGTAACTCTCTGCTGGACATTTGACTCACTGATCTGACAGTAAGTAGGGGTCTGGATAGTTCTTCCTATTGCTAAGGAGTTAGCCAGTCATTTGAAGACAACTTTTCCTCCATTGTCAAACAATTAAAATAATTAGAGATAGTGTCCAGATGGTTCATAACTTTCTGATGTGACTTGACCCAGAGGTACCATCAACTAACTTTCACCCATCAGTTGGGCATTACCCTCAAAACACATTATCACTGCGTACAGAAATGGCCTATGGGGAGGAGAGTTTGGGTGGCATGAAGTCAAGAGCCTGCTGGTCAGTGTCAGGCTGCTGTGATAAGGACTTTGTGGATGGGAAGTGGGCTCTAGCAACTGAGCAGAACCATGCCTCAATTACAACAAATTTTGAGATAAGGTGATCACAATTTTGTGATCACCTTATCTCAAAATTTGTAACGACAAAACAAACAAAAAAAAACCAAACAAAAACGGTGAGATAAAATCAAAATTGTATGAACATTAAAAACTGACTGACTGTGATGTGCTCTCTTTGTATCTTAAATTATAAAAAATAAAGGGCCCACTAAGACTTTGGGCTATATTTAACTCCCTGTTCTGTGAGTGGTAAACTTCAAGAGTTAACCATCAGCACCATCTGCACTCCATTTCTACAGTACTTTTCTGTTTTGGTGTTAGGATCTAAAGAGTGATCATGTTGACTGGTGACTTTTAGCTGTGGCTGTGCTGATGTATGTTGTAGTTAAAGCACCAGCAAATACAAAGTGTGTACTCTCAGGTACTTCATCCTGAAGACCTTTTAATCATTGTACCAAAAACACCAATCAGTAGTTTATGTTTTCAATAATACAGCCACAGAAGCTAAGCTAACACAAATGACCCATGGATGGAGGCAACTAAAAGTCACCAATTTACACAGTCACTAGTTGAGCCAATACACCAAAGCTATTTCCAAAAAAAGCTTCAGGGAAAGGGTCAATGTCATGGTGTCTCATGATCATCCTTTGCTTATCAACGGGACTTTCTAAGAATGCTTTGAGGGGTTATGGACAAACTTGGCCCTGATGTCCACTGAACTTTGAAGGTAAAAGTCTGTAAGTCTCATATCTGCCCATCAGTTACACACGTGGACAAAATTGTTGGTAACCTTCCATTAAAGACAGAAAAACCCACAATGGTCACTGAAATAACTTGAAACTGACAAAAGTAATAATAAATAAAAATTTACTGAAAATTAACCAATGAAATCAGACATTGCGTTTGAATTGTGGTTCAGCAGAATCACTTTAAAAAACAAACTAATGAAACTGGCCTGGACAAAAATGATGGTACCCCTAGAAAAGATTGAAAATGATTTGACCATAGGGACATGTTAAACTAAGGTGTGTCCTGTAATTAGCATCACAGGTGTCTTTAAACATGTAATCAGTCAGTCTGACTATTTAAAGGTTGAAAAGTAGTCACTGTGCTGTTTGGTATCGTGGTGTGTACCAAACTGAACATGGACAACAGAAAGCTAAAGAGAGAGTTGTCTCAGGAAATTAGAAAGAAAATTATAGACAAGCATGTTAAAGGTAAAGGCTGTAAGACCATCTCCGAGCAGTTTGATGTTCCTGTGACTACAGTTGCACATATTATTCAGAAGTTTAAGGACCACGGGACTGTAGCAAACTTCCTGGACGTGGCAAGAGAAAAATTGATGACAAATTGAAGAGACGGATAACATGAATGGTAACCAAAAAGCCCAGAACAACTTCCAAAGAAATTGAAGGTGAACTCCAAGGTCAAGGTACATCAGTATCAGATTGCACCATCCATCGCTGTTTGAGCCAAAGTGGACTTAATGGAAGGACACCACTGTTGAAAGCAAGTCATAAAAAAGTGAGACTGGAATTTGCCAAAATGCAAATTGACAAGCCACAAAGCTTCTGGGAGAATGTCCTTTGGACAGATGAAACAAAACTGGAGCTTTTTGGCAAGTCACATCAGCTCTTTGTTCACAGACCCAAAAATGAAGCATACAAAGAAAAGAACACTGTACCTACTGTGAAACATGGAGGAGGCTCAGTTATGTTCTGGGGCTGCTTTGCTGCATCTAGCACAGGGTGTGTTGAATCTGTGCAGGGTACAATGAAATCTCAAGACTATCAAGGCATTCTGGAGCGAAATGTGCTGCCTAGTGTCAGAAAGCTTGGTCTCAGCTGCAGGTGATGGGTCCTCCAACAGGATAATGACCCAA
Organism: Cetoscarus ocellatus; assembly: GCA_037902135.1. NCBI lineage: Eukaryota > Metazoa > Chordata > Actinopteri > Labriformes > Labridae > Cetoscarus > Cetoscarus ocellatus. Next base: position 760,502 of record JBAMNC010000415.1, read on the forward strand.
AACACACAGCTAAAAACACCAAAGAATGGCTCAGAACAAAACACTGGACTATTCTGAAGGGCCTTCTCTGAGCCCTGATCTAAATCCTTTTGAACATTTGTGAAAGGAGCTGAAACATGCAGTCTGGAGGAGACACCCTTCAAACCTGAGACAGCTGGAGCAGTTTGCTCATGATGAGTTGGCCAAAATATCTGTCGACAGGTGCAGAAGTCTCATTGAGAGTTACAGAAATCACCTGATTGTAGTGATTGCCTCAAAAGGTTGTGCAACAAAATATTAAGTTAAGGGTACCATCATTTTTTGTCCAGGCCAGCTTCATTATTTTGTTTTTTTAAAATGATTCTGTTGAACCACAACTCAAAAGCTGGTTTTCATTAATTCATCAATTTTCAGTAAATTTTTATTATTACTTTTGTCAGTTTCAAATTATTTCCGCGACCATTGTGGGTTTTTCTTTCTTTAAAGGAAGGGTACCAACAATTTTGTCCACGTGTGTATAAGATTTCTAAAAGTCAAACAACCACAAAAATCTTCTCAACCCTTCTTTTTGACCCATCACTGTATTTTCACTGTCTCTCACTGGTGTAGTTTGTGGAGGAATAAAACAGCTAGCCTGTAATTCTGCTTTTGATTGCATAGCTCACTCACTGTGTTTACCTGCCACAGCTGCATGTCGATCTGGTTAGTGTCTGATATACCAGTGAGTCACTCAATAATTCTGGTCTTCACAGGAAATGTGTAAGAAAGTACGCCATAGGTGGTTTTCCTCCAATACTGTACATTCAGTCTAGGTGGGTGGATATACAGTATGCTTTAAATAGATCACAATATCATACTCCTGTTTCATACATACTCTCCTGTCTCTGCCCATCTCTGGATCCTCCAGGGATGAGTAGGAGGAACCCTCTGCCCTACACTGAGCCAACACATAACATACTCCTCTAAATAATGTTCCATCATTTCATAATATATTGTGAAACAGTGAGATGATACAGACTAATGAAAGTGTGCAGGAGTTTGTACTCATTTATTTCAGGTAAACTGAGGTCAATAGTATTATTTTGCATTTGTATTTTTGCCTCGGGTTTGTGATGTCGACTCAAAGATAACCTTACAACAAATGGATAGCAACAAATTAACCGTATACTTGTGTCACTTATTAGCAACTGACATTATCTCAACTACTAATCAGAAACCCCCCAAAATATTTGTTGGGAACTTTAACTTGTTAAACAATAGCAGCTCATAAACATTAATCCTCCTCTCCACCTCTACACTGTCATCTCCAGACACTGTTACAACAAACATGTCAATGTAATCATCTATTCAATTAGATTTATTTGTTTTAACAAGAAGACACATGGCTTGTCTCACCCATCAGTTTCAACTTTAGGCCAGCTTGACTGAATTTTAAAGTGACAAAAGAAATTTATATTACGGTCATAACTTCATACTCAAAGTGCTCAGGAAGCCCAAACCTTCACCAAGGTATCTCTGATATTCTTAGCAGAGTTGTTATTGGAACTGGAAAAGTGCTCTATCTTTCAATCTGAACAAATCCTTTAAAAAGTTCCTGGATCCTCAACCATTTCTGAATTACAACCAAAATCTTATCACCTCTCCCATGTGCTATAAACAACATTCATAATAGATTTTGATTAAACAAAATTTCATCAATAGATAGATAGACACACAATCAAACAAATAAATGCAAAAATGCCAGCAAAAGCCTAATCTCCTTTGCAGGGGTAACATACATGTGATTATTCTTCCATAAATTGTAAACTCATACCCTCAGGCAAAGACTTTTTTTGCCCCTTGCCGGTAAGATTACCTCTATTGTTTTGGGAGTGCAAAAGCATAATTCATTTAGCCTCTGTGTGGCTAAGTAATAATTAAAAACCTACTAGGTGCTAAAAAATGGTCCAAATGACAGAGTGGAGCTTATCCTACATTGTTTTATTAATTGTGTACTGATGTAATCTGCAGCATAATTTGCCCTTTTTCAATTTTAAACTTTTGTTATCTTTAAACTGAAAAAAAAAAGCTGAAATAATGTTCTTACGTAACAAATATTGTATAGGTAAGTTAAGTTTAACAGAAAATAAAGTGGCCTTTTAAAAACAGTTTATTTATGGACTTTTTATTTACTGGAAGGAATGATACTTTTAATTTAGTCAGAAAATATGGAGACGTAGAAGGGAAAGAAATACAAGGAAGGAGCCACAGGTAGAACCATGTCACTTGTGTTAAGGACAGCCAGTGTCTGTACATTTTAGGGCCCTTGAAGTGGTCGTTTCACATTTCACTTTTTTTTTTTGCTTTTTATACTTAATGTATACTTTAGTTTTGGAGACGTTGTTTAAGATACTGTCAAGGGTTGCTTTGGGCTGTGTTGGTGGGGGCCACATTGGTATCCGTTCAAAGGGCGCACAAATCTCTGATGGTGTCCCTGGCTTGAGGCAAAACAAAGCAAAGAGGAAAACATACATATACATTTTGGTTTCGGGCTAAAATTCACTCATTTTGAATTTGATGTATCATACTCCAAAAACACTCAAGCAGGGGTTCCAAAAGACTGGGAAAGTTGAGGAACATTAAAAACGCCTGTTTGGAACATCTAACTGGTGAACAGGTGTCATAATTGGGTCATAAATTGGTATAAAAGGAGCATCCCCGAAAAGGCTCAGTTGTTCACAGGCAAGGATGTGCAAAATTCTCCAACTTGTTAAAACTGCGTAAACAAAATGCATGTACACCTAGAAGGAATTTAGAGGTTTTATCATCTTCAATTCATGATATCATAAAAGATTCACAGAATCTGGAGAAATCTCTGCACATAAATGCAGAGGCCGAAAAACAACATTGAATGCGCGTTACATTCAATCCCTCAGGCAGCACTGCATTAAAACTGACATCATTTTGTAGATTTTACCACATGGGCTCAGGAACACTTTGGAAAACCATGTGTCACAATAGCACATGGCACAACTGTGTGGCTTTGTAATAAAAAAGTGCCAGTAATAGACTGGCCTGCCTGCGGTTAAGACCTGTCTCCCATTGAAAATGCGTGGAGCATTATGAAGTACAAAATATGACAACAGAGATCCCAGACTGCTGATCAACAGAAGTCATACTTGTAAAAAAATGGAAATGAATTCCACCTAGACAATAATTAGTTTCCTCAGATTCCAAACACTTATTGAATATTGTTAAAGGAAAGGGTGGCAAACATGCTCCTGTCTCAACTTTTTTGGAACGTGTTGCAAGCTTAAATTTAGAATGAGAGAGAACCTATCAGCTTGAACATTAAATATCTTATTGTTGTGGCTATAGGTAGAAAAGGATTTGCAATTCATTGAATTCTGTTTTAATTTACATTTTACTCAATGCCCCAGTGTCATTAGGATTGGGGTTTGCATGTGACAGAAATTCTGCAATTTTTGGAATTCATGGCAGAAGACTCATTAGACTTTGGAAATGGTGATGAGCTTGTCAACATACCATATGTCAAAATGTTTGTTTACCAGTGATAAAGAAGCACAGGCTGATGGATCCATGTGAAAAGTGAGTAGTTTGGCCTTAATATAAACAAATCATATTCATCAAATAGGCTATGATTAGCATAGCAGCTTGGTTAAAGCTGCAGGTCTGGCGTGTATTTTTCTCACCTAAAATGAACAGGAAATGAGGATCCACTGCAGCCCACACTTCACTCGGAAAAGGTATCCAGCTCAATTTAGACTGCTTCCAATCACTGGCACTCACTGTGGTAATTATGACAAGTGGGCACGGTATGAGAGCACTAACAAGGTGCTGGAGATGTTCCTTTTTGTCATTTAAATGTGGAAATGTTGACATCGGATTAATTGGCGGTGCTGTTTAGAGGATTCTATGTCAGCTCAGGGATGAAGCATCAGTCCACCTTAGATGAAACCTTTGGGGCTTGGATTAAAATAAAGAGAAATTCTTTGCTCTCCACTCGTTGGTTCTCTCATACAACATTTTAGAAATGTGGTCATACAGACAGGATTTCATGATTTATGTTGCAGTGGTTGCCTATCCAAACTGCTTGACTGCTCTGTGAGCAGAGCTTTTAGGCAGGTTTGAATATTCTGCTAGAAGTTTTAAAAAAATGTGTTGGTGTTGAGTTAAATAAAACAGAACACTTTTCAGAATAAGCTTCTTTGCTCTGGAGCGGGTTAGAGGGAATGATGTCTCTGAGTTTGGCTGTCACATGTTTGTCACTTCACAGGGAAAGCTGAAAATGTGATAACATGACTTCTCAACTACTCTGAGCATGATGTTGAAACCCAAGTGGCAAAATATAGAAAAAATAGTGCAAAAGAAAATGTTTCTTCTCAACTGACAAAGTGATTATTGAATTGCATGTTAAACCCTTACATTAAAGCCAGTTAAAATGCCTGCTTATTAGGGATTCACCATCATGGATTTGTGTCATTATCACATATTCCAGGGGTGCCATTTTTTACTGGGGCCACATACTGAAAAAATAAACTGAGGAGAATGGGGCATTTTGATGTACCTCACCTAAAGTCTATTAAAGTCGAGGATTTTGGAATGGTCAGCTGGACTTTAAAGGGTCTTTATCAGCTCTGACTCCCTCTCATACACCCCTGGTGAAGATAAGAAGACATTTTGTGAAGTAGACAGGGGAGACACTGATGGCTCATCTCTACTTTTAGACAGAACTGAGTGAACTGCACCAAGCTGCAACACAGAAGTGTTGGTGCTTGAAGATGAATGGCACATTATGCTTTGTAAATCATATCTAGAGAGGGAGCAGATAAATTGAGTGTGAGTCAGGCAATTTGCTGCAGTCATTAATTTGTCTTTATTCATCACCATAAGCTTAATATACTTCTGTGCAATATTTCTTAGTTTTCCCTTTTAAAAATTTGATGAGGGCCTAAAAGAGTCTCAATAGTTGTCCCTCTGGTCATAGTCTGGGAATCCCTGTCAGATGCTGACATTTTCAAGCTCTTATAGCCAGCACTGACACAGGTATGTTGATTTTTAACTTAAAAGACACCAAGTGTCCCCTGAGCTAGAATTGACTGTACTCTTATTGTGACTTTCTTAGAAGCAGACATAAAGGAGACATTTTGTTTCACCATAGCTGGTAAATGTTTTTTTTTTTTTTTTTCCAAATATAGACATTAAGTAATGGAAAAACAAGGAAACTGTTTAGATTACAAGTAAATTATACATAAATGTGTTTTTTCACAGTTACAATAAAAACAAGCTACAAAAGCATTGAAAAAAACAATGCCAGGTGCTCTTTTCAGACAAAGAATGAACATTAAGTTCAAAAAATGGGAAATGGCTGCCCAGATTAATTCAAAAGTATTGTCTTAATATAACAACAAGTTGGCAAGTTAGTTTGTTCATCACTGCTGCTTAGGAACAACCAGAGATGCAAAGCTGCCTTTTCCTTAGTCAAAAAACATTGCACACCTTGGTGACTTGTCCACACAATCTCAGGCTTGGCACAGAGCGAGCAAGTTACGGCATTCGCTCATAAAGTGGAAGACCAAGAGAGAGAAAAAGACAGAAAAGGACATTGGATGCCATGCACTACCACAAAGCCACTGGAACTGTAATCAAACTACTAACAATATTATTCACTATTTGAAGCGATGTTACTGCCCTTCCTTGCCTATATTTGCTTCTGAGGATTTATATATATATATATATAGAGAGAGCATGAACTAAACTATCCATGTTTCATTATGATGGCAGTGTAACTGTAGGGATTTTCCATCATTGTGGTGCACTAACATCACTGATGTGATATTTAACATTTAAAGCACTTTGTCCCTTGCAATGTTAAGGCCAAAAGTTTTTAAAACACATGCCTTAAATTAAAACATCTGTTTATCTGTGGTTATCATTGGTTGTAATAAGGTGCTTTTCAGAGATAGAAAAGTTGAAGTCAATGCCGCAGCTCCACATAGTATTCAACTGTGAAAGCTTTGCTACTGAACAATTTTTGCCCTCAAAGCCCCTAACAGCTATGAATTGGTTCTGCTTTAAACTCCACAAACTTACACCTACATTTTTACATCATGACAATATGTACAAGTGTTTGTATTTGCTGACAGTGGTGTTTTACTTTAAGAGAAATGCCAAAAACGCTGTGCATCCTTGATGAAAAAAATAACTCATAATATTAAAAAGTCACAAAGTGGAACTAAAGTCAGGCTTTCTGGCACAACTTCCACAACAACCAAAGCGCATGAATGATTAAAGAGAGAAAGCAAATTCAGGGAGAACCGACGACACTCCCCAAAAATACAAGCATTCCTGAGGCTCTATTATATCTTAGAGACTCATAAGATTACAGTATTTGGTTCCTGCATTTAATTTTATGATACATCTAAAGAAATAAATCATCTCCTAAAATGAACCATCATTCAGATAAGACCTGGTTGCAACACACAGATAAACTATGATATGTTATCTATTCAGGTAAACTTACAATTTTGAAGTAATACCCAACTGCAAGAGGACCAATTACTATTGTGTAAACCAACTGACAAGTTACAAACAAAAAAAGCACAGCTGTAGTGATTTGAAAATTGTTTCCCAGATAGTAATAAGTGATTGAATCAACATTGAAATATTGTCAGGTTGAAGATTGCAATCAACATTGATGTCAGATATTGAAAAAAAACATTAAAAGTGCTCGCTATGATCAACATTGAAACAATGTTTAATTTCCAACCCAGTTGTGACGATGAATCAACCTTGATTTAACTATATGATCAACACTGAAAGAATGTTTAATTGTATAAACATTGATTCGACTACATTTAATGCACTGCATTAGACATTAAAACAATGTTATTATTAAAAGGGTCCTTTCAACACTTTTCAACCTTCCTCTGTATGTTTTTAAATATGCCTCATCCCAGTTTTACTCTATTTATGGTATAGTTCAACAAGGAGCATGCCAAAGTAGTCTACTAGTCAGTGATATCACTAATAGACAAGTTTGGAGCAACTCCTGCATAACTTTGAAACACCAATTAGAGTAAAAGGATTATTTTTTAAATGAAGCATATTAAAAACATACAGACCAAGTATGCTATAAAGCAGTGGTTCTTAACCTTTTTATAAAAAGACCCCACTTTACAGGGACATGTTTTGGGGGACCCCATACTTGATTATAATTATGTCACAGGTGAATATTCAAAAATGTGTTGTTAGCTTGTAGACAGGCTATTTCCATCTTTTAAGAAACCAAGGTTGAGACCAGCTGTTGCATTAAATGCTCTATTAACAAAAAAAGCAATAATACAGACCATTATTCATTTACTTATTTATTCAAGATTTAAAAAAAAAAAAAATCAAATTTTTGTACCTTTTGTGTACATTTCAGCATCTCAGGATATATCAGGCAGTCTTGGCTTTGAGTATTTCTTGCGGTGAATCCCCTGAAGTCCTCTTGTACCATAACCCTGAAAAAAGAGGAAAACAAAGAAAATTAAAAAAAAGAAAGAAAAGTAAAACGTAAACTAACAATAAAAATATATCTGTCCCATGCCTATCACTGCCGGGGTTAAGGTTCAGCAGTGTTGAACTCACATGCATGGACGATACTCCGGTCAGAGAGTAAAGACGACACACAGCTCACAGCTCAGCTCCTTTTACCTCCTTTAGCAGCAGTACAACATGAGCAGGAGGTATGGAGAATATAGGAGTGTGAGGCGATAAATGACATGGAGTCAGACAGTAACTGCTTAGCATCTCAACCATATGAGTTGACAGTGGATGGTATTTCTGTAAATAATAATAAAACAGAAGGCACAAATCGGGAAAAATGTCTACCAGACATGAATACAGCATTCATCTAGCTATGTAGCATTAGCAGTGTACTATGAATGCATATACTCTTCTCTGTCACATAAACAACAAAAACTATGCCATCTGAGACGTTCATATTAAAACATACACTCATCATAACCTGCCATCTAACAGTGCACTTACTTCTTTAAGAACGCATCACAGTCAACTTAAAGATACTTTAAAAAAACTCCTCTGAAGATTCAATCTCTGTTCTCCCTACAACTTTAAGGACCCCAAGCGGCCCGCACAAGTGCCTGAACAAAATCATGAGAAATCCTAAGGACCCCGGGCTGCCCACTTAGGTGCCTCAATGAAAAACTACCTAAACTGCTTTCAATGAAACACAAGAGAAACATAGGAAATTTATAACAATTATACAATTATATGCATTTGCTAATATAAGCAACAGACTCCAGACTAAGTTGCCACGGCAGGGCAATAATTCACAGAGTTAACATTGATGATGGTATCTGAACAGGATTGTGAGGGTGCTGGAAAACACCCCCCTCACTGAGGTGATAAGTCTGTACAATGGTGTTTAAGTTGACTATTAAGGATATGGTTTTTGTTTATTTTATTTTGTAAGAACCCTGCTAATATCTCCTTTCTTCTAGGTCAACTTCTGGTGGGGGTGGAGTGCACACATGGGGATGCAGCAAACAGGTCCCAGCAGAGGCAAATCACCTCGTTAGGCTGGGTCGATGATCAGAGAGGAGAGAGGAGGGGCAGTGGGAGAGTTATTTAGTCATGTTTAGCTTTAGTTTGGGATATTCTGGGTTATTTAGTTCTTTTGGATAATTTGTACTTATTTATGGGTTGATTTAAATGGGGTAATTTGTGTAGATTTGTCACTGGAGAGGGGAGAGTGAGGTGGGCAGGTGAGAGAAAGAGGGAGGGGGGAGCAGGTCGAGGTGCTGCTGCTCAGCTTTAAAATAAGCCTCACCTGTGTCAGTGATTGTGTGTGTGTGGTTCCCTGTAGTCTGCTGCTGAGATGAGGATCATGTTAAGGACTGTTTTACATGGAAAATGGACTTATTAAAAAAAACTCAGAGCTCTGAACCTGCTGTCTGAAACCATTCATTTCTTCTTTATGCTGTGGATCTTCACTCATGCTGGTTTCATCCTGGTTAGAGATTTTTTCACCATCAAAACCTCACAGGGATAATATATTATATTAGTATAGGGACTTATCAGTTAGCTACTGTTAGCTAGAATCCTAGCAACTGATATTGCTATCAAGCTAAAACCTCCAGACTTAAGTTTGCTCGGCACAGCATTGATACACAAAGTTAACATTTTGTCAAACAATGATGGCATAAGGACTTACCAGTTTGTCTCACATGCAGAAGGATGAAGTATGAAATTTAACCACCTTTCCGTCTCCATTTGCCCAAATGCCCGCCAAGGTTTGAAATCCCATGAGTCCTGTGAGTCCCGTGAGATCTCGCTGCCCCCACCCCCTCCTCCCGACACCCTCCGCCCTCTCCCTCTGCCTACCCATCAGCACCATTGAAACAATGTCAATTCATTGTAGAGCATTTCAACATTTAAACTGCATCATCTATACAACATTGATTCAAAGACAGTTTCTCAAATGTTGAAATGATAACTGTAATTAAACGTTGAATAAACATAGATTTTTCAACCTCAACCAGAAATAACCAATCTGACCAAAATCCAACATTGAATTAATGTCTTTTGCTATCTGGGTGAATTCTATGAAAGATTTAGTTCCACGTCCTGTGCAGTGTGAGCCTGCAGTTAACTGTGCAGAGCTCCAAACCTTCAGTGTCTTTGTTACCAAAACTTAAACATCTAAATGTTTCCCACGATGAAAAAATAAACCTTGCAAACCTCAAACTGTGGGGAAAATACTATTTTTCCAAGTCTTTAAGTTGCAAGTGGACAAAAAAAAACACATTTTCCTACAAATAACATCAGAGCCTTAAAAGCCTCATACCATGAGGGAGTTTTTGTGTTTAGTTGGTCAGTACCTGTTCAGAAGGAAGAGATAATGAATAGTTAAATGATGCTATGACTGGACTCCAAGGGCCTTTTTCACACCAGTCCCTACACCCTCCCCCTCTGTGACGAAGTGCACTTCATCAGAAGTCACACTCGCAGCTGAATGAAGTTTACTTCATCAAGGTGTAGGGTATAAATACAGTGGCAAGCATTGGGATAAACTTCCCTCTTTCAGACTGAAACAGGAAGTATATGTTGCCATGTTTACGCAGCAGCATCTTGTGGGAGTGGCAGTTCTTGCCTTGATCCACCAGCGACTGAAAAGTGAGAGGATTAGATCCTCCAGAAAGCATAGATGTTTAAAGCGTCTTTTACTTTTGATTATGCAGCAGTGAAAGGTGAGCCTTGTTTTTTGTTGCCAACACATTCTGTAAAAATCATTCTGGATATTGATTTTATCAATCTTTATTAAATTGTATGAGACTGAACCAATAAATCATCCTTTAATCTAAAATTTTATGTAAAGTCAATTTATACAAAAAAAGAAAAAAAAAACTTACTCCCACGCCTCTTTGGCTGCATTTCTTTTTTTTTTACTGAAGAGCTTTTCGTTTTAAATTCTTACTTAAATGAACTCTTTGGTTTTTGCAACAGCCCTAGTAAATACAAAACACTTAATCAAATACACATCAACTGTTCTCTGGACTAATGCAGGGCAGGTCTTAATCTGATAAACAATACCATGTACATCTTAAGTCTCCAGTTGAAATTTCCCACTCGGAACTCGGAAATCCTGACTTCCCAGTACAACTGCATTAGTACGGCGGCCCCTCCGCAAGGAAGCGCAAATGGAGGGGTAGTGGGTAGGGAGAGTGTGTCGTGGCCGGTTTGAAAAAGACCCCCAGTTAGTACTCCACTTGCTTCAAATGAACACTTTCTTATTCCCTCTCCCATGTGACTAGGTTAACCAATCAATGGCTTGGATGACAGAGAAGGATAGGGAGGGGAAAAGTCATCCATCAGTCATCCAATAGTTTTGATAGGTTTGGAAGGTTCTTCACCAAGTAAAACAACACCAATATAATTAAAAGTCAGCCTGGACAGAACACTGTTTAAGCTCTCTTACATATAAGGGAGGAGTTTCACTGCTTCCAAAACTATAGGAATATACCCAAGACATTTTAGGAATATCTGAGGGCTACTCCACAATTCAGCAAATCAATGTACATGTCTAAAAATTATTAAAGGTTAAGCTATTTACTTTATAAAAATACACAATCATGTTGATGGGCTTCACTTGATTTTAATTCAGACTAAATAACTTTGACATTAATTGAGTTATTTATATTTGGTTAGTTCATTCAGCAAAGTAGGCTATACAATGATTAACGTGCTGTAAGCTTAAAACCTTTTCCCAAACAGTGTGGTGGTTAAAGTGGTTACAGCCTTTAATAGGACAAAAAAAGATAATCTAAAGAAAAAATAATCTTTCACATGTAATCGCCAGCTTCTTAGTTCCCTCTATTGTTTAATTATGTACTGCTAGGAATGGTTGAACTTTACAGCTTTTTAAGTGTGTAGTTGTATCATATCCCAAAAACTGTTGTTGCAGCAACCATTAATAAAATATACTTAACTTCCTTTGCAGCAGATTTTCTGTGAGAAAGCTTCCTTGTGTGCATCAGAGCTTAAAACAATATCATTTATAAATATGATTTGTAGCCCTTGTATTATTACTTAGCCGGGGAGTTGAAACATGGTTATTTTTTATTATATTAGTTTAATCCTTAAGCTGCAAAGGTGCACCAAAATAAATTATACACTTGATAGTGGAGGTAGTAAGAAAGGCAATACAGTTAGTGTAAATTCACTGTAATTCTATGCCATAAACCTGATTAGATTTTTAGTAAGGTTATCATCAAGTGTCTGAGATGGGCCATCTCCTCTGAGCCAGAATGATGGAACAGTCTCATTCAGTCTCATAATATTCCAGACAAAGCCTGGTTTTAGTATTTAAACTTCAACTTCTAAGCATCTTGTCAAGATAATAAATGAAAGTGTTATCTGAGTAGAAGTAGTTTTAGTCTAAATACCAATCTGCTCTCAACTTAACTTACAGACCATCCTACTTTGGATGAGGATAGTTCTATAGAAAACCTGCAGTCAGAACTGACCAATCAGGAGACAGTAAACAGGCAGCAGGTGTTTTGATTACCTCATTATCTCAGAGTGTAGCCCGGCAAACATCATGTTGACAGCATTGTTTAAACTTAGGTTAGGACTTGTTGCTTACCTTTTTTTCGCTTCACATATCAAACAGATCAAATAAGTCTTGTTGTAATTTCACTTTTAGAAATGCTGCTATTAACCATTTGAAGACACGTGGCTAACATGGCATCACTAAATTTTGTGGACAGCGGAAGTACCATTGTTGTCAATAGACTATAATGCATTGTAGCTGATAATTGCTGCAGAGATGCATTTTTGAGGCACTTAAGCAATGAAGAGAATCATTTGTATGGAAAAAACTTTCACTGAAACTCTCAGATTAGTCCGGTCACCTTAGCAAGACTCACAAACAGAAAAACAAGCATAGCCTAGAATATAATAGCTGGTGCACAGATTTATTGGATGCTTTTAATGATAAGTTAACTTGATAATTGCTAGCATAAGCATTAGCTTACTAATTGCTTCTGCTGCAAATGATAGTTAAAGCCTCATAGAATGACTTGATGTATAAAACTAACATTTAAAGCTTTATCAGAACAGTCCACTACACAGTGGGTAGATATTTATGGTTGGATATGTAGATTTAACACATCACAGGGACAAATATGTATATATATACATATATGTGTATACATATATATATATATATATATATATATATATATATATATATATACATATATGTGTATACATATATATATATATATATATATATATATATATATATATATATATATATATATATATATATATATATATATATATATATATATATATATATATATATATATATAAATATATATATATATATAAAAAAATATATATATGTGTGTGTATATATATATATATATATATATATATATATATATATATATATATATATATATATATATATATATATATATATATATATATGTATGTATGTATCCATTAGCTTAATGTCCATTCAGTAACATGCTGGCCAGCATCATTTTTGACATCCAACTGAAATGGAACAGAGTACGACATAACATGCAAATGATAAATATCAAGTACATTTTAATTTGTCTTATCTAGTCTATCTTTGTAGTTATTTGGAATTCAGATCAAATCCAGCTAGATGCAAATTGAACTTGCATTTAACAGACTAGTGTTAAAATGTTATCAGTGTCAGTGGGTAAACACGATCTTACAAAACTTCCCAAGGCTATCCATTCATCAAACAGGATTCAAACAATATCTTTATTACATCCAGGTGTGAGGGCATTTTGGTGGTAAGGCAGGAGGCATTACGTGAAGCAGCGATGACTTGTGATCGGCATTTGCAGAACAGTTTAGACTCTTAGTTCCCAACCTGGGGTCCCCCTCTTTTGTGGTTTTTAAAGCAATGTTTTAATTTTTGTGAAGAAACTCCCCTGTCATACAGGGTGCTTTCATTCTGAACTTTCCCAAAGTCAGCTATTCAATTAATCAAGTCACCTGTGGGGATATTTCTTTATTTTAGGTAATAGAAAAATTAAATATATAGCTTCTTTTTATCTTTTACTTTCTATTTGATAATATGCAGCCTAAGTCCTCTGAGAAAAAACAATGAGTTCTGATGTCAACTTACAACTTTAACCTCTGTTTTGGTCCCTGTTTACTGTTTGGACCATAACTGTGATGAAAATATATTATTTTATATAAATACACTTGACAATAAATGGCTCTGATCCAAATTTTTTGCTAGTGCAATGAGACAAAAAAGAATATACTTTCGGTAAGGTAGTGTCTACGCAATAAGTACAAATATTTTCTGCAAAATGGTCATTATTTAGAAAGTAAATCCAGCAAGCATCTTCATAAATTGTTTTAAACTTCTCATTTACATTCTCATCATTTGAAGTATAAGTTATTATAGGCCTTCAAAGTGTGAGTCACCATCTAAATATGGCAGGGACAGATTACAAAATGCTGACTGGATCCAAAAAACTAAATGAAAGCCCTGCTGCTGAGGAAAATTATGTTTATTTCACCTAAACAATTGTCGTTGCCAAAAAGTAATTAAAACCAACTGAAAATATAAAGTAAGTCTGCAACCTTAAATGCTCCACACAGAGCATCTGCATAAATCAGCTCTAATTTAAAGACTTCCATTATTTTAGTCAGCTGCAGCTGTTGTTTTCTCTTTGTTTTCACCAGCAGGTGTATGAAAAGGCATATGTCTTGTCACTGTCCTACAATATTTAGCAAACAAAACACCAGGTAGTCACCAGAAAGGAGAACAGTTATAGTGACCAGTCTGAGTATTCAAATATACAGTATATATATGGTGATACAGTTATTGCAAAAAATAATGATGGTATCAGAATTATCAATATTTATCAATAACAATAAGTATTCATTAATAATTAATATTATCTTTATGTATGTGAAATTACATACTGTTGTTGGTGGAAGTATTTTGTTTGCAATGTCCAAGCAAAAAAATTGTGTTTATGAGTATGTGCATGTACAGTATGCGCACTTCATCTGCATTGGTTTATAAATAATTATTTGGAAAATAACTTTGAAACAGTGTTTGAAAAAGTGTTTTCTGGTGTGAAAATTTTTTGTCTGTGGTATCTTTGTCCTGTATTTTCAAAATCTACATGAAATTACATTCACTGACAAAGGAACATACACAAATGACTTGTTTCTGGCCTGTACACTAAGTACATACATTGTTTAGTCTGACATTTGCATTATTCACTGCTGTAACATTTATTCCAGACTGTACTGTAAATATACATTCTTACATCATCCATCAGTTATTAGTTCTGTCCTGTTTGAGGTTAACCTGACACACCATGATGGACCGTTTCATATACAGTGCTTAAAACCGTGTTAGACCACCTGTGACAAAAACAAGAAACAATAAACATTGAAGAAATACTCCAAAGACCTGTTTCAGACTAAAAAATGCTATTTTTATTTGGCAGACATTTTAAAGAGGAGCTACACATTTTAAACAGAATTTACCTTTCTTACCCAAATATGAGCTGGCTCACTGGGCTTCTCTGAGAAGTCAGAAATTAATCAAGCATAACATGCAACCACCAAAACTCATTTTTCTGTTCAGGAATGCAAGTAAATAATTATAATTTGACAGCTTAATCCAAAAAAAAAAAAAAAAAAACCACGGCTGACTATTTTTTCTGTTTTTTTTGTAAAACAGTTAATTTTAAAATTCATGGATAACTACAATGATTACATTTTAGCATAGAAACTATTTAAAGGGGACATATTATGCAAAAAAAACTCTTTTTTAAGGCTTTTGAACACATTTTTGTGTATTTGGCCTTTCTCCCAGCCCACAAAATGTGATAGTAGACAACAAAACCTGTATTTAGCAGGCTGCATAAATGTAAACTCATGGTATTTGGCGAGCTGTAGAGTCTGTGGATATACTGTTACGTAACAGTATATTTTTTGATTTGCATACCTAACCTGATTGGTCTACCTGAGTATATCCCACCACCACCACCACCCCCTTTGCAGGAGAGATTCCTCTGCTAAGCGCAGCCGTGTTGTTTATATTCTTAGCAAGAGATCGGTGTTCAGCATGCCTAAGCTCAGAAGCTGTCACTGCTCGGTTGTTGGCTGTAAATAGCCACATATATCTTCACATATAGGCTACCAGCCTAACTATTACTGCTGTTAACTTAGGGCAGCTATGGCATATTGAAAGTGTTTGGGAATTGGCAGAACCTGTCAAAACCATATCCAGCAGGCGACTGTGATCATCCGTCACATTCATTATGGGCCAGTAGGATGATGTAGCAGGCGAGCATAACTGCCACAGTGTAAATTCTAAAATATGAGATACTTAGTAGACCAAACATGACAGAAAGGAGTGAGAATATATTTTCTATTGATAAATGCTTTCAGTGTTGTTATTTATATTTCATTTGATAATCCATACTACTCTCTGTAGGAGCAGTCACCTACTGCTGTTGTCTCACTCGTAGCTCCCACCTCTTCTGCTAGTTGGACAGTGCTGCTTCGGGCCGAGCATGATCCCTGTTGATTGGTGCTTGGCATGATAGATCTACCTGACTACAGGCATTGTATCAGGCAGATCCAGCTGCACTGCAAGATTAGTTTGAGGTCACTTGCAGCTAAAATTGATTCTGGCTGTCATTGAGCTGGAAAAGGGGAACGCCCTGAGTTAGTTACCAGCCAAGAACATGGGTACAAATTAAGTGTTAGAATGAAAACCTCTGTTTTGATGTACTGTAGATGCCTTGACTTATTCACTGACTTTATACTATCTGCACCACTAACTGAGAGAGCAAATATAATAGCTGCACAGAGACACTGTCTGTTAAAGTGCTCAGCGTAAATTTAACAATACTGTACCATCTGAGTACAGCAATTTCATATTCTCTGAGGGAACAAACTGTCTGCCTTTAACTTTTTGCAGTGAGACCTTTCTGCTCACTTCTCATTGCACTTTCCCTCCTTGTAGTACATTGGATTAAAGACTGCTCTCCAAATGCTGCTAGGCTCCCATTAATATAATGTCAAATTGATCTGTCAGCCAGAGGCCCTCTGAATCTGGGACACTCGCCCCATCCCAAAGGCACGATTAGCAGTTAAAATGCTTTGCTACAGCCATGGAGCAACTGGTGCTGGTAGATATTTTTTTTAAAAAGCAACATTAGGCTTTCTCTTGTCAATGCATGTCAGTGCTGCCTAATTTTACTCAAAACAATCCAACTGGATAACTTCTGTGCACCTCCCTGAACTCAGCCTGAACTTGTTCGTCTGTGAGGCAGCAGATGAGCTGTAAACATCATCCTTAATTTGCAGGATAAGTGCCGCCTTGCCCTTAAAACATACAACTCTGGCAACACCTATGAATTCTAAATCTTTTCTCCCTCTGGCTATAACAGAGCTGCATTTATCTTGTATGAATGTTACCAACAGATGAAACGTGTTTATCATTTTGATGCTTTTATTTGACAGAGAGAGGTTCTTGTGGTCTAAAGAGCGTAGCAGAAATGTGACATGAATCCCCCTCCAGCTGCTCAAATGACTGTCAGAGGTAACATAACAATGTTTGTTGCTTTGACAAAGACGTGTATCAACGAACAGCTTTGAGTGTGTCCCCTGAGCTTTTTCATATCCTATGCTGTGGTGTTGATTTCCAGTCACAAAGGCCAGAGGGGGTGGAGAGAACTTCACAGCATGGAGAGGTGATCACTGGGAACGTAGAGAGTGATGGATGCAAAGACATGCTTTGGCACATTTATGTGCTTAGGGAGGCTCGGCTAATGATGTGTGGCATATGGACAATATTTCTTATGGCATTGATCATTTTCTAATCAGAGGCGTGCCCCTCAAGGCATCGGGGCTGGCTGGGGTTCAAACCGCCTGCAGAGACGTCATCTGTGAGTGATTATGCACAAGTAAAAGCTAAGATTGAGATGAGAAAACAGCTCCACAGGGCCTTGGATTTTATTATTATGCCTCTGTGCTGGTGAACTCTAAGATTGGAGGCATACTTTTCCTTTTGGTCATTTGTCCATCCATCTACACTCTTATCATCTGTTGAGGTCTGAACTCCAAAGGGGCTCTTCATTGAGGAAATGTCCCCTCTGACTGTAGTAATGAATTGATCAAATTTTGAAGGTCAAAGGGCATGTCATTAGGTCCCATGTTCATCCCTCACTTGTGAGGGTGGTGTCTCAATAATTCTAAGGAAGTTTTGCATGAGACTTCTGAAATCTCTGCTCTGACTAAAGCAATGGATTTTGAAGGTCATAGATGAGAAGTCAAGGTCACTGGGCCCCTTGTTCATTTCTTTTTTTCAGATGGAGTATTACAAGAATACTTAAGGGATTTTACTCAAGCTCAGGTTAAATTAATACATTTTGAAGGTGAAATGTGAAGTTTATTGGGTCTCATGTGTATCTTGTACTTGTGATTATGATATCTTAAAACATAATTTCTGATATACATCAGACATTGCAAAATTTTTACTCTATCTAAAGAACGGTTGAGATTTTGGAGGTCAAAGATCACTGTCGATCCACCCCATGTTTACCCCTTGCTTGTGAATGGAATATATCAAACATTTTCCATATGTTATGCCAATTTTAAAGGAATAGATAAAATTATTAGAATTTTTAAATCAAAAGTTGATGTCATTGGTCCTTATGTTAACCTCTTTCTTATGATTGCAAGATTTGAAGTCTTTGCATCATTGATCAACTGATATGATTTTAGATGTCAAAGGTCAGGGTCATTGGTCCCGATGCTCAGCCTATGTTCATGGACATGTATCTTAAGATTCCTACAAGGGAATAGTTATTGAATCAAAGGTCAAAATCATTGGGCCCCACGTTCATTCTTTTGTTTGAATGAGATATTTCAATGGACTGTCCTCAGACTTAGCATGAATGCCTACACTTAAGGTGCTCACAGACTCGGGTGTACTGCTAGTGAAGTGGATTCCGCGCAGAATGTCCTCAGACGTCAGAGCTTTCATGGTCGAATGCACTGCCGCGTAGTAGTTTCTTGTGAAATTACTGATAAACCCTACATTAACCACAATCCTTGCGCATTGTTTTACATTTCTCTGTCATGAGGCTGTACACTGAGGATGAGGGAGAGGAGCTGCTCTGCCTGCTGACTTTGCAAAGCACTAAAATTGAGAGACGGTGGTGTATACGGCCATTAAATACCGCAAGAGAAGGGGGGCGGGGGGGTATGCCATGCAGGACATGCGTGATATTGATGATGAAAAACATTTTCAATACATCTGAATGTCAGCTAAAAAGTTCAGTGATGTAATTGGGTGACTAGCCCCCTTCCTTCTGCACTCTGGGAGTCTCCGCTCACCCCTTAACGCTGCACAGAAGACGGCTGTTGCGACAGGGTGTCACAATTAATGCGGGTCGATGTGAAAATACATGCCGAGCAGTGTTGTGTGTGACCCTAGTACGCGGAGCTGAGTCCGCGTGGTTGTAAAATTTGAGCTTTGCGCACACAGGCCTTGCGGACGTCTGCTTTCAGTCCGCGCAGACCTCCACGGAGTCCGCTCCATGTACATTCTGCCTGAGTGTGTCTGGGCCTTTACTCATAAATTAAGTGATTCTAGAAGTCAGTTGTCAAGATCATGATCTTCTCTTGCTTCTGTTCACAATATTTCAAGAATACTTTGAAGGATTATCTTAAATCACTGAAGCAAATGTCCTCTTTAAATAATATGATTAATTGATCAGATTTAAAAGGTCAAAAGTCAAGGTTATTAGTTAAAATATTGATCCCATGCTCATTCACATGGTATCTTAAGAACTTTTTAAAAAGGTTTTCTTTGAAGTTTTCCAAGATGGTCATTCTAACCAAGGATGAAGTTACTAGATTTTTTAGGTCATAGGTCAAAGGTCATTGAGCCTCATGCTCAACTCTTTTTTGTGAATGAATGCTGTTCGAATGTTTCTCCAGACTTTGTATGGATAGCCATGCTTACTCAAAGAAAAAAATATGATTTTTTGGGTTTCAATAACAATTAAGATTATGGCTTCTCATCACCACAAATACAGGGTAATCATCCCATTACAGTGCTGTATGCCATGCTCAATTTGTCATGTGGATGACTTGAGCCTGTGCCCACCTAACAAACACACTTATATGAACGGTGGATAAAACAGTTCAATGTTCACATCATGGACGAGGCGTGAGTGTGGTTGGGTGTGAGTGCTTCAAGAGACACAGAGAGCTTCAAACTGTGTGTGCCAAGGCCAATACTGTGCAGGTATGCTCCCTGCATTACCTCCAGGGCTTTAACTGCCGGGCAGTAAGACTTCCTCAGTGTGTTTCACACTAAAAACCTGGTCTGTTTTGATCAATGATGAAACTAACTGTAGTTTCACTCAATGATTTTATTCCAAATCTTTTTCACGAGGCAGCGATTCAGTAACTGATGTGACTCACAAAGTTGTACTGCGCTTTCCCATCATCTCCTCTAAATTAACGTCACAGCAAAAGCTTTGAAATGCAAATGTGATTGCACATGCTGTTTTAAGAATGTGAAAAAAATATCATTATATCAGTTGTGTTTAATTAGATATCTTCCTCTCAACCTACCCGTCTGCCTGTCTTAGCAAGCAAATTTTGTTTGTATGTGTATATCAGTTTGGAGTATCTTGTTTTTAATGTCAATGAAATCCATTTATTTACGCAGAATTAAAAAAAAATCTACTCATTTTACACTCTGTAGAATAAAACATGATTAAATATCATTATGACATAAGTCAATTATGATTAAGTTCATTCATAATTCATTTCAAACAGTTTAAGACACGCACAATAATTTATAGAACTTGTTACACAACTGTAGCTTTATCTCAATGTGATATGATGTATTCAGGCATTAAAATTCCTGCACAAATGTTGTAAAATCAAGTAACTGTGCTTAATGATCATGATCTCAAAAATCAAGCAAATTAGTTGTGGTTATATGATTTTTTTCCATAATCCAGCAGCTCTAGTCTAAGGTCAAGGTCTCATATTGGTGGTGAACATCATCTCCACAAAAGTTTGAGATACTTTCCACAAATTTTGCAAAAATAGTTATTCTCTGAGCAAAGTTGCTCCAATTTCATGTCTAAGGTAAAAGGTCAACATAGGTCTCATGTTCATCCCTTGCTTCTGAAAGAAAAAGCTCAGGAACATTTTCAGGGTTCAGACAGGTAGGAAGGCAAACATTTTATTGATTTCAAGGGAAAGTCAAGATTTTTGCATAAATATCCACTCTTAGTCAGGGACTGGAGTCTGTCCCTGAGTTATATGAGTAGAAGTGGAGTCCATTCTTTGTCCGGGACAGGGTGAGCAAGTTTTGAAATTTAAAAGGTTAGAGTCAACCAGCTTTATATTCCTCTTCATATTCCACCTGTAAAATTTACTTTAATTTTCTGGCAGCTGTATATCTTGCAGAGGCATGAATCCACCAGGTGGTAGTTTTAATTTATTGCAGTTTTTTAATGAATGCATAGCAGAAAAAACAAAGGATGGCAAGTTGTTAATTAAATTTAAAGTACACTATGCTTTCCTCAATCTAAACACCAGAGACTTGACACTCTTTTGCACTCATCAATGATTCTCTTTTAGATCCCAGATCATAAACATACCTTCTCATGGGGTCTCATGCTGACATTTATGTAATATACTTTGAAGCTCAAAGGACTATGGGAAAAGTGATCAATTAAAAACAGACAAACCCATCATTTACTGCAATTATTGAGGGAATTTGTCAGTTTTCCTTCAAGGCAAGACACCGCAGGATCATAAATCACAGGCACACAAAATATTCCCCAGAGAGTCGCACTCATAGAAGAGAAAATGGCTCTTCAATGATATAAAGACATGCCTCCAGGAGGAACAACACACAGCTACTGTACACCTCTCCCACAAAAAGGGGAAATGAAATTTATGTAACATTTATGTGAGTATAAATAGATGTATAAAAACGGCTTATAGCTTTAAAGGGCCCTCTGTCACCAGAGATGCTCATTTATCAATTGGGCAGCTGCAGAACTGCTTATTGTGAACTGCAGCACAAAACAGATGTTTTGTTTTTCTTTCTCTACATAAATAACTAAAAATTCAGAATCTTACTTTTTACCTTTTTTTAAATGTGCCACACCTATACTATTTCAACATGTGGATTACCTTATTGGACTAAAAATAAATAAATAAATTAATTAATAAAAACAAAGTCAAAGTCTTTTATTGGGGTCAACAACATACACAACCCTGTTTTTCAATTTTTGCACATATGCTCCATAATTTAGAGTTCAGCTAAGCACAGCATATGCAATGTGACTGATAATTTACAAGATAATATTACTGTTACTACCACCAAAGAATAGTCTCTGGCTGTTGCATGTTTGCTATAAGCCAAACAAACTCTGGTTCATTTTTAAGGTAAGTTTCAACTAATTTGAAGCAGTGTGAAAGCCCCTGCAAACTGAAACCCCAAAAATACAAACTCGTGTTCACCTGTAAATGGAGGTCTTCTTTGGCTTCCGAACTAGAGTTTGGATCAATGTGGGTGTGAAAGCCATCCAAGACAAGCACAGACCATCCAAGGGAGACCAAGAAAGCAGTGCATTGTGGCTGACCCTTTGCTAAACGTCACAACAGTTAGCAAGCTACAGTAGAGTTAGCTGTCAATATCAAGCAGCATATGGCAACTGTTAGCGTCACTAGTACCACCAGTCTCTGGTCCCCCCAACAGATTAACGTTAACAGATTAAAGCCAACAAGTGACTTATGTTTTTGCATCCGGTCTCAAGCCAGGCTGTTTCCTCCAATGCCTGCTCTTTTTTTTTTTTGGGGATATTTAAAGTTTTTATTTTATTTTTTTATTTAAAGGACGTCAGCCCTGTTCAAGCCCAGTTTGCGTCACATAAGCCCTGATTGAGCCCCGTCCCTTGCATTTTTGTCACAGTCACTTCCCCTACAAGATACGTAGAACAACATTCAGAAAGGATCAGATGATGCATTCCGAGGGTCTCTAAATACAAATCACGAACATAGGCATTATCATTACTTTCTGGATTGAGCCACAACCAACCTGATTGAGCCCCATACATGCCACGCTAATACCGTTCGCCTTAGGCTTCCACCCCACTATATTGAGAGGGGCAATTCTCCACAACAGTTTTGAAAACAATCGGGACCCTTTCCCGTTCCCTGGCGTTCGCCCACGACTATACAACGCTGATCCAGATCAAGTAGTGCATGCACCACGACCAAAGCATGTTTCATCAGGATTATGACATTGTGTGCAATCGCCATGAGAAACGGGAATGTGTGACTGGGGCATAACCTGGGGTGTAACCTGTACCATCTTGCACAAATATACTATTGGTATTCTTCATATTTTAAAATTGGAAACAACCTCTGCCAGTATCTTTTCCTTATCTTTTCTATTTTTTTCCCAGTGCACTGCAAACCTGGACCTAAAGGAGTAATATTTCTTTAGTAGCGGAGGCTAACTGAAGCCTCTTGTTGTGTGTTGTTACTAGAGAAAGTCAGTCAATGGTGCTGATGAAATGGCTGCTGCTGCCCCAATATCCAATGATGAATTTTCCAAATCCCATGAAGAAACTGGATTAAAACACAAGACGTCTTAGCTTGGGGTGACTGCACTCTTGGGCTGAATCACTTCATTAACTGGTAGTAAATAAAGGAAAACAAAGTCTTGCCATCAGGTTGAGCCTGGCTCTTTTGCTGATGAGGTAAGCAGCTTATCTGCCTTATAATTAAAGGGATTTTCTTTTTCATGGGCTGCATAATTTAACAGAGCTAATAAGGAAGTTGGGAGTGCCATCAGAACAGTTATTTGGATTTCTAGAAACTGATGAACAGACCTTGGTCTGTTATGGTCCTGATGCAGAAATGACTAAAAAGGTGCAGATAATTCAGTGGGATCTGACTTTCAAAGGTCTGTTTGAAGTACTTTAGTGGTTTGAATCAACCCCATCTCCGTCTCCTGAACCTCACCACCCGCTCTGAATCAATATCAGTCTCATTCAACAAGTTAAAGGCCCCTGTTAAAGGATTTAGTGGGTAATGGGACTGGTAACTCCTGACAGCTCCTCCTGTGTGTTGGCTCGCAGCATAATGAATCCTGGGAATACAGCAGAAGGGCAAGCCATTTACCCTGGCTGCAAGGCAACCGGCGTCCATCCTGCAAACAGCTCGGCTGCCACACTGAAGCGCCAGTAATGAGCTGACAGGTGCAGTGTTTACGCTCACATTGCCACTCAAGTCTGAGGGGCCGACTCCCGCTTTAGTGTCTTTTGACGTTAATGATGCCGGCCATAATGGCTCACCTTTCCATTTGATTGTCACAGACACTTGAGAGGATTCCTCGGATTCCTCTGCAAATGATGCCCGTTTGATTCGCATACACAAAACCCCCAATCATGCTGCATTTTTTTCTGTGTTTGTGGAAAACTTTTCCAACACCCCACAGGATAGGATTCATGTTGAAATACATCTGCAATAGAGCAAACTATCCTATTCCCTTTCACTAGACCTTGTTGATTTGCGCTATTTATTTATTCTCCTGCTGAGTATGTTCCCAGCCAAGTGCACAGAAAATGACACTAAAACTTTAAAGCCTTGTTCAAAAGTATCCCCTAACAGCTGCATGTAAGGATTCATTTCTTGCCTTTAATCTTGTCTTTCTGGCAGACTTACGCAGCAGAACTGGGTCGGTGTGTAGCTCCATGGCTGTTATTTCAAGATATCTGCATATAAAGCTAAATAGTGCAGAGCTTTCTCTGGCATTCTGACATCTTAGCAGTCTTCCTTAAGTGCACTGAACTCTTTTAAAAGTAGGGCACTTGTGAAAAGACCTTGAATGAGTATTCACATATAATCTCCATTATGCTTGAAAATGTACTTTTAAAGAGAAGATGGCACATTTACTGCTATTAAAGCATGTCATTTTCCATTTTGTTGCCTTTTTCTGAGGTTTGCTAAGGCTATGGTTAACCCACAGGAAGAAATCCCCCCAAAGCTCACTTCATGAAAGCACTGCCCGCCTCCACTCGCGTCTGTCCCACAAAATGGTTCAGCACTCCTATGTGGCTGGTGAGTGGGCTAATGCTCCTCATTAGAGAGGTGACCTTTCGGAAATTGCCGTGGTGCACTCCTCACCACCTCCTGATTAGCCAAGTTACTGTGGCTAAAATCAAATACCCCGGTCACTCTCACAAGTCAGAGAAAACACAACGCATTGATGCTTTTCTTGGCCTGGATAATGGGAGAGAGGAATGAACTGGACAACTGCGTCCAGACGGTGTGTGAATGTGTGTTTGTGTGGTTTAAAGGAATCTCTGGTAATGGTGGTTTATCATGACTGTGTTAATACTAGATTGTTTGTAGACCTGGGTTACTTCTTGCAGAATTATAAAATAGTTGCTTTGACAAATGGTTTCAAATGCTTGCGCACTGTTTTGAAGAACTTAAAGCACCTTTGCTTCAGCCTTCATTTTCAAAAATGCTCATCAGCTTGGACAGATTTTTTGTTCTTTTTGTCTCTTTTAGTTGTAGTTAGTTATAGACAACAAAAACAGGGAACTGTTTTAGTCCATTTTCATTTAATAAACAGTCATAACATATCTATAATGATGAAATGGAAGAGCATCCCTGTTTTTATTTCTTGTGTAGTGATAAGTAAATGTCGGTTTATTAGGATCTAAACTTATTTATTTAACAATCGTGGAATAAAAAAAGGCATTTCCCCCTTTATTTGATAAAATAAAGAGCAAAACAACACAAATTTATGAGTACTTTTTTTAACAGAGAGGGAGTAAAACAGTGGCTGAAATTGTCTGATACAGAGGGGATAGTGGGCCATGAAGCTAAACCAATTAAAAAGGAGGAGGTTGAAAAAGATTTCCAAATATTTGTATGATTTTTTAGTTTACATTTTTTGAGTGCTCCAACTATTTGGGAAAAGAAGTTTGTATTTAATTTGCAGTAATGGCAAGTACCCTAATGTCAGCCTCTATCTTACTGAGCTGGATCTAAAGTAAGCAACATTTCCTTGACTTTTATATTGTTTAACCAATAATTAATGTTAATTAAAGAGCTGTTACCTTGTAATTTGATGGTCAGTACATCTTCTTAAGTCAGAAACTAACATTTTAAATGTGTTTGAGAGTCACGAAGGAATGTAGTTTGGAAAACAAGCACCATTGTCACTATGGGCCAACATGTTTAATATGGAGACCATGTCTGATTTTATTTTAACTAAAGGAGCAAGGATTTGCCTAGCCTTCACCCACAGTGAATACTAATGTTCACTGCTGCTTCTTAAAAAGACAACATACACAGACAACCAATGAGACATCACAAACATCGGAATACTTACTGATGTCTTCACACAAATGTGGATTACATTTGTGGCTTCCTTTATCGCTGACAAACTTTATCTTTGAAATGAAATCTGTGGACTGCGGCGTGTCTGTGACGAAATGTAAAGACTAACTCAAGTGGAACAAACAGGCTCTATCTTTGGTCAGACAAAGTGTTGCTGGATTTCAGTTCACGGCTTTTGAAGAGCGGGTAAAGAGCAGAGTTTATCCTGCTTCCTTCTAGAGAGAATCTTCAAATATCAACTCCTTTTTTCTGCCAGAGATTTGCAGAAGGTCATCTAGACTTGTATCTGATCTCTTTGTACTTGGCTCACTAACTACTCTTAGGTTTGAGCTACATCTTAGCCACAACAAATCTTTTATTTTCTCTATCTTTAATCAAGAACCAGCCCTGGAATTTTCAGGTCTGACTTCCCGATGTTGTGATTCTTTTTGATACTACTCTGTCCCCTCAAACCCGCCAGCAAATGCAAACAGCCTGTCCTTTTGTTTAAACTTCAAGCTAAAATCAAACACCATGTTGCTTAAACTGATTTCCTCCTGCTTTACCTCCTCTGCTGTCACTCATGCTGCTTCCTCCTGGTGTAAAACATCTGCTCTTAGATTTCTGCTCTTGTGCAACAGCCCTGTCAAAATTCATCACTAAGAAGGCAGGAGAAGCACATGTAATAACTCTGTGGAGTGCAGTAGAAGAAAAAAAAAACTGTGAGACAGCATGTATGCTGCAAGGATTTGATGCTTTAGGACTTAAAAGTGACAGAAGCAGTTATAAAAAATGTAGTTTCGTTGTTCAGCACATCAGGAATTCTGTTAGATATGAGGCTTGTTTCTCCTAAAAATCAGAGAGGAGGGGTCTGACTTCATTGAGAGAGCTTGTTGTTGAAGCAGAGGGGCAGGATCCAGGATGGAACTTTAACTGACTGCCCCAAAATCCTTAACAATGACCCCACACAAGCTATTATAAATGCTTTTTCAACTGATCAAATAGGGCTATCAAGTCTCATGCATTCAGCGTGTGACTCACACGTTTTGACCTTTTCACACTCTCACACCTGGTATATCTCATGCATAAAAATGTATGATGTAGCGCCCACTGAGTTACACTGCTATATATGCATTAGTAAGTATAACAAGACACTCTAAGGATCATATGGGAGCTTGACACAACACAGTCAATAAGATCAGCTACCCATCAGCCACCAAAATAACATACAGCTATATATAAGCCAATCAGAAAATAGCACTGCTATATCCGGGCAAGATACAGTTAATCTGACCACAGAGGATGCATACTGCACGCACACGATTGGAGTGCCTTATCACAGCCTTCTGTAGCCTACTGAATCATGAAATTACTTATTGTACAAAAGGAAAACAACGAGAGCTTATTCTTATTCTTCCTCCACACCAAAGTCTAATCACATTGACATAAAACTGTGGTTACCAGGCATCACATTAAAACAAAATCATCAATGTTAAGTCAGTTAAGTTAATAGTTATACATTGTACATGAGAAATGTTTGGCTATAATTGAAATAAAAACTGCACATTTTTAGTTTGAAAGAGCATGGTCAAATGTTGGAGGTAGTTAATAAAAGAATCCATCCATCCATCCATCCATCCATCTTCTTCCGCTTATCCGTGGTCGGGTTGCGGGGGCAGCAGCCTGAGCAGGAAAGCCCAGACTTCCCTCTCCCAGCTACTTTGTCCAGCTCCTCCCGAGACGTTCCCAGGCCAGCTGAGAGACATAGTCCCTCCAGCGTGTCCTGGGTCTTCCCCGGGGCCGCCTACCAGTGGGACGTGCCCGGAACACCTCACCGGGGAGGCGTCCAGGAGGCATCCTAACCAGATGCCCGAGCCACTTCATCTGGCTCCTCTCAACGTGGAGGAGCAGTGGCTCTACTCCGAGCCCCTCCCGGATGACCGAGCTTCTGACCCTGTCTCTAAGGGAGAGTCTGGACACCCTGCGAAGGAAACTCATTTCGGCCGCTTGTACTCGCGATGGTGTTTTTTTCGGTCACTACCCAAAGCTCGTGACCATATATGAGGATAGGAGTGAAGATCGAGTGGTAAATTGAGAGCTTCGCCTTGTGGCTCAGTTAATAAAAGAAGAACAGTACAATTTGTATTATTATGTTGCATTATTACTTGATATAAAAACAACAATAAGACCCATTAGGTAATTGTGGGGGCAAAAAAAAAGCGACTGACAACTAATGAACCCAATTTTAATTAAAAAAAAATTAACTCCCCATGTGTGAGTATGTGTAAGTGTGTATGGGCCAATGCTGTGATGTTCAATATCAAAGCAACAGCCAATTTTTTTGTACTTTAGGAGAATCGTGAGTGTGTGGGTGTATTTTGTGAGTGAAAGTGAGTAAAAGAGAGAAAAATAAAGAGTTGAGTGTAAGTGAACTTTATCTTTCTATGGTTTTACTGAGATGTATAAAGCCTGAATTAAAAAATAAATAAATAAATAACAAGCCTTGAGACCAACAAGGATAGGGCTGGAATGGAATAGGAAGAGGCACACCCACTCTTTTCTTATCCTATACATTAACCAAAGCATCTTACTGTCAGTGTTGCCTTTGTGTATTTGATTATCGGCCATATTGTTATACCATTCCAGATCAGACTTACAACAAGGAAATGGGTGTAAAACAATGGGTTATGCCACTCCAGTGGACACAAGTTATATATATTTTAAAAAGTGGGAAAATATATTGCAATCTTGGGCAAAGAAAGTCCCCAAAATATTAGACTCTCAGAGCAATTAGTTGAGTCAATACTGTTTGTTTGTTAAATTAGGGGAAAACATGGTGTATCAATCTGCAGAAAGAATGTTTTTGATGTTTGGAAAAAAACAACAACATGGTTTATTTGTGACTTCAGGCAAACTAACACTACCCACAGACTGGTAGTGACATCTCTGATTAAAGGAGCTCGTTGTCACCCAGTAAATGTATGGGCTGCTACCACTTGAGCTAATTATCACGGAAAAGGTGGGTCTCTGTGTTAATCAAGGTCAGACAAGTTGCTTAATGTTATATTTTACTCATAGCTCATTACTCCTCGAAGAAAGTATTAAAAAGTGTAGAAGCACTTTTTTTAAACTTTTATTAGAAGAAAACTGATAAACAGGTTTAAAACAAAGTTTACAACAGGTTATGATTTTCTTATCATCTTTCATGGACACAGATCAAATATAAAAACATTTTTTTTTTATTGAAAGTCCAGCTCCTTTACTGTTTCGTCCTCCCAGCTGCACTGAATTCTTTTAACTCATCATCGAGACAAAAGCCCAGTTCAGACAAAAAGTTACCAAGTGACCCAGCATTACTTTGATTAGGCACAGAAATGTTCTTGCTACTTGGAAATTGTAATCCTTTACAAAAATATAATGAATAAAATCTCAGCTCAAGTAACTAGTTATACCCCACAATGGTCAATGGTAAAGATCAATCAATAGTAAAATTTAATTGCAGTAGCTGGTTTCAACAATTTGAAATGGATCTTGAGTTTCATTGCCGATAGACTGACTTTTCTTCTATTTCATTCTGCAGCCCTCTGAATGCAATTAACCATGATTCACATACAAACACACATAGATAGGGGAGAATAAAGTGAGGCATGTCTTTGTGAAAAATAAACCTGTGATTTCCAGTGTTTTTAGTAGTGGCCTACATTTTTTGTCATTTATAAAGATGTTTAATAAAGTGACTTTTCCAAAAACAGACCTGTGTTTTTGACATCCAAGCACTCCCATGTTGTGCAGCCATGCACGTTCTTTTGGTTCAACTCATTTTTAAAAGTATCCAAATAAATGTGTATTTTTTAGATGTTCACTAAGATATATCATAAGTATTCCTGTTATTATGTCTAAAAGAAGACTACAGAAAGAGAAAAAAAACCCTGAAATGTAAGCACTGTTAAAAATCACTTTCCATTAAAAGTCATCACGCACATGTTTCATTGGAAGTTTAAATACATCTGATTTATAAAAACAGTAAAAGTTTATCAATTTTGTTGGTGTATTTGAGCACAAACCTCCTGATCCCTGCATGAGTTAGTGCCCAGGTTTTTGTTACCCTGGCCAAAATAAAGAAAAAAGAAAAAGTATACCAGGCTTGGCTGAAGCTCAGATGAGCAAAATGAGTTAAGAACTAATCTGTCAGAGAGTAGGAGTACAGCAAAAGCTCATAGGGGACAAATTTCAAGCACCTGACACTGGCAGGTTCATTGCAAAGAGGGAGTTACAAGGCAAAGTTTTTGAAATAAAAAATATAAATTCAATAAGTAATGCTCTGAAAAGTTGGAGGATAAACTTTTGATCAGTTTTCAGAAACCCTCTAAGAGTGTTTTAGCAGATGAGATACAAGTTACGTGAGAGGGTAGTGAGATATGAACTGCTAGGAGCACCCTGCGAGGTTGCGGATTTAGAGGGAAAGTTTTACAAAATCCAAACATGAAATCAACAAGTAATGCCTAAAACTAAAAGGAAACAGAGTAAAAAGCAAATAAAGATGCACAGCAATTCATGTTTTACAGGGATGGTTCAGTATGTTTGAAATGGGGATGTATGAAGTTAAAAGTCAACAGTTAAAACATCAGCCATAGTCACTCCTTCTGGCACTGCACATCTTATGTGTCCCTCTGCTTGGAACAAACAAAAGGGCTTGACAAAGAAAAAGTAAAGCATTTTAAATGTGTCCATAGTAGTGTACAATCACAATATTGCTGTTTTCACCGAAAATTGACAAAATTGTGAGGAGCTTTTCACCCTATCTGCAGCAATGTACAGCCCAGTGTTCTTCTTTAAAGGGGTTGAGCAGACCAGAATTATTGTGGTCAGTGTATTCACTACTGTCATGAGAAAAACTTTCCTTGAGAAACTGAAATATTCCTTTGAAATAAATTGTCACAGAGTATTTTCACTGAGCTACGGTTCAATGAACAGTATTTTTAAACAGCAGCACCAGCCCACACACTCACGATCGCAGTGACTGAGCAAGTGAGGCAGAAAGAAATAGCCAGTGCTCTGACACCACACATACAACACTAAAACAAGGGTCAGGCACAAGTAGCAGGAGAAGTAACCTTAAAAAACCTGCCAGCTTAATAATGGAGGCAATGCAGTATTATACACATTAAAGCTATTCCAGGGAAAGCCAATTCCATCTAGAGAAGCTGAGGTAGAACATACTGTGGATTTTTTCTGCAGCGAAAACATCTGAACTTTCTGGGCCCAATGCTACATCAGTGCTAAAATCAACAGATTTTGTGCCAATACTTTGTTGAAAAAGTTCTTATTTATTTTTAAAAGCCTGAAAATGATCATCCGTTTGTCTTTGACCGTTTCTACTAAATTCTTACCAACACATAACCTGACATGCCAGACGGACAGTTCCATTAATCCATCACAGAAATATTTCACTAGTCCATCTGGAGAAGAGCCCATAGAAAATGTTCTCAGAGGCTGAACCGTCAAAAACAACAGCAGCTGGTGATTGGATGATCGTTCTGCTCGTCACACTCATCGCAGACCAATCCATATCAAGCCACTGTATGACATAGCAGCTAGACCCTGTTGTTGGCCATTAGCTTAAACTATGGTTTAGTCCTTAGACTATTGTCTTACATTAAGTTAAACAACACAAATTTATCATTTACCACTTTTATGTGACATGACATGTCAACGACAATCCCCACCAAGTTCTGAGGAGAGCATATTTCACCAGGTATCGCTGAGTAACCATGACTGCCATAGACTAACCGGCATCATCCACGGATGATTTTCACATTCTCTCCCAGCATTGATCCCCAGCTTCCCGGCTTCTCTGATTTGATTGTCCATTAAGTCAACCAGCAGAGACACGTTAACCACAATGGGGTTTGGAGTCCTTCCCATCTTTTTCACGACCAGAGGAGCTAGTTGGTAGATCAAACTCTTACTAAAATTGGTCTAAAGAAGAGCAAAAACAGTGTTTCCCATAAGAAAAGTGATGTTCTTTGCTCTTCTTTTAAAGAAGAAATTGAGTCCATTTCTGCTAAAACCACAGATATTGCCACGGAGACCACTTCAGAAGCAGCCATTGTTTTCAAACATGCAGTCACTTCAACCTGCTGTCATGTCTGCAGCTCCTGCCTCTTTCCCCTGATTGGGTTGTTCAGCTTTTAGCCAAGTGAAGTTGTAGAGGATTGGAGCTTGGCAAGATGGATCTGCATGATTTCAGACAATGAATCAGGCAGGTCCTTCTGCTCTACAAAGTTAACCAACACACGCAATAACATTAAAATGATAATACATGATTTATTGGTCCATCAATCAGTTGAAACAGATATGTGGGCAGATATTAATGAAATTTCCTAGAAGCTTTATTGAGTGATCACGTTCAAAAGGCTCTGTGACCTTGACCTTTGTCCCATGACCTCCAAATGTAATTAGTTCCTCCCAAGTGGCAACTCCTGGGGCTGAAAAATGATGCACATGCAGAAGAGCCAAAAACTGTAGTACCTCAAATGTCCGCTTGAGGCTGGCTGCATGAGCCCCAGAGGTGTTAGAAGTAGATGCATGGAGCAAACAACCTGGCTCAAAAAAACAGCATGGTTTATTATATAGGATTTCTGCTTCTGGAAATTCAAGACTTGAATGACATGGCTACAAGTCAACATGGAGTCGCTGTTGGTCAGAGGGCCTTAAGTCCCACCTCCATACAGACTCTATGTCAAATAGATCGGTTGATTCAAGGTTTGACTAAGATAACAAGTACAGTATGGCTGTGCCTACAAAAATGCTTTAACAAAATTCCAAGCCTTCTTTGACGTCGCTTGGCTCTACCCAGTTCCCAGTTCTTTGGTTCTTCCTTGAATACAAGTGGACATGAGGTCAAACTTTCAAGAAAACCCCTTGAAGACCCCCTGAGAGAAGATTTGACCCAGATTAGATCAACCAAGGCATACAATTTAGACTGTAAATAAATACACAAACATTGAATACAGGATTAATTGACATGTTACAGAATAAAGCCCCATTCTCAAATTGAGATACAAATCAGGCAACTTTTCCCGTATTCTCTTTGATTTTATGCATTTAAGAAAACAAATCAAAGCTCAGTGTTTGCATTGCATTGTAGATATTCCAGATCAAATCAAAATGCAAATAAATGGAGCAAACTTTCTGTTTAAATGCAGAGGGAAATGGTGCTGCAGGATAGGTTGGAGAAACGCCTTTTGAAAGTGGAATAAATTGAGGTTTCATAACAATATGCAGAGGGAGATGGTAGCTGCAGTGCAGGACTGCTTTCATTGCTTTCTCCATAATCACACAAGCCTCCCAGTTCCAGGTGGCATTTCTGGCACCACACCATGAATACCTGGATGAGCCAAAACAAAGTGACGTTAAGCACAGTGTTAGTCTGAACTACGCTGCCTTTTTATTCTAAACCTCACAGACAACCTGCTCTCTAAGTCAGCACATTACTAAAAGAAGCATAAAGTTTTGTCTTTATATGAAGTTTCTGTGCATTGAGTTTTACCAGCTCTTAGATCAGTATTCTGCTTTCATATTTCTGTGAGAAACTTTCATCAGACTCCTACAGAAAGTACTTTGGAGACTTCAATATGCAGCCGCTCCAACTCAGAAATCAGGATACATTTTAAATACTGAATGATCTTTGAAAAAAAGGACGAAAAAATGAAGATTGCTTGAAGAGGTAACAACTGTCTGGCATGGGAGAGGATGATAAAAGCAGCAGTAATGATTATAGTGCCAGGGGAAACCCAACCCCAATCTGTTATTTTAGTATGATGCCTCTAAAAAAGCACTTCAGCTATACTGTAAATTGCATTTTTTCTGTATTTCCTCTGTCAGATTTATGGCTCTGATTTTAAAAAGCACATGAATCTGAACTGCTTTCTTTTCCTGCTGTTCGTGCACTTTTGTGAAACAGGGAGCTGCTCTGAATCCTCCAATTTGCAAAAGCTATTTATAACCCTAACCTTTGTGTTACCCCATTTTGCACGCCATTATCAAGTTCTATTTAACTCCAGGGGCCATGGTCACAAAATGACAAGAGTTTTAGCACAGATTAAAATGTATCCTTGTGACTAGGGAAGGGCATTATTATTTTTACAGATATTAATAACCTTTTTGATGCTTCTTAACAATCTAAGCCCTTATCAATACCACTACTTTATTATTTGGTGGGAAGAGGAGACCATATAACTGGTCAAATCTGAGTACAGTTTACTTTGGAAAAAAAATCTGATCTATTTTTCAAGCATGTCTGTTCTTTTAGTTGTTATATTTTTCACATTTTTAACATCTCTTATACTGAGGGAAAGTAAATTGAAATTCAAGTCTAAACAACAGTATTCAATCAAGCTTCTTTAAGTAAACCAAATTATATTTTTCTATATGCAACAACAAGATGACCATTTTACATTTATCAAATAGTATTTTTTTTCAAGCAGACCCTGAACGCATCAAAACAGAACCAAATTTTCGTTTGTCAGATAATTGGCTGTATCCTGCCAATTTCCACATGATATTTGAACGCTGGATTTAAATTCTGAAGTTTGGGTGCACTTTTCTTATGAGCAGATGGGAATGTTTATTGCTCCTGCATTAGCCAATGTTATGTGTGTGCATGCCAACTGTGGCGACAGCTGAGTTATTAAGAGTTTGGTTTTTGTTTGTATTGTTTGTCTTCCCAAGGTGTTGATTAGAGGGTAGGTTATGGCCTTTAGGTTGAGTTTGATGCATGATTAGATGTTCAGTTTATCCCCAGAAAAAATGCTGAATGCTCATGCAGCAGTGGTAGGTTTTGATAAAATGATGCTATACCATAGGACTCAGAAGACGGAGTAAAATCAATAAAGCCAAACTTAGTGATTCAGGGGTTTAAAAAAAGCAGAACTAGGGCTGAACTGGGAGAAACTGATATTGATTTTTATTCCTCCCGCCATATTTTTTGCAGTTTTATAAGGGAATTTTCCAGACAAATGCTATGTCCCTGATGTGCATTTCTGACCGGGTAAAAGGTAAATACTCCAGAGCAGGGATAGCCAACAGGGTGCCCGCAAGCACCTGGTAGCCCGCAGGGAGCCTTTGAGGTGCCCACTGGGACTTCCCGAATATAGCACGTTAACACCGTGGAGCTTGAAATAAATAGTCATTTTTTATTTTGAACTTCATGTTTTACGAATAAATTATGCTTACAACAATACAGAAAACGACAAATGTAATGCATTTCACATTTTGAAACTGTCTGTCTATTTTCTATCCAACTTTGCCTTGTAGGGGGTCAAAGTTTAAGTTTTTTGTGCTGTGCTGACCCCAAGCCTCAAGCACCAGTGGTGCAAGCTAGAGCCCTTACAGACTGTTGTACATATCAGTTAAGTTTAGCAGATAAATTATTAAAGGTGTTTGTAAGTAAACTGTTCTCATATCATTTATAATCAATTATAATAATTATTGTGAGGAATCATTAACAGCAAAAGGCAAACATACTGGTCATATGTAATCAATTTTATGCATAGTATTAAATATTTTATGGTAAACTATAAAAATGTACACTATTTAGAAACACAAAATCAAATTAGTAGCCCCCATAATACTCCTCACCTTTTTGGTAGCCCTCTGGCTCAGAAAGGTTGGTGACTCCTGCTCCTGAGCAACCATAGACTGTAAAAGAATTGGACAAAGCCATGTCATAGATACCTTTGGAGCACTGTTGATGCCCTTTAATGGACCCTGCAATACTGCTATCTTAACCGAACTTTAGCTCAACATACTCACAGACAGAGAGGCCATGTTGGGGTGGGACTGAAGACTGTCTGACCTATAGTCACTCTGCATTTCTAAGACTGGAAATCCTCAATAAATCCTCTATAAAAGAAAAACGGGCACCATATGAAAACATTCACCTCCCAGAGAGGGACAGCACATAGATGCATTATATATTTAGACTGAAGCTGTTTTTTGAACCAGGCTCTAAAGATGTGTATTAAGGCATTTCCCCACATGCAATCATGAAAGTGTCAGGTTACTGCAGACATCCCCAAGTGGATACTCTGGGTACTACAGCTTTTGGCATTCCCGCATGGGCCTCCATTTACACCCCCACACCCCAGAACAACCTTTTTTTAACCTTCAAAAGATCACAGTTTTTATGAGTTGGTGGTTGTCACTGTACAGACAGCTTTTAAGGATGAAAGTGTCCTAACAACTGTTTCCATGTTTCCATGATAACCAAAGACACATGAATTAAGTTTGTTAATGATTAGAAAAAGGCCAAAGAGAGAACAAATCAGCTAAAAAAATCCTCATTTACTCATTCACTCTCTGAACTGTAACAGCGCTGTAGAGTCTATAGCCTCATTCTTCATCCAGAAAACACTCAAACTCTGCTTGCACTGTGGCTTGTTACCCGAGCCCACTGATGGTGATACTAGACAGACTTAAATAAAAGGAAGTCAAGGAAGTGGAAAATTTGTCAAAAGTGGTTTCTATCCACAACACACAAATGGCAGCATGAAAAGCTTTTAATCACATGACTCTTATTGCACATCCTTTGACGTGACTATTTGGCATATACACGTTCCAACTGGGATATTAAAATGACATAATGTGTCGCCATGACCACAGCCAAGTTTTCAGTCTCTATTCCTATTGGAGGCATAGAAACAGTATGCATTACAGTACTAATTAAAAGTCAGAAAAAAAAGGCCATTAAAACTCTTATACGTGCTTTTAGATGCAGTTAAATGTCCCCTCTTATGTATGGCCCATATGTTCAGGCAATAATTAGCATTCATGTTTCAACAGAATGAACAGAATGTCCCCACAATGTGTAACAGGACAGCAACCCCTGAAAATTCAGTTACTGTTGACAGGGCCTAAAGCTGCACTCAGCAATACATGTATTCATTGTAAATGATAATAATAATAATAATAATAACAATAATAATAATAATAATAATTTTATGAATTAAGGCAAAAAGAAGGGAAATCTTGTCCTGTTGTTGATCTTAAAGCTAAAAATACCTCAATATAAATGCTAATTAGCTGATACTCTTCTTTACATTGTGGTTTCAACAGGAGGGCAGATCTAAAGAGTAAAGACTGCATAATTTAGCTCAAAATGACAAATTCATACATTGTGAACAACATATCAGTGGATTTAAAAATGGAGGTCGGGACCCCTTTTGCGGTCACAAGAGATCAAAGAGGGGTCAAAACAGATTTTTTGGATAAAATGAGTTTAAAAAACATGGACATTGGAGGACACTTTAGCTAAAACAAAGGAGATTGTTAAAATTTAAGCCTGCACATGACACCAAAAATGCAGGGGTCTTCTTCTCTATAAAGACACACACACAACCTAGCAAAGGTCTATTTCTTGATCACAATTAAATTCAAATTAACTGTGCAGCACGACACTGGGTTGCTATCATCCCAAAGCAAAACCCTGCAACCCATGGCTGTTTCAGGCCTGCTTTCTTCATGTCCAATGATGTTCACAGCAGTTTCATTCTACTTCTTCCTTCCTCCTGACCTGGATATAACTTTCCAACAGTAGCATGGTGGGACTGCGCAGCCTCCGCTTGTCTCTCCTCATCTGTTCTGCCAGCTCTGTATCGAATGTGCTAGTGCATTGTGCAACATAAGCAACTCCTTACCTCCTCCCATGTTTCACTGAAGTACATCTATTTTCTGTTGCAGCAGCTGATTAATTGCCTTGAGAGCAGAATGTCATTATTAATAGTATCAGACAGATCTCAACCCCTGGGACGGGGGTTACAGTGGGAGTTCCATTACACTCTGCCAAGCTTGATCTGCCGACTCGGCGCACTGATAAAAACAAACCATTTGGATGCCCTGCGCAACGTCAACGCCATGCATGCTATATCAGATTGGCTCAGTTTTCTGCATGAATGATTTACTGTTACACATATACCTGCGGAGGCTTCCAGCGGGGAGAGTCAGAGTCTGTACATTTATATTTCAGAGGCATCTGAGTAAGCCTACAGCCCCTTATCCACTGTCTGAAGTCTGTTGTGTGTTTGCTACATGTCATATCTTTAGGATAGATATTTAGAATTGTGTAGCCTGTTAGTCTTTTGTGTGTCTCTCTGGATATGATAAACACACATTTGTGACATTTAAATATCAATTATGCTCAACAAAAATCAAGAAAAAAAAAGTCTTCTGCTAGACTTTAAACATGTGGATGCTTTATTGATTAAAACCAAACAGATAACAGATTCACTAGCACCTGACAAAACTGACATTTTAAAAGGACTTTCTCCCACACTGTCACAATACCATGGGATGTTTTCTTGAAGGAATATATCAGCAGGAGAAGGTCGCCTGGGAAGCATTCACCCCGGCAGCTCATCTTGGAATAGAACACATTAAAGAGGGATGAGCCTCGTCTCGTGGAGCACGGCCGCTGTTTTCATACTGCAGGCTGAAATATCATCGCGTGTCAGCACAAATCGTGATCGGTCACCGTTTCATCCAGCTATGACAGAAAACATCTTCTAAACCAGTTACACATTACCTCCAAGCATTCCTCTGTCAGTCTGTCAACACTGTAATGTCAACCTCTTACATATTTGACTCATATAAGAGTGACTGTGTATTATTCATACTCATGATTTATACATGAAAGTCACTGTTTTATAATACATATATTGGGAAAATGTGTATGTAATGTATATCATCGATGTTCATCATGAATGAACAAAAATAACTGAAATTATTCATCAATATTATAACACACAGTACCCTACTTTCTCATTTAGCAGGACTGAAATTTTTGTCAAGCCCCACCATTTATAGGAGGGGATCCTTTAAAAAGTCCTAACCTCCCTCTTAACTCTTACTGGATTACACAAAATCTGCTGTTACTGGTCTCTTCCCCATTAGGAACTAATTTTTATTCATATTTAATTAATGTAAAATCTAGAATATACACAGCCCCTTAATACCTATTTTCAACCCAAAGCTGGCTGCAGCTTATACACCAATGGGACCAATTTACCAGCATGAAATGCTGAGACATGTACTACCACAACAACAGCAGCAACAATTACACCCAATAAACAAAAATCTGTGCTTTTATAGATTTTCTTCCATTCACTGTGGCTTAATGCAAGCAACACAATCGCTGCTCTCAAAGTACAGGTAAACACAGCAATACAGAGCTGGTGGGGCCTGGGAGGCATCACCTTTGATGATATTTCTTTGTTAAAGTAAATCTTGAGTTTAACAAATAAGCTGGTATATTGTAAAACAAATAAACAATGAAATGCACTGATAGGTTTAAAAGAACTTCAGGCCACCTAAGGTTTCATTTTGTTCATACACTTGCCTGTATGCCACACTCGTTACCGGAGTATAATTAAAACTTTATGTTGAATTTTATTTCTGTCGTAGTAGGCCTAAGGTGCTCCAACAGAGAGGACATACCCGAGCCCACAGGATTTCTAAAGTGCTGCACAGCTGAACAAAGACCTAAGAAGCTTGAGACATGAGATCATGGGAGGACAACATGATGTAGGAATTGGGAAACCATGCAATAACAACCATCTAAAAAAAAAAAAAAAAAGGAAAAAAAAATAAAAGGTTTTACATGATGCATTCTGAGGATTATTTTTTTGTTGGTTCTGATATTGTTCCGTTTCCATGAGAAAGTGAAACAGGAAACGAAAAGGCTTTTTTAGGGGTAAAGTGTATTGAATATCACATTATGGCCAGTGTTACCCACAGACAGCAATGGCAGCAAACTGATTATTGGGGCAATTTGCAGAGGAGTGCACGGCACACATGGCACACTGCACAGATGGTCTATGTGGAAATTGTGTGAGTTTGCCATTTAAGGACAAAAAATGCCACACATAAACCCATTATAACAGCAATTTTTGATCATACACATTTTATTTTTTTTGTTAATTATCAAGGGTACAAAGTCTAACATTGCTGTGTCAAGGATTTAAATACAGACCTGAAGTTGGTGAAAATAAGTGCAAAACATTGTAATTCTATATCAATTTTCTTTTTTCTTCATTTGTGAAACTGAATGTGTCAAGTTGTACTTTTCAATGCATGACATATACCTCAATAAATTAATCAACAAATGCATTAATAGATCTCACTCACTTTTCCAGATATTCTAGACACAAAACATTTTACGAGTTTTTAACTGCCTTATATTTTGAAATATAGCCTTTCACATTTTCTGAGAAAAAGTGGAGATGGGATAAGTCTTTTGGCAAAGCATCTTTATTATCCACTGAAGGGCTCTGTTTATGAAAACATCTTTGTGGCAAAATGGAACTGGGTAATCTGTGACCTCCTCTTTTGACCTGTTCTCCAACAAACAGGATTTTTTATGTCAGGCAAAATCATATCCCACACGAGTCCCTGTTATGGACTTCCCTATCTTGGCACATTCCTCACTTTTATCCTGTAAACTAAGAACTTATATTTTCCCATCATGACCAGCTAAATAGACAGAGAAAACTACACTGACCCATTATATTAAGAGGCATATGAATGAGGCTTTAAAGCACTTGAAATGAGCAGATAAAAGTGTAGTGTAATGGACTGTGAAGGTGCCTTGAAGTCCCACTGGACTTTTTTTTCCTATTTTTGGAGACCAGAAATCACAGCATCTGGTGATCTCAGAGTCATTGGTATTGATCAACAACCCCA
Organism: Cetoscarus ocellatus; assembly: GCA_037902135.1. Taxonomy (NCBI): domain Eukaryota; kingdom Metazoa; phylum Chordata; class Actinopteri; order Labriformes; family Labridae; genus Cetoscarus; species Cetoscarus ocellatus. Next base: position 801,194 of record JBAMNC010000415.1, read on the forward strand.
TTAACGGCGTCCCCTTCAACATATATTAAGATCATTTGGGTGCAATTGGGCAGTAAAAATCATACTTACAGCCTCTAAAAGGAGTTTCCACTCCTCTGAAAGGGGACTTTTAGTGGCGACAAAGTCTGCAAATTAAATTACCTTAAAGAGAGTTCAGTTGGGAAGGAAGACCTCAAAATCAGCCCAAGTCTAGAGGAAAGTTTGTGAACAAAGTGTGTGCATGTGAGATCTCCATGAAGTTTAAGACTCTGATTACTTGGGATCAGGGAGTTTTGCCTGTAGGCCTCATGCTACAAGGGAATCTCAAGACACATGATAGCTGAGGATCATCAATGAGATCTATATCTTAAAGTACCATGAGGTTTTGAAGCATGCATTTTGAATATGATGAACTGTGTCATTATCTTGTCCAATATAATCTTATTGTGCAAATGGGCTGAAATGCTTGGCAGAGTAAAACTGATAGGGACTGATTTTTTTTTTTTTTTCTAGCAGGGAAATAATATTTTTGTGAATTATTTTCCTTTATTTCTAGATTGGTTTTGTTTGAATCTGTTGTTGCCAACTTATTAGAGCAATGTAGACAGTGTTGTCTCTACTTGCCTTTGGTCAAATATAAAGCAGAATGTGCCCCTTAACTCCACCCACATTAAAACATGTTGCCAATACATTCATGCAATTTTCTGGTTAATGAAAGCAGACTGAACAAATAAAATTACAAAATTTAAATTTAATACCTAGAAAATCACTGAAATTTTAAGCATTTCAGAGACAAGGGGCCACATTGCCAAACATTTCCAATCTGTTTGTACAATTTAGACAGGGACAGGATAACTGCAATTTTTTTTAAATTTTCAAAGTCATTTCATTATATTTTCACTGATAATTTATCCTTCTTTCCTAGTGCTTGTTTGAGCTGTATATGCCATTTGGGGTGTTTGTGTCAGCATGATAGAGTTCTTCGATGCACAAATAAAAAAGTAATAACCTTCAAAGCTGAACATAGGTGCATAGCCATCTCTTATTAACAGTGTAACAAACCTCCCAAGGAATTTTTGAGTATTTAGAAACATCTTTTCTACTTTTTAAACTCCACTGCTGACAGACAATTTCTGTCCAAAATGCCGGCTTGTCAGTGTGTGTATGAGTATGCGAGTGTGTTTGTGTGGGCGTAGTGTTTGTGAGTGTCTGAGGAGGGAGAAATTGCTGTACTGAGTGTCTGTGTAACCGTAAACAGCGGGCAATGGCACAAACTTCATCCTACCCGAGCATCTTCAGTGTTTATTTTGCTGAGTGTATGACATGGCAGGGCTTGTGTGGGTGTGTTTCAGTAAAATAACGTTAATTGCTAATGTATTTCTGCAGTTTAGACCAGTGGTCTCCAAGATTTTTGGTACCATGGCCTGGTCCTGAGTAATACAATTTAATTATGGACAGGAACAACAACAACAAACAAGCACACATGTGCAAAGTTTAACTCACCGTTATGCAGGATCAGAAGGAGCTATGAGTTTGTTTCAAAACCAAATTTAATAGACATTAACATTAAGAACTTCCTGTTTTCATCAGATGCTGAATAATGAGTGTGTTATGGAGTTTCATACATCAATAACTGGTCTGAGCTGGTCTGTTGTTTCAGTGGATTGTTTATGGGTATTTTAAGTTCTGACCTCTAAATTGAATCCTACTTGTGCGTAAAATGGTAAATGTTGAATGGACTTGAGTTCGTAAAACACTTTTTTATTCTTTGTGACTACTCAAAGCTCTTTTAAACTTCAGGTTACATCTACTCAATCACATATTCACTCAGTGATGGTTTACGTTTCTAGCAGTGGGAGTAACTTAGGGTTAAATGCCTTGCCCATGGACACATCGACATGTGGCAGCTGGAGCTGGACTCAAACCTCCAACCTTCAGATTACTGGTCAAGCACACTGCCAGACTAAGCCACCTAAGCGCTTGTGTGCCTTGACTGACTCTGTATGATGTGTGTTGCTGGAGGACAAATATATTTACCAGTGCTTCATAAACACAGGTGGAAGAGTGCGTGAGCATAAGGTATAGCAGTGAATTTATCTTAGGTTTATACAGCTGTTACAGAGACAGGAAGACTGAGTGTACAGTCTCCACTGTCAAGTCACACATATGGATAAGTGAAGATCTGGCCATTCTTTCAAAATGAAACGCCATTTCGTTTTTGATATTCAATGGCCTGGTACAAAATGATCCACGGCCCAATACGGTTCAGCAGCACATACAATGGGGAACACTAATTTAGACAGCGCTTTTAAAGTTGCAAATGTAATCGGAGATAAATCTATATTTTAAGAATATTTTGGGGCTTTTTATGCCTTTATTGATAGGAGAGAAAGACAGTGGATAGGCTTGTGAAAGGGGATGAGAAAGAACTGGGGAGGACATCCTGCAAATGGGCCTCAGGTTGGATTCAAACCCTGGCTGGCAGAAATAAATTAGACTGGTGTTGTTGCTTACCACTCTGCCAAACCAGCACCCCTAATCAATGACATGTTGTTCATGACCTTCAAAACCCCTCAAAATTTTGAGGGGACAAAATATTTGGTACTGGGAATTAGTCTTTGTCTCTAAATCCTGAAGCCATACAACCATCTTGATGATATTATCAGAAGTCCTTTGTTTTCTGTGGTCAATCTTGAGCATGCAGATGATGATGTTTGTGATATTTTTGGTCTTTTCTTAATATTTTTGGCATTTTTTGCTGTCAGCTATTGTCACTAACATTTCTGATCAAAAGGAAGTGTGACAGCTGCTCTTTTTTGTTTTGGCCCCTGTTGTTTGAGCAGGACTCAGGACATTTAACAGCACATCTGTCATGTACCAAGTTCTTAGACATTCGTAAGAAATGCCTCTCACTGTCTGCCTCACTTGCATAAAAGGAACCCACTGATCTCGCCATGTTTTTCTGCAGAATTCCTTCCGATATGAGCTGGGCTTATATTCCCTTAGCTGTCTGTGTGTAATAGCTCAGGCTCAAATAGGGGTAATATATGCATGCCTCTGAAACAATCAGTCTTGTTTATCCAGAGCCCTTGAACCTCCAGGATCAGAAAGTTTGTGCGATGAATTCTGATTTGCTAAATCCCTGCCCAATTTATTGCCTCAGCTCCGCACAAACATCAAAACAAACTCACCCCCTTTTTTGTACCACCAGCTGTTAGATTTGGGCGAGAATAACAGAAAGAAAGGGAGGGATGATAGAGACATGGAGGATTCACGATTTGTTTATTAATGTCTCTTTCCTCCTCAGTCTGCCTCTGCCTCCCTCCCTCTACATTTCCTCTTTCCTGGAAAAAATCTTTGCATCTGCACTGCGGGGCTTTGCTAACTGCGAGGAAACAGTAAAAATTTGATAGAGACCTTGAATGCTAAGCCTTAGCAGGTGGATTTGGTTTTTAAAGTTTCATTTGCTGAGTCTCTTGCCACACTGCAGAGTTATATTGGGTGTTAGGGAAATTCTGTAACTTGAATGTATGAAGTTGTTAAAAGGAGACGAAGCAGCATGCGTTGAGAACACGAATGCATAATTCTTGTCTTAGGTTTTTTTTTTTGAAGAGCACACTTATGGGCTGGAGCCTCCTCTCAACCCAGAGTGTAAAATCCATTGTTATGGTGTATGTGTAGTTTATACTGTCTTGATGAAAATCAATGAAAAACGGGATTGAAAGAGTCTGATTTGTACTTGGAAAATGATTAATTGCAAAAAGCTGCAGATTCTGTTTGGACATCTGCTTACTTGTTATTGTCTCTAATTAAAATCATAAATAACTTGTAATGCAAATCCCCATCCCTTTGGATATTGGAGGGCAATGCAAAAATCTTTTGCTGGTCATGTAGCCCGATTGTGATCTGCATATAATGTTGAATACATGAATTATTCTGAACGCTGGAAATGTTGATTCTTGTTTCTACAGCTGTTTATTATAATCCATTTTTAATGATCTGACCCATATGAGCAATCACGACTGAAACTCTAAATCCATGTTTTGTTTAGCTTGTGAGCCTCTGGTGGTGCTAGAGGAAAGGCCAGTGTACACAGAGATTAAGATCATTCCCCAAGTAGATGTTTGCAGTGGCTGTTGATATACTTTTAGACAAGGGCAGAAGCAGCAAGGCTTTCCAGAGACAAATAGAGTGGTCAGCCAGTGGAGAAAAGTCACCAGCCAGGGGGATCAGCCATGAAACCAAACAAGTCGTTTCATCCATCATTATACATGTTGTTTTGATGGAGTCCCATCATTTTTCAATAGTACAAAGTGAGGCCCTGAATTGTCAGTGCTAGCAAAATGCTAACATAATTTAACTTTTAAAAAAAAGCATATAAAACAAAAATCAAAGAAAGCAGAGAATTAATGGTCAAATGAAAATTGGTCATAATTATTAAAAGCTGGATGAAAATATAGAAACTCACACTCCAATCTGGAAACATACCCTGGGAGATAGAGACTGTCTAGACAACAAATGCCACGCACCTTATCGTATATTATATCACCGAAGTATGTTGTTTGCATTAGACAATAGCAAAAATTAGATTTTTAGAATATTTGCATGTTTATATCTATTCAAAGGTTAAGTCAGCAATAGGAAAAGTGGCCAGCAATTTGGCTGGCACCCTTAAAATCTGGCTTGCATCAGACACCAATGTAAACTCAGGTAGTTTAACGTCTTTTAACTGAAAATCTGAACAATCCATTTATCATATCTGAGTGACAGAGTGATTTTGGCTATGAAGGGGATCTTTTTTACATAGGTTAAATAATCTCCTCCACAATGTATTAAGAGCACAAAACAGAGAGGGTTTACTTTACGCATGTGTCTGCATGAGTATGGTATAACACTGGATTGTCCCTCTTTTTCCAGTCCTTCATAATGACAGACAGCCTCCAAATCCTTCCGTCATTCATCAAAAAATTTAGTAAATGAGGGAAAATATTCAGTTAATGCAGTTTATGACAGTCCAAACATGTTGACACACAAGATTCTCTCTCCGTTGGCCATCCGTGCATAACGCTGTGCCAATTTGCACCTGCCTTTCAAATGTACGATAGACGCAAAAACATAGAGCACAATCAGATTCGGGTTTGATAAATCACATTGCGGGTGCTAAATGATTACATTTGCATTTCCTCCTCCCAGTATTTTGCACATTCTGATAATCTGCATATATTCTGCATATTCATGAAGGCAAACACAGTAAATGGATTGCGTATGGTATTTTGCTAATTTGCCAGACGAAGTTTACAATGTACCAGGTTAATAGATCAGCTTTGCGCGCGCGTGCCCTATCAGGTGTGCATGTGTTTTATACACACAAACCTTTAGTAGATCCGGCCCTTAATGTGAGGAAAAAATGGTAGGAACTGAGTCAAGACAATGCTGATTTTGAGGTCTGAGCTCTGTTACCCACACATATCCGGTAATGACATTGCCTATTACAGAAAACTTTTTTTTCTTCTTAGTTTTGCCCTCACAAGTACTGCAGTTTTCACCATGTGTACAATTCACTTCACACAACAGGTAGTTGCAGTTTGAGGTCTTTGTGTGCCTCACACACAGGCAAGCTGATAGACAAAAGCACTTGTCATGCCTTTAGACACAAATGCTAACACAAGGATAAACAACAGTGATTTCTATGAACAAACTCAGTGGGAGATTAACTGTTGTTTATAAGAATCCCCGTTGGCTCATGGCCACAGCTACACTTCCTTGGGTCCATCATGGGGACTTCACTCTTCACATAATGTTAAAAAAACTTTCAACTTTACATGGGTGTATTTAATTTTTTCACTATGTTTCACAATTTACATATTAGGACCATGACTCTCATTATTTCTCCACTGATTTTGTCTCTTTCTTTTTTCCCTAAAAAATAACTTGCATTAAGTGGATGGAAATAGCTGAGACCTGCATTTGAAATATCAGTCTGTTATTCTCAACACCAGTTCACTACACATGAAATAGACTGGGGGGTGCACTAGTTCACCAAACAGAGCCTAGTATTTACCAAAGCTGTGAGAAAAATGCTAATATTTTGCACAAAAGCTGCTTAAACTGTAAACTCCTCTCTATTCATGTTTCAATAATAGCCCAGCCCAGCAGGGGGTCTCTGACAAGCTCTGTTTGGGGCTTGGTTTGATCTTTCGCCAGAGTCTGTGTGTCAGATGTTTTTGGATGAAATTCAAAAGTCTTTTTGATCTATGGAGACTAATGGATGTATATAAGGGAGACAATTCAGGAGGAGAATATGAATTCTTGGGTTTTTGGAGCATACAAGGACAGTTTTCCATCATTCTGTGTCCTAGAAATTGTCTTTTTGAATTGTCTGTCTGTTTATCTCTCAGCCCCCTAAAGAGAAGCATCTCAAGAACACTTTTTTTTTCTTCACACTTTTGAACAAATGTCCAGTCAGATTTAAGGATGAAAAAGAAATGTTTTCTAATACCTCATGGTGGCTTGGTCTCATATTCATCTTATGCTTGCAAATGCTTGTCTAGAATGCTTTACAGAAATTTCTTTACACATTAAGGGTGGTTTTCTCAGCTACAGTTCAGTTGCTTTGTTCCGATTCAGTTGAAAAAGTAATACAAATTTGCATATTTCCTTTGGATCATTTCATATCCTAATGGCTTTACTTTAAAGCAGGCCGAGTCCAGGCTGTGTCACGCTAAAAGCCTTAGCTGCTGGCACATGTTGTGGAAACTTTTTTCTGATGCATGCTTACACAGTTACACTTCACATTTCTGGCTCACTACACACATATGAGCTCCAATCTCACATGGCCTAAAGACCTTCACTTCACTTTATCAGCATTTGATGACGTCTCTTTTACAGGAGCAGAGTGGCACACATAGATGAGATAAATAACATACACATAGATTAGCTGAGCGCACGGATGTCTGCACACACAGTTCTAACTAAGATATCAGCTGTTCAGTTGAGTCAAATAATTTAGAGTCAGCGCCGGGACTGTCTTTGGGTCTACACACATACACACACGCAACTCTACATGCACACGTACTCTCACATTCACAAACACACACACACACACCAAACACACAAGTCCTTGAATTGCTATGCTTTAAATGTGTGCACTTCTTCCTACGTCTTTAGACTTTCTCTGCAGGTGATGGACTGCGCATCTCTGTTCCTTTGATTGTCTCCAGACTTGCAAGCCTGTAGTTTCCTCTTGTAATAAAACTCACAAAGGCAGCATTTGGTTCAAGATCCCTCTTTTTTCATCTTATTCCATTCTTGCGGGAAGATATAAAAATTTGCCATTACACACATTACCTCACAGCATTGCTATGACTATGAGTCACGCTGTGCATTGTGGGAAAAAGGCTAGAAGTCTAAGCTACCCACAAAATGACTCATCGATTGATAGCCGAGGTGAAATGTCATATGTAAGGTTAAATAGATAAGCATATTTATCAATGTGTGACATGCCTTAGGGTATAACAGTAAACAAAGTTTGTGCATGAAGAGGAGGGACAGGACCACAGAGGAAACCAAATAGCATGTTGACTTGTTACAAAGCCTGTAGAAGTTTCCACAGACACACAATGCAGAAAGTAATGAGCAGCTTAAAAAAAGATTACATTCTCTTGCTTGAATAAGTTGAACTAAATTTAATGTAAACAACTTTTTGAATCAGTCCATGTTGTCCAGTCCTGCCTTTATCTGCTGTAAAGAGAGTAATGTTAACCTGTTGCTATTTCAGTGGTATGTTGTGCATGTCCACAAAAAATGACTCAGAAGGATCCGAAACACTAATCAAGTAGTACATTTTCATCAACCTAGTTGCATTGTTGCTATATTGCAATTATTGTTTCTACTACTGATAATACTACTACAGCAGTGCGATGACTTAACGTGTTACCCTGTTTGTGTCGCTTGTGTCCTCACTGCAACAGAACGCTCTATGGACTGATTGGCCACAGGCTGACCTTTTTCAGGCAGGATAAGCACTGATGTTAGCTCCAAAACAGGGTATTGAAAACAAACTGTGTCAAACAAGGAATGCCCACTTGTGTCAGAACAACCCTCCCAAATAATTTAGGTATGAAAACAACCTAACAAATGTTAACTGTGACTCTTAAATGTACTGATTACATTTCTGATGTGATAGGTAAGTCATTGGGCCTCATGTTGAACCCGTGCTTGCGAACTCTCTTTAACATTGATACAAATGTCAACTGTGGCTTAACTGTACACTTAATGATTCATGACAGTCTTTGGATCCCCTTTCTATCCCTTGCTTGCAATAGCAATATCTTGAAAACACCTACATAGATTTTTATTAGAATTTTATAATTGTTTTTAGAAACTATTGAGCAGGTACTATAGGACTATAGATTTTGCTGGTCTTAGGTCAAAAGTTTTTTGGGCCTCACATTTGTCCCATACTTGTAAATCGAACACTTAAATAAAACTTTGAAAGATTTCATTCAAACTTTGCACAGAGGTCCAACTCTGAGTCAATGGTGAACTGACTAGATTTTAGACATCAATGGTCCCTGATCAAGGCATAGGGGCTTCATGTACTGTTCACTTTGAATATTTTATCCTGAGAATACTTAAAAATGTACACATCGACTTAATAAAATACAAATTCAATTTTGAAAGTACAAGGTCAAAGGTCATTGCACCTCTTATTAATTCATGGCTGGAAAATGCAGTATGCCTTGTTGTAATTTCTTAAAGCTTTTCACAAATGGCCACTTAAACTCAAATTTGAACTGAATATTTCAAGAAGGAATGTGGAGGTCATAGCCCAAAGTAACTTAACCGAATATTTATTCAAGAACACTTTAAGGAGTTTTCACAAAATGTTCTAAGACTTTATGTCTGACTCAAGTGTTTACTGATAATATTTTAGAGATCAGAGGTCATATCTTCGGGCCTGATGCTCTTCCCTTTGCCATGACCAGATAATCCCAAAAACACTTGAGGAAATTTCCTTTAAATTTGTACAGAAATATCTAATCCGTCTAAAGTATGTACTCAATCAATTCAGAAGATAATGGGTCAACGTTCTTTAGGCCTCACGGCCATCTGATTATTGTGAATGTGATTTCTCAAGAACACTTGAAGTGATAATCTTCAAATTTGTGCAAATATTAACTGTGTCCCCATGATCAACAGCCAAGATTTGGGCCTCTGGTTCATTTCTTGCCTGTTTTAATTCTACAAATCGTATTACCACTCCAGTTTTTCTTCTTGACCCGTACTGTACTTTTATTGCCCAGCATTACGTCATGGAGACATAAAACTGCTGAGCAGCAGATCTAGTTTTCATTTGTTTTTCCTTCATTGGGACTTTACATTTGACACCATGTAGACTTAATAGCCCTATTAAAAAAAAGCTAAGTGGATGGAGAGACTCTGGCTGTGAAGTGATACACCGCCAATCAGTCCATACAACTTCTCAGATAACGCTTTTTAATCACATATCTGCACCAGCAAGAGCATTAGGCAGCGGATCTCATTGCAACGACGAAGCGTTACATTAGGACTTGAGTTGCATGAGATACTCCATCACTGAATTTTCCCCCCATGGCTGTCCAGAAAGCCCTCTCTGCCGCTGCTGCTGCAGAGTTTATCATAACAGCTTGAGAGTCGATGACCTGCCAGATGTTTGTAATCTCACACCGAGAAGCTTGTGACTGAGGTCGCAATCAGATAAGGGAACATTGGAGGGGATTATAAATGGTGACAGTGGGAAAAAGGCTATAGATTCCCCGTAATCACTGATAGATGCCAAATGTCCTCTTTCAACCCCATGACGGGCCACTCAGCATGCACACTTACCCAACATCTGATATAAATGCCTGCTTATTTCCAGTGAATCATAAAAAAAGGGAAAAAAAGACACCTTGTGTCTGCAGCTTTGAATAAAACGAGTGAGTTTAGAGCTCAAGGCGCAGGCTCATTTCTTCTTCCTAGTTTGTAAGGCCCCATTGAGAGTGTATGGTTGTGTGGGCAGGTTAATGATATCAGCACCAGAGTAGTTTTTAATCACAAACAGACTAATGAGATAGGTTGGGCCGAGGGTTACTCCAGCAATAAACAGCATCACAAGCCGTTCCCTCCTTCACTCCCTTTTTTCCTTTCATTTCTCTTTTTCTCCATTCTCCGCCCTGCTTTCTCCACTGTCAAAACCCAAGAATGGAGGGATTTAGATGAACCTGAGCAACTAGCGAGAGCACAATGCTGCAGATTAAAAGGGATCAGTCATTTTTCCAGGACCTAACAGTGGGACAGATTCAGCCTGTGGCGAGGCACCTGCAGGTTTATTGGAAGACGAGGAGCAGAATTGAGAGGTGATGCCGGGAAAAAGAAGGTAACAATTGGAAATGGGTTTAGGCTGATTTTGACTGAAAGGAGTCTTTGTTTGTTAAAATACCCTAGAAATATATGCCGCTGGTTAAGGCTTCATATTATTTAGCAAAACAAATATTTCAACCAGAGATTAGAATGAAGAAAAGAAAGGAAAGGAGGAAATACTCACCCAAGCAAAAAATGACATCTAACAGAAATTAAACATTAATTTGCAAAATGATGTTAAGTGCACAACCTTGTATTTGTTTGTTTTTTTGTCTTCAAAACTTTGTTGCAGTTCTTTTTTTCCTCTACCTCAACAATCAAACTTCTGCCTCTTTGTCATTAAAGGAATTGTTCAATTTTATTAAGGGGGTTGTATGAAGTTAATTTTAATAGTTAATACAGATGGGGCAGCACTGTAGGTCTCAAAGGTATCAGAATATATTGTCACTCACTCCTTGCCAATATTTGTATTGATGCAGATTTTACACCATTGATATAGCCCAGAATACCATGACAGCAGTTGTAAAATACACCAAGCCAAAGTACTGCCCTTGATACAGTGCACATACCAAGTTTAAATTACTTTTAAATTTTCTGAAGACCTGGTTTTTCAGTGCATTAAGTTGTAGGATCCTTTTAGATCATGCTCTTTGTTTGTTTGTTACAAAAAAAAAAAAAAAAAATTATAAGGGATTTCATTAAAAAATCTTGTCTATGTCCAATGCAGCAATGCTGGAAATACCAAGCCGTACAGCACTGTAACCTCTGCAGCTAAAGACAGCAGGTGAAACCAGCGTCACCTTGTTTGATGTCTGTGCAGGTTGTGCAGCACAAAAATGAGGTTTTGGTCATCAGCAAATAAGATTTTGCACTCTTAAAAGCCTTGAAAAACATGATAATGTATTCAGAACTGCAAGCAAGAATGCAGACACCCTAAAATCCCTACCAGTGTAATCAAATCAGTCAGAGCAATAGCCTGCTCATTTACAAAGACAAGAAAAACCTCCTATGAGTCAAAAACAACAGTTTACACACTTAAACACATCATTTATTTGAAAAATATATTTATTTCTTCTTTTTGTTTTTGCTTTAATTGTTACAATTTTTTTCTTTTTTGCGTTGGTAAGTTTTATTCTCATTTTAGATTTTGTTCTTGAGATTTATACAGTTTTATTTGGTCATCTACCCCCTAAACTACCTCAGAAATACATAAATACTTGAGAATTATTTTTTAGCAGGATGTTTGATTTAAATTATAGACGCATAGCCTTATTAGTCTAATTTTGAATATTTTAGTATGACTGTGCTTCCATGGCTATAGTTGGAGATCTGTGAGTGCAACCAGATGAGAAGTGGGCGTTATCTTAATGACTCACCATTATGTCCCAATGAGCCCACTCTGAAGAGATCATAGAATCTGTTTCCACAACTTAGGGCTGGTTATTTTTGGGGATGATAGACCCTCTGGATGTCAAAAGACATAGGTATGAAAATACTGAAAAGATTTGTTTCTTTGTTTGTTTTTTTTGTTTGTTTTTTCTTGTTGTTTTTGTTGTTTGTTTGTTTTGTTTTGTTTTGCTGCTGGTGATTCACATTTTTGTATTAATACTTTCCTTTTACTTATTCTAATGATTGTTTATGATAAATTTTATTGCTCATTAACAATAAAATAAAATGAGCAAAATTAACTGTTTTTGTTTAAATGGGAAAAAATCAACAAAGAAACAAAAGAAAACATTAAAGCTTGATTAAAAATGTCACCAAGCAACCCCAAACAAGCTTCACCAAGTCATTTTGATAATGATAACTCAGATTAACAGATTAAGCAATGATACATTTTATCCCAACATAAAAATAAATCAGGGTGCTCCCTCTGACTCAGATTCAAAACATCTTTTTCAAAGGCCTGGTCTAATACAATGGTAGAAATATCCAGTGATCCACTTGTGTTGAACAACATATAAACAAATAACATACTGAGGCTTTAACATAAACATCAGTGAACACAGATTATGGTCTATTGTTTATAAATAAAATGTATTTCTTTCATATGACTTTAACTGAAACAAACAGTCCATTTCGCCCTGTTCTGATACTCTGAGGTCTGCACTGCTGCAGGGAACAGAGGCTTTTTCTTATTTTTTTTAACTCAGTTGTACAGAAGCATGTTTCACTCCATTAGAGAGTGAAAATTGGAGCCATGGAAGTGTAAAGAATTGGACATCAGTCCTCCTAAGCCCCTGAGGTACATCAAGAAATGCTAGCTTTGCCGAGCTCTCCCAGTTAAGAGCATTTTTTGCCCGCAAAGATGGCTCAGCTGTAGAGAGTACATTAAAGCAACATGTGAGTCCACGCCGTCTCTGTCCGTATTATAGATTTCATCCTGTAATGTATGGCTTTAGATAGTCTTAATGAAAAGGCCCACACCAATAGTACAGTCCTCTTTAAAGAGATGATTTATTTACGTGAAAATGTCATGGCTTATCTCTTTTCTATGCTCCGTGCTGTGTACTGATATAATACTGGGGTATATGTCCATATTCTTAGAGCTATGCCCAGACATGGTTCTAACAAGATTTTTTTTTTGACTGTAAAAATGCTTAAATCTAATTATGGTTAAAAAATTGTAACAGAATAACATAGGCCTATATAGATCCATTCACCCTTTTTTGAAAAAATTCTGCTTCTTTAGACTTGCATTTAATGATTCAGGTCAGAATGTGTCAGTGTGTTTCATGCTCAATTCCTTTCAACATCTTTTTTGAATGAAATGCATTTTTTTCCAGTTAAATCACAAGTTTCTTTTCTTTTCTTTTTTTCTTTTTTTTTTTTTTATTTTGTCAATATTTTACCAGTATAATGTGAGTGGTAAAGGCCTCTCAAACTCACTTAATAGAGCTTACAGAAGTGGGCACTGTACTGACTGTAAATTCCAAAAGAGTATTTGAATATAGATATAAATAAATCATTTTAGATCAACAGGATATTTTACACATTAATCATAAATGTCAAATTATTGTCATCCAGCATAAGTAGCTGTGTCACTAGTGAGTAGACTTAAAAGGTGTTTCTGGTATTTTTCAAGACAGAAAGTGTCTTTAGGACATAAGTGCACAAGTAGGGCTGTTGTTTCCATTTGATAATTCCAAGTTGTTAGCACATTAGTGGTCTTAGTATTCTGCTATTTCATCAAGAAAGGTACTTTAAAGTTGTATATACATGAATAGCACTTACAATGGACTTACCAATAGCTAGTGAAGATTTTTTGAACTTCTGCTTCTTATTTTTACTGGATATAACTTAACCAGACTGACAAAACTACTTGAATTTATCCCCACATAAAAGTAACATCAAAACTGGGAACTGGATAAGAGGTAGAGTGAGACTATGTAGATTTTTTTTTTCTTAATTGTCCCAAAGAGTTAAGAATTGAGTTTCTCCCTGAGCAGATCCTCAAAAACATGCACGCAGGGGAGTGAGTGCATCAGGTAATCAAAGCGCAGCAGGAGATAAGTGTTCCTGAAGAACAGGCAAATAAGACTCCATGGCTATTTTTTATCCGAATAATATGATTTGTTTACTTTCTAATAGTGAGAGAAAGTTGTGGCAGTTGTGACAGTCCAATCTAAAGTTTTGGGAAATCAACATATCCATCATGTAGAGGAGACATCCCCAAGGTGCTGGCAGTCTGTTCCTGTCAATCATTCACACTTTTTTTTTTTTTTTTAAATGACTGCCTTCTTATTTCTGTCATCTCCAAATGCTCAGAGATTGAAACACTTCAGTCAGGACCCTGGAGGTGTTTTTTGAGAAAATCCTCACATTGCTGTTAACTGTAAGGATATTGCTTTCTGGTTGTAAATGTCAAATCTTCTTCTGTATTTTTCCTTGTTTGCTTTGCTTTTGCTGCTTCAAAAGACAGAAACTACCACCTGGCTGTATTATGCCTCCGTGAGGTTGAACACTGTCAGAGTGGTTTCTGTGGTAGTGGTATTTATAAAATTCTATGGAAAAGTCATAGTTGAGTTCAAAATTAAGTTCAAATAAAGTAAAAAATAAGAACATGATGGGGCCCAAAATTACTTGCCTATTACTATTATTACTATTACTTGTTTCGTTTCGTTTCGTTTTTTTTTTTTTTGACAAACTTATCATCTTCATTCCCAAATGTACTGGACACAGCATATTTGGCCTTCAAGTTCAAGCAGACATACAGACTTAAATTAAACAAATTGAAAACTGAAATGTAAACAAAACATAAATTCATGCTGAATGTAAGATGTGTTGGTATTTTGGAAGAATATATGTGTTTAGTCCCAGAACTAAATACTGAAACTTAATACCAACAGTCCCTAAAATGTTCTTTGCTCCCCTTTTGACTTAGAGAATGTCATTAATGTCCAAAGAGATTGTCCTCAAACTTCATGCAAATATCCACTCAATTACCATGTTTACATGAGAGCTTTAATTCCCCTTTAATTCCAAATAAAACTTAAATCCTCTTTAAAAAGATTAAAAATGATCATGTAAGCACCCAATTTTGAATGAAAATGACAATTCTGAATAAAACTTAATTCCGAAGTAAGTGGCTGGTTTATTCTGATTTTAAATCCAAATTAAAGAATTCCTTGATCGTTTAAACGTTCATTCCGCTTTGAATTAATTCCAGTCGTTCTGCGCATGCTCGTTCCCTTGTCCTGTCGGGATGACACACGGGACACTGACGGGAAGAGGATGTCTGCCCGGAGCAAGCGTTGTACTCGAGCCGAGATCATTTGTTTACTTAGAGCCTTAGAAGATGTGGAAATAATGAAAAAAGTGGATGGACATAAGCATAACAATGTGGACCTTTTTAAAGTTGTAGTGTCCAAGTTGGATGAGGTTTCCCTGACAGAAATGCTGGAGACGCTGAACTCGAGTTTTTCTTCCAGTAGACGTAAATACGTCACTACGTCACATCCGCCCCCCTCTCCAATCAGAACCATTCCCAACCCTCAGGCCTTGAATAAAGGCGAATAAACGTGTTTTCCATTTAAACCTTTATTTGGAATTACTATTTCCATGTAAACACAAAGGAGAAAACTTTAATTCCGAATTATTTAATCCAGAATAATTAATTCCGAATTAAAAAACATCATGTAACCATGGCCATTGTTAAAGTCAAAGGTGGAAACCTGATTCCAACTGAGTTTAACTTTTGATCACTATTTACTCACTTGAATTAGAATTGACATTTGGGTAAATGTGTGCAAACTGACAATGTGTTCTTGGGACATAAGATCTAAAAGCAAGGGTGAAGATAAAGCTCACTGACCTTGAAAAATGAAATAAAAATATAATGACTGCACCCTTTGACAAAGTCAACAAGAATGTATGCAAAAAAGGAAAACAAACCCCTTAAAGGGTGTTTGAGATGTTGGATTCACAACCCAAAAATGACAAGGAGGATGACAACCTTGTTCTTTGACCTACAAAATCTAATCAGATCAATCTTGAATCAGTTTGACATTTGGGCAAAGTTTAAAGGAATTTCTTAAAGAGTTCTTGACCTTTGCCTTTGACTTGTAAATGAACCAATTTGTCCGAACATTATATAGATGATATTTGCCTCAAGCTTGGAGAAAATCTTTCAAAGTAGTTAGGGTTAGGATATCAGGTATACATATATATCACAGTCACAGTACCTCATTCTTGAGAAATTTGACCCTTTGGGCAAAGTTTGAAGAAAATCACTCAAAGGTCCTTGAGCTTGCCAGAAATGGATAGGAAAAAAGTCCATGACCTTTTCCTCTGACCCTTGACTATCCTAATCCAAAAAAAAAAGATTATCCCTGAGTTAGTCTAATGATTTGGCAAAGTTCGAAGAGGCCCTCTTGAAAAGTTCTAGATATATTAGGTTCGCAAGGCAGAGATAAGTAGGAGGCCCATGACCTTGACCTTTGACTTGCAAAATCCTGATCATCTTTGACTTAGTTTGAAGTAAAATCTCTAAGAGTTTCTAAGATATTCAGTCAGCAATTATGAGATGAAGAGGAGGTGTATTGTCCTTGACCTTCAACATATCACCAGCACTAATCAGGTTTGCAAAACCTTGTTTACAAATAACCTGGACAGACAGACAGATGAATGGACATACTACTTGAGAACATTTACCTCTAATTTCAGCTGTCACCGTAGCAGAGAAATAAAAACAAATCTCTAAATTGTAATTTGTGCAAGCATACTGGATCAATAATATCAACAGGCAGGGAAGGTTCCAGGGATGTGTTAAGTCCCTGTCAAAAACATGATCACTGTTAGCTCCAGAGTGGTGTACCATCACAGGGTCTGTAATTAAGCTTCACTTTGATTTCCCAAAACTGAAAAAAGGAGCACCACTTCCAGGAATGAATGCTGCACCAACAAACAATACGAGGAAATCTTGTCACAGAACTGGATTAACAAACTGACAAAAATGTTTTCTTGCAAGGAAAATCCTCCTAGAAATAATGTTGCATCACCAAAGATATTGCGTAAGAAATTGTAAGATAAACACACAATAGATTTGCAAATAAATACCAGGAATTATGATTATCACATCACATTTGCCCGTGTTTGTTTGTTTGTTTGTTTGTGCGTGTCAATTTATACTGGATTAGCAGATGAGGAGCTGGAGGGTGTTTTTCATTGAGCCTGGTGTTAGTCCCACTTTTACATGGTGGACATTTGGGTTAGGACAGATTATGTGACTCCGCGTGTGCTGCCGGCCTTTGAAGGATAACAGCAAACGAACCCAAATCAGCCACTCACACTGCCATGGAAACGGGTAATAGAGTCCGTGTGTGAGAGAGAGAGGGTCAAGCAGAGAGGAAGAGAGCATGCGTATAGTCCTCTTTATTCTCTTTAATCATATTAAGTTGGATCATTAGATGGACCCATTTACACAGCGCTTTCATGAGGTGTGCACAACCAAATCCTTTTGGACATCGGCCTAATCTACAGCAAAGCCCAGAGGCTTCCAGCGGCAGCTTTGGTGGGGACTTTGTGTCCCTCGGTGCAGGCCCTGGCTATGAACATACGTGAGGCATTAATTTGTCTGAATTAGGATTGAGAGCAAATTACCGCTCTACATTCCCAAATCCAGGCGTGATTGAGAAATAATGAGCAGCTCAGCCTACGTAAATGGTTCACAAGATTATCCCTCTCTGAATTATCACGCTCACCTCTTTCCTGGTTGAGGAAGTCAGATAGTTTTGTAAGTCGGAGGTCTGTAAGGTCTGATAAAACCTCAGAATGAGTCAAACAGTAAAAAGGCAGGTTCTCAGAGTTTATGTTAATCTTTGTATAATTCCTTGGCTCTGAAAGTGATCTTTTGATTTCTGTGGAATGTTTTCTGACCCACAGCCAATTTCAGAGATGTATAAATATTACGCTAACCTTATGGACTTTGATCTCCCCTCTATATCAGTCCACTTCCATCGAAACGCTCAAAGATTATCCCCCAGCAGCCTTTCATGCTATGATAGCACTAATGGCAGGAATAGATTCATGATCCTCATCATTTAAAAGCGGATCAGGATGAAGGTCGTGCCGATATGACCTTTGGAGTGGGCTCTGGGGGGCGGAAGCCGATACAGACACAATTCACAGAGTTGGCTCCAGGGACCAATGGATACTGACAGGGATTTATGAGATTAAAGCCCCTATGTTCATATAATATGACTGACCCACTCATATATGAGTAAATCGTCTCCACAGGGAAGGCGAAATATTATGTGGAATTCCAATAGATACACACTTTCAATCTATTACAGAGTGATTAATCCCTCTCTAGATTCTAGACAGAAATGTAGAATCTGTATACAGGGGTTATGATATTCAGCATGATCAGTGGTCTAGTTTCCATCTTAGGCTCAATCATATGCCTAAGGCAAAGAATTTGGTGTGCAGCTCAAACGTCTTTCCTGTTTCTTTCTTCTTGCATTTTATTATCCCAGTGCATATGTTGTCTAGATAGCAAATGAGCAACAATGCTGGTATCCTCCTATGAGGGATACAAAAAATCTCAATCAATTATTGAATCCTTCAGTACATCTTTAAAGGTTCAATGCACTACAGTTATCAATCAGTGCAATGCAGTTGTCATTTATTGATGCCCTTTCCTCTTCTTATTTGGACTGCTGCGTTTGAGCCAATGGGCTCTAATTTCCTGGCGCAACTCAGGGTGGCGCAGGGTGGCACACCCCCCGCAGTGGTAATTTCATCCGGCGCACTGCCGTATGAGCCAATTTGGCAATTTGGTAGACCGGCTGCGCCGAGATAGGTGTGACGGCGCACCAGGGGGAGGTGTCCACAGATTCAGCTTGGCGCAGTGACAATGTCATGCCAAAAAAACGCGCGGAAGGTGCACTGAAAGCCCGCCAGCTCCAACCTGGTCTATTCTCGGCGCAGACGAGGCGCACCCAGGGCAGTGGTAATTTGGCTGACAGGCACACAGGGCACACACGTCACCAGAACCTTACAGGCAGGTATCCAGAGTGTCAGGCACATTTCAATGCAATAAACACTCACAGCAACCACCATTTAATGTAACCGTCTGAACCAGCATATACATTTGTATCTATATTAATTGTCCCGTCACATCTGATGTCAGATCAGAGACGTTTGTCATCACTAACGAGTTCACATCTCTCAGCCAACCACAAACAGCCACATCATCCGATACGGAGTATCCAGCTTCTCTCATCTCATGAAATTAAATAGAAAAGAAAAAAGAGAGAGACGCTCGCTGAATAAATAACTCGGTGTCTTAAGGATTTACCTGTGATTGCCCATATTTCTCTGTTTTAATCTTTATTCTTAACATGATCTAAAAAGATGGAGTAGCCTACATTATTGCAAGGAGGATGAGGAGGAGATATATTTTCACCTAAGGCGCTGCTTTTTGGCGATGACAGACCAGGAATGCGGGTGGATCACAAGCATGATGAATGGATTAGCCTGCTGCTGTGTTTAAATGTAGGCTAATTATCACTTAATTTTGTATTCATATTTATGAGACAGGAACAGATTACATCTTTCCGGCGAGGTGGTCCACACGGTGACACGCGTCGTGTCCTCTGATGCGCGGCCCGATGGCCCCTGCGCTCTCCCAGTTGCTGCAAAAGTGACAGCGGCTATGACCGTCTTCGCCACCGAGGTAAAATTGTCACTGCGCCTCGCCCGTGGGGCATTTAAAGGCGAGGAGAGGCGTTCATCTGATTGGTGAAGATTGTACTCGGCTGTGTTAAACCCACTCAAGCCTACTCTCCTCCCTCTCTGCCATTTGCGCCAGTGGGAGAGACGGAGGCGTGGGTGCGTCTCCCTGCGCCAGACTGCACCGTGCATGAAACTTGCAAAATGCCCTGGACACACCCTGTTGGCGTGGCGCAGGCGCAGCGCAGGGCAGGTGCGCCCCGTCTGCGCCTGGTCTACGAAATTAGAGGCCACAGGGTCAAAGTGCAAGGGCAGCGAGAAGCAGTGCACTGAAGTTGAGCCAAAAACTGCACCTCTCCTCTGATAGGAGAGGCAGCAATATGCACCCTCACTTACAATACAAGAGACCAGTCGTTCATCTAATCATAGTCAGAGCTTGAGAGTATAAATGTTTGAGCATTATGGCAATTGAGTCAGAGGGGCTCTGTTATGTAATGTCATTCTAGTAAGATCTATGTGGTTTTGAAGCACAAACTTCTAGCACATCAGCACAGTGCATTAAATTCAGCAGAACATGTCTTATCTTTCACTATAGAGTGGAATGAAAAAATTCTGATAACTTTGCAACAGACTCAAAACATTCTGGACTCTGTAGCAAGGAAATGATCATCTGCTTAAAATGGCCATTTAAAACAACAGACTTTATCAAAAGTTCTGTTGATTGGAAAGTAATGCACTTTACATCCTTGCTGAAGTGGCTAGAATATTCATCAGAGAAAAACTTAGTAAGACTTCATTTTTGGACATTGATAGATATATTATGATGTCTGTGTGATGACCACTCAAACAAATGATAATTAGACAAATAAGTAAAATGTCATCATAATGTATTTAAAAGCAACATCAAGAAAAGGAAAATTAAGTGTTTGCCTAAAAACATTAATAATGGCAGCTGTTTGGAGGTTAAATGAGTTTGCTTTCTATTCATATGGAACATCAAGTGCTGGAGAAACACTTTAAATAGTTGTTTTAGGTGTTTATGCATTCATTTATCTTTCATTATATATCATAAATTGCATCAAGCATGTTTGAAGAAATGCTTTTTTGCATAAAAATAAAATAAATAAATTGCTTTGGGTAATATATATAGCTTTTTACCCTCAAATGCCCCTTGCTGTTCTGGGGGTAAAGATTACAATATCTGAGAATGGAAAAGGATAAAACAATAAATAAATAAATAAATAAATAAATAAATAAATAAATAAATAGAGAGTGAAAAAGGAGTTAAAGGGCTACGATGATCACCAGACCGAACCAAATACCATGAGTAAATAAACGAGGTATGGACCAAACTGTGGACTAAGTGTATTGTAGTATCTCTAATTTTCATCTTAAGACTGCAGGAAAATAGATGGATACCCCTTTATAACATTGTCTATTGGACAATAAATTGCTGTACTAATATTGATAAGCTAAAAGCCCAGTTTTATAGAAGCCATATGGTGCAGCCTTGTTTTTCTGAGGCAAAGAATTTGACAGCATTTGTGTTCTTGGGGGGGAAAAAAAAAAAATCTTCCTAGCTGCTCATGAAAACAGCTTTTTAAGGACTCTCTGTCTACAGATTGAAACACTGCGTTCTTACTGTACATGCACAAAAATCCAAGCAGAGATCACTTTAAGTGTCAAAAATAACTAATACTTAAATGTTTTATTATGTATATTTATCATTTATTCTGTTTTTTTTTATTTGTGACTAAAAGTTAAAATTTTTACTCATCAAAAATGTATATATTCACCTTGCAAATTTATGAAAATCAACTGATGACTTATTACTGTAAATCAGAGCATCACTGAGGAGACCGGATGATTATTTTGGGGAGATTTAATCTGCCTTTCATCCCTGCCGCAGGGTGGGTGCCTGATGAAGGCACTGGCAACACATAGTCCAAGCTTTCTCACAATAACAAGTCACTTTTAGCACTTCATCAAAAGTTTTCCACTTTGATGGTTAAATGCAGGAAACAAAACAAATACAGTCATTTAATTTCATCTGGAAAACCAGACCACAAAACCCGTCTGCAGTCGTCACTCATCATGGTACACAGGTTGGGTCTGTCTGTATCGAGCTAAAGATAACTCAGTATTTTTCATTGCTTGTAACAACTGTGGAGAGACTAGAGCTGAAACAGGATTTTTACTTTTCATTCCAATACTCTGTAGATATGTGTCATGTATCCAATTATTTTTATGAAATGGCTGCACAGGAGTATGTCACACTATATATCAACAGAATGCTAAACCTCCAGGAATTCAGTCATGTGACCTTATTGAAGATTAAACCACTACATTTGCAACAATTACACTGTCAGACCACAAACAGACATAATGACAGTGACAAATGTCTCAGTGATCTTCATGTTCAGTCTTCACTTCTGAAAGTGAAACATCTAAAACACTTTTAGGGATTGTCATCACATTGTAACAAATTTCCATTCTGACTCAAGGATGAACTCTATTCATCTTTGTTTTGGAGGTATCAAGTCGAGATCACTGCAAACTGAAACCTTGTGAGTACAATATTCTAAGAATACAATAAGGTATTTTTTGTTTAAGGTAACAGAATAATAAGAGAGAACTGATTAGACTATTGAGGTCAAAAGATGCTGCAACCATGAGCCATGAGATTCAAAACAAGACAAGCTGGAACTTGCAACTTGCATCTGAAGCTAGTGAATTCACACCACAGCAATTGGGAGTGATGAAGCTTTTGTTTTTTTGGTTTTGCAGATTATATATTTGTCTTACTCCATAACCATGGCATAATAACATGCCACTCAGACATGGGTTAGTTTATATATTAGGAAAACGGTACTTGTGTTTTCATACCTTTAGGGCCCCTGTTGATCAGAACACCCCCCACACACAGGCTGATTGGCCATTAAAATAAATGTGTCTTATGTGCTAAAACCATCGGGCAGTGATTTGAAAAATCAATTTCAGGCAGTATTGTCAACCAGCATGATTCAAGCTGCAATGGCCCATTGAACACAGCCGTGACTGTCCCCCCATTCTGATTTGGTCTTGTTGCATCACAAACCTTTGGTCTTATCAGGGCTTTACATAAACTGGAATATAAGACACACTGGTACAGTTCTTTTGGTACTTCAGAATCTATCCATCAGAGACATGTTTTCATATATTTTGTGTTCTGAGTGTTTCAATTCCTCATTTATTTTCCTGGAAGAAAAACTAATGGTTTTCATATTGAAAAGCTGCAAATGACCTCTCAAAAGCAAAAGTGATAAATTCTTTGGGAATAATTTCCCAGTTCCGAAAAAAACTAAATGAAGGACCCCTTTTGTCAAAAATTTCATAAGTTATACATTAAATCTGATCTTTTTCAACTCATTCAACCTTTTGGTTCATTTCCATGTAATGTTTATGAAAGCCGCAAATGCTCAACGGCCTGACATCACATTGAACACTTGCCTCGGTGCTTCATCCCTGCACATATTACTAAAAGAGATTTTTCCAAGCGTGAATTATTTGTGTGCCGCTGGAGAAAAGGTGAGAAAGCTGAGGATAGGTGTGGAGTGACAGAATAGATGGTGATAGTGAGGGAAATTGAAGTGAGGTTTGATAGTAAGAGAGCATGATAGCCTCAGAGCGTTTAGTATGCAGAACAGACGGCGAACACTTTTAGCCCCTATGTCGAAGTCTGGGACTCCTCTGCAGTGAGCGGTCTAAACTTTCTGGTATAAGCCTTCGCCTCCAGCCATGAACTCAAATATTTCAGTCACATTTACTGAAGCTGAGAAAAAAATGCCTTATTACTTATGATCAAAGGTTGGTGTTTTCTGGAGGAGACATGGAGCGTCTGCTAGAATTTGCATTAAGAGTTGAAGGCGGATCATTTTCAGTGAATAGAGAGACATTCAGAAACAGGCAGGGATTTGTTGTTTTTCCATGCTTTTAGACTGTTTCTTTGAAGAAAGTTTACATTAGATAAACAGAGAAACCTGATAGGATCATTAAGATGAAGAGCTGCATCTCTTTCTTCTCTCATGACCCTGTAACCTCCAGGGAAAATAGTCCCTTTATACAAGTGTGGTTGTATTATACTGCACTCAAGGTTTCTTATTCAGGTGTCCCCTACCTTTTGAGAATATAAAGTACAATGTGAACGTTCTCATGGAGAGGTTGTTGTTTTTTTAGATTTGCTTAAAGGTAACATTACAGCTATGGCCATTGTTTTAATGAATACAGAATAAAACTAAGAAAATATTCCGAGAGTGCAGACCTCTGCCAAGCAGCTAACTTCCACCAATAAATTGTGATTTCCACCCAACATTATAGTCCTATATTTATTTTATACGCACATTGGGGAATGAAAAATCTCTGCATGAAGTGTGATTATTGTTGATAAAAATATCATCCAATAGAGTGACCTTATCAGTAGTGGGTCTTGTAACTTGTTGACTTAACCAATTTGCTGCTGCTTGTACAGATGTTAGTGTTGTGTGTGCCGCAACGTCTCCAGTGGGTGATGTCGCCAGCCTGTTGGTCAGAGCAAAACCACGGCACTTCGGTGCGTGGCACGTTCGCTCTATGTGGAATTTGGGGGTTAGGTTTTTACACTCACACACAGAAACTTCTGCTATGACGGACTAGTTCCATATTGACATTCAAGACGGAGGACATCCATATTTTTATTTCATTTATTTTCTTTAATTATTTTTTTGGCATTTTGTGCCTTTATTGATAGGAGAGAGTGACAGTGGATAGGCTTGTGAAAGGGGGTGACAGAATAGGGGAAGACACTCTGCAAACTGGCCACAGGCTGGATTCGAACCCGGGCCGGCAGAAGTATATATTTATGGGATGTGCATTGTTGTGAAAACACATTTCAAGACCAATCACTCAGGAACCTTGTTTTGAGTGATTAAACGGCACGTTTGGAGGGACTGTGAGTGAGCAGAGCTGCCATGTATGTTTCCATAACGTTAATGGGCTCACAATAATGTTACTAGTAGTTGTGAGTTGTAGAGGACTGGGATGTTTATTACATTTTCGTGAGAATCTGCTGCCTTAATTTATCTTAGAAACCAAGGCTCCAGGAACAGCGCCAGCCTTTCTCTATTGGCAAAACGTTTCCTCCTTTCCACTATGTCTGTGAGCAGAACTGCATTCACAGCTTTCAGTGCTGATTGGCTGTTTGCTGTGCTGTGGCCCTGCTTGTAACCAGAGTGTGTAACCATTGGATGGTGCTGTGGGTGGGACAAAATATGGCCCAATCTTAAGTTATGGTATTTCATTATAAACTTCAATGCTTTTTTGTGACATCAGTCTGGATCAGATCAGCACCAAAATGTAATGGCTTCTTCCTTGGACCAAACCACACCATGTAAATCCATCCAGTAGTTTTTGCGTAATGTTGCTAACAGACAAACAAACAAACAGACAGACAAACAAAGAAACAGACAGACCCCATCAAAAACATAACCTCCTTGGCAGAGGTAATAACAATTTTACTTTAATTTAAGCTAAAATTCCCCCTATTCAGAGTTGACTCTGTTACAGTTTACATTATCCAAGTGAAGAAATCATGGTGTTTCAGTAACACAAAAACAGATGGCAAAGCTAGTACATTAAAAAGGAAAATCAAAGGAGGATAGGAAAAGGCAAACCTGGATACAAAGTGTGAAGTGAACTAAGAGAAAACGTTTACAATGTTCTGTTCCTGTAAATACCAAGTAACACTGGCCTTACGCCCACAAATTGTTAATTCAGACTTTTAGAATAGAATAGAACTTTATTTGTCATTGCAACAAGTACAACGAAATTGCAAAAGCCCTTCAGTCAGTGCAAAACAGTGTAATACAATAAAGTACAGTGCAGAATAAAAATATAATAAAATAATAAGATAAAAATATAATAAAATAAGAAAGGTAAGGTGCAAGATAATACCATGAGTAATGAGAATAAGGTGCAAGAGGGAATGATGAAGGTGCAAAAATAGCTGCCATGTTCTGGTGCAGTAAATGACATGAGGTAATTATTGACATGAGGTAGTGATATTAGCTCATAAGCCTCTGTTCAGGACCCTTACTGCTGTTGGGTAGAAACTATCTCTGAGCCGGTTTGTCCTTGCAGTGATTGACCTGTACCGTCTGCCTGACGGTAGCAGATTAAACATGTCGTGTCCAGGGTGAGAGGGATCCTGGGTTATTTTTCCCGCCTTTCGGAGGCAGCGGGAGTGGTGCAGTTCTTCGAGTGTGAGGAGAGGGCAGCCGGTGATTTTTTGGGCCGTGTTGATGATCTTTTGCAGTGACATCCTCTGAGCCACCGTGCAGCTGGTGTACCACACGCACAGACAGTACACCAGGATGCTCTCGATGGTGGACCTGTAGAAAGACACCAGCAGTCTCTGGGGGATGTTGTTCTTCCTGAGAACCCTCAGGAAGTGCAGTCTCTGCTGGGCCTTCTTCAGTAGCTCCGAGGTGTTCACAGTCCAGGTCAGGTTCTTCTCTAAGTGGACTCCCAGAAAGCGGAAGTCCTCTACCCTCTCCACACAGTCCCCGTTGATGAGCAGAGCTGGAATGTCTGTTTTAGTCCTCCGAAAGTCGATGATCAGCTCCTTGGTCTTAGCTGTGTTGAGGAGCAGGTTGTTATCACTGCACCACCCAGTCAGCTGCTCCACCTCAGCCCTGTATGTGGACTCATCCCCCCCAGAGATGAGCCCCACTACTGTGGTGTCGTCGGCGAACTTGATGATGGTGTTACTGGGGTGTGCAGAGGTACAGTCCGATGTGTCGAGGGTGTAGAGCAGAGGGCTCAGCACGCAGCCCTGTGGGGAGCCGATGCTGAGGTTGATGGTCTCGGATGTGTGGTCTCCCACCCTCACCCTCTGCCTGCGGTCTGACAGGAAGCTGTAAATCCACATGCAGATGGAATGTGGAAGCCCAAGGTCTCCCAGTTTACCCACCAGTTTGTGAGGAAGGATGGTGTTAAACGCGGAGCTGTAGTCCACAAAGAGCATCCGCGTGTAGGTCCCCTGCTGCTCCAGGTGAGACAGTGACATGTGGAGCGCTGTAGCTATGGCGTCCTCCGTCAATCTATTTGTCCTGTAGGCAAACTGGTGGGGATCGAGACTTCTGGGGAAGAGTGAGGTGATGTGACCCCGTACCAGTTTCTCGAAGCACTTCATCACCACTGGCGTGAGAGCTACTGGCTGGTAGTCATTGAGACTGGAGATGTGTTGTTTCTTGGGCAGGGGGACGATGGTGGAGGACTTCAGGCAGGGTGGAACGATGGACTGGGACAGAGACCGGTTGAAGATTCTGGTGAACACTCCAGCCAGCTGGTCAGCGCAGTCCTTCAGCACCCGTCCTGGGACACCGTTGGGTCCAGCCGCCTTCCATGGGTTTACCGCCCGCAGCGTGCGCCTCACGTCGTGCTCCTCCAGTGTGAGGCTGGAGCTGCTCTGGACCACAGGGTGTTGTGTAGCTGCCTCCGGAGTTTCTGTCTCGAAGCGGGCAAAGAAGCTGTTCAGCTCCTCTGCCAGTGAGGCTCCTCCCTCAGCAGCTCCGGTGTTGGCCCTGTAGTTCGTGAGGTGCTGGACCCCCCGCCACGCCTGTCTGCTGTTGTTACTCTCCAGGTGGTCCTCGATCCTCCTCCTATAGTCCCTCTTGGCCTCTCTAATGCCTCTCTTCAGGTTGGCTCTGGCTGTACTGTACAGAGCGCTGTCACCAGACCTGAAGGCGGTGTTTCTGTCATTAAGCAGCTGCTGGACCTTCTGGGTCATCCAGGGCTTCCTGTTAGGGTACACCCGGATGGTCTTGTCCACTGTGACATTGTCTGTGCAGTTTTTGATGTAGCACAGAACACTGTCTGTGAACACCTCCAGGTCGGGGTGTTCGAAAATGTCCCAGTTAGTCCTTTCAAAGCAGTCCTGCAGCTGCTCAGAGGCATCATCAGGCCAAGTTGTGATCTTCCTTCTGGTGCTGGGGGCAGTTTTCCGGAGGGGGGTGTATGCAGGGATCATAAGCAGGGACATGTGGTCAGACTGGCCCAGGTGTGCTAGCTGTTTAGCCTTCTAGCCCAGTTTGATGTTGGAGTAAACCTTGTCCAGTGTATTAGCTCCTCTGGTGGCACACTTGATGTGCTGATGAAGCTTGGGGAGCACTGTTTTAAGGTCCACATGATTGAAGTCCCCTGCTATGATGTGTGCTGCTTCGGGGTGTCTGCTCTGCTGCTTGCTAATGCTGCTGTGGAGTAGTCCGTTAGCCGCGCTAGCATTAGCATCGGGTGGGATGTAAACAACAGTCATGAACACCACCGTTAGCTCCCGGGGAAGGTACACGGGCCTGCATTTGACAGTCACATATTCCAGTTCCGCGGAGCAGTTTCTTTAGTCGCAGATAAATTTGCAGTTTTTTTTTTCAGTTTTACGGCATTCTGTCTCTAATCTGATTACAAAATTAAACATATTTAATATTATCACAAGGCTGGTATTCTCTTATGTAAATTGTTCTGTTAACATGACTGTTGTCAACAACAATCGAAACAAAGACAACAATGCAGGAAATAGAGACAATAGAGGGGCTGGTACTTCGTCTGGGGTATAGTTCCAGAAACAGTTGCAAGCAGCAAAACAATATGCTTTTAAAAGCAAAGGAGAGTTTGAGAAATCCTACTGCATTACAGAGCTGACAAGAGAAGAAACTTCAGTCCTGAGTCAGATGTCTCCCCTCTGAGACTTATAATGATGATACTTTTTGACCACTGATTGTCTGTGCATCATATTTAGCATAATCTCTGCTGCAAGTCATCAACTGGATCATATTGTTCATCCTCCAAGCATGTAAGCAATTGTGTTCTTGGGGAAGAATTTACTTTACAGGCAGACTTTTTTTTCTCAAAGGAAAGCAAGGATGGAGAAAAAGGCAATACTTTATAAACAATACTACAAAACAAGCTAAGTCCTTTCCTGATATGACCCACATAAGTTCTCTAAATTGGTGCCTCTCAGCGGGCTGCCTACACCTCCCTATGCTTTCAGCCCCATTTGGTACAAAATTTGTTATACCTGGATTTCATTTACATAAAAAGTCACATTTTGTTCAGTTTTCACTTTTAAAAAAATACACGTTTTAAAAAAGTGCTCTGGTTTGGACCAGTGCACAAGCATTAAACACATTTCCTAAGTTACATAACTTACATGATGTAACACACTTATGTAATATTATGCCCCAAATTGTGGTCAACAAAAGACTATCTGGCCGTAAATACAACACCAGCACATGTCTGCCAGAGCTCATATCTTATTAACATCAACAGCAGTAGAATAAGCAATAGTTAGTGTATGTGGTATCATAGGTGTTGGGTTGTTAAGATGAGTATGACAGGCTTTTAGGAGCCTTACTCATCAACCACGCCAGCACAAAAGATATGCTCTCTTAATTAGGCATATACACAGGCCAGTTTTAATGTTATCAACCATGTGTTGAATTTTACAGTCCAATGTGTAACCTAGGTCTAAATATTTATAAAGTACAGAGATTACAGAATTAAGCTACAGAGCAATGGATATCACTATAACAACTACTATGACTACAAGCCTGAGAACTGAGGAGCTGTCCACTTCACTGTGGTGTTGAAATGTTAACAGACCTTTACCAACATTTCTAATATTATAATCACAACAACCTCGCCCCTACTCAACACAGAGGCAAGATATTTTATAGATAAGAGAGAAGAACTGCAGAACTGATCAACACACAGGTAGCAGGTACACAGTTTAGCCACAAAAACACAAACACACAAAGAAACATGCTCAACAGTGACCTGGCTCCCACAAGATAACAACCAACAAACTCTACACAGTCCGGTTGCCTTGCTTTTGAATCTTCAGAATGACCATGACCTGGATGAATGAGAATCTACACAGACCTTTAAAACTTTTATGATAACCTTTAAAACAAGAGAAGCAGCCAGCAGAACACCCATCACTTTTTTACTCAATCATTTGAATGACATTCTGCTGATTGTAACTTACTTGCATGGCTCTGTCTCTGTTTTGCCAAAGCCTACAAATATATATATTTTTATACAAGAACATTTATTTACTACTAAGAAAAGCAAACTGGGCTAATAGTGAATGTATAATAATAATTCATAGGCTTGTTGTCTGACTTTGAGAGAGAGTTTCTTGTACTTCTACCAATCCAACACCCAGAACAAACTGTATGTACATTGCTTTGTCTTAAAGAATCACATGTTTAGCTAGTCAGTGCTACCAGGCAGGATCAAATAAAGGGTAAGGATCTGACTACACACATATTACTATTTCAAATGTCTTAAATAAGTAGTTTTCAGTGTTTAGTTTTATAGTATTGAACAAATCCTAAGATTTCATACAAAATGCCTCCCACTAAATGTATCTTAATCGATGAAAGAAATGGTTTGTTATTGAGAGCATCTATAACTAAGAAGATTCTTATTGGCAAGACAGGAAGAGAAAAGCCAAAGAAACACCATGTATTGTCATTTCCCCACACGCCCTGTATGTGTTTCCAGCACAGGCTCCAGTGCGGCTGTACTGCCTGTACTGTACAGTCATGCCCCTATAATGGTATGTTGACTTTCCAACAATAAGATGTCATATAACTTAGCCACTTAGTCATATTTTCATCAAGAGACAACCTTTTCCGAAATGTGATATTGTTTCTTTTTTTCTGAAAAGCTACCTAAAGATGTATTTATATACATTGTTGTTGGTAACTGTTGGCAAATTCACTCATTAGTCAGAGTTATTCATGTATTGAGGTTGTACAGTCATGTTTAAAAAACAAACATTTGAATGATTTTCTTTTGTATCTGTAATATGTTTTGTGTCTGTGTTATCTCCCTTTATTTAAATTCTTTAATTGTTTTTAAATTCTTAACCATTAACCTTGAGGTTATGAACTCTATATGTGGAGAAAACCTGACATAGATAGCATTTAGTGGTAGCATTTGGATCACCACCAGAATCCAATCCGTTCTTCCTTCTGCCATTACAAACATTCCCTGTAAATGTAATCAATTTTTTTTTTATATTTGGTGCTTGAAATTGTGCTGTTCATAAACTAACAAACAAACAAACAAACCTCCTTGTCAGATGTAATAAGGAAATCAAATCATTCAATCATTCGATTGAATTAGGTTCCTTAGATGTAGCATACTCTGCAAAATGTTTAAGCCACTCTGTATGATGGTTTCAAATACCTTTATGTCCTATGTTCCCTCCCTTATTCAGTAAATTATGGTAAATACTCACCTTTACCTTCACCCACAGCCATTCGCCTGTAACAATGAGCCAGCAAAACCAAAATGAGACAACACTCTCTCTGCCCGGCGTTTTACAGTGAGAATGATACAGAAATAACGTTTGAGCTACGCATCAAAAATTCATTGACTTTATAATGTATTGGTTAAATTTTAACTATATGTCTGTATCAGTATGATTATTTCATAATGTTATATTTATGCATTTAATATTTGCTTTTCTGGAGTTCCAGCAGTCCTCTTAAAAGACTCCTGCATGTTTCTGTGAATAAGAGTGAAATAATAGTAAAAGGCCTGTGACTGCTCTGATTGGTTAACCTCTCTGTGACTTTTGAGTTCAAAATCAGTCAGCCAGCATCACTCAACTGGCTTTTTATGTGGTGGTTGGTAATGTTTGCCTCACACCCACTATAGAGGACCCAATTTGTTTTATGTAGCCAAATTGAGGCCTTTTTACAGGTACAAGTGTTCTTGTTATATAACTGGTATTTGGGTAAACTGATCAACACCATGTTAGCACATTAGTATGTTTATAGTCAAGTTTATAGGCAAGTCAACCAAATGTTTGTTTACTTCAGTGAGGATTTCTTTCATTTCCAGTGTGCTTGCAACCACTCTGAAAATTCTTGAATAGGTCTGCCAACGCTAATACATTGTTCATCCCTAATTATTATTATCATTATTATTAGTAGTAGTAGTATTGTGAATAACACTAATGTTATTGAATCAATATTTGTATAGCTTTGTCATAAATTGCTTCATAACATTTTGACTATCATTATAACATCATTCTATTTATCTATGATTTTTATCACCATTATGAGGACTGTTATTGTTAAGAATGAATTTTAGGGTTTTTTTTATTATTATTGATAATTACAGCATATAGTCTAATCCAATCCACTCTATTTATATAACACAATTTTGAAAACAATGACATTTAACAAAGTGCTGCACAGTGACTATAATCAGAAATGAACTAGAATAAAGCAAAGATAAATCCAAACAATAAAAGACTAAAAAACTACAAAAACATATACAGTATAAAAATTATATAAAAACCATAAAAAACATGCTAACATTAAAGAAGATGAAAAAAATGAATAAATCAATAGAAACATGAGGACAAGGACTTCATAAATGACCACACAACTCTCACACTTTGTTAAAAGCCAACAAACAAAAATAGGTCTTAAGATGAGATTTAAGAGTAGTTATGAAGGGTGGAGGACACTCTGGCTTGAGGGGGTAAGCCATTCCATAATTTAGGTGTTGTTAAGCGATATCAATTTTTAGGGGGCATGAGAAAATAACTGAGAACTACTGTACCAGTGAGAGCACATCTCCCAACGTAGCCAGGACCATCCTGTTTTCAGGCTTTGTGCCCCATGTCCTGACAAATATCATTAAAAACTCACGTCCTGATTTTGGACAGCCCCATCCCTATTTTAACCAATTGATGAAGGATTCCAAAATATTTTACCTTGTGACATACAATTGTTTGTATTTCTGATTTAACCATTAAAAAAAAAAAAAAAAAATTTGTATGCTGTAGTTTAAAGCTCACTGCTGATTGTTCCTTACGTGTGCTTGCCCACTTTATCATACTGACAGCTGGGTAACATCAAGTAGAGATCATGATGGGGAAAGCTCCTCAGTGTTTTACACAAACTTGGTGTGAACTCCCTTCAATAGTCATAAATGAATTTGTCCCTTGCTGCAAATGCTGCAAGAGACAGTTTTAATCATCCACGGAGGAAATGCCAACAGATCAAACCATTGAAACAAACAAACACTGACAGAGGCAGAAGCTTGAAGTAGTACTAATATAATGAAGTAAACAACACAATTCTTTTGTTTGTGTTTACTGATATTACTGAAATAACTTATGCCATTCATCACTGCAAACATTATAGGGGAAACAAGACTACACAAAACTACAAACCAAAGTTAAAAACATGAAAAGAAAACATTTGCAGTCAGACATCATCAACACTCATCATCCATCAGTGGTTATCTGTAGCCGTATATGCATACTGCAAAAAAAGAGAAAGGATGACTATAATACTTCAATAATTTCATCATTCAAATACAATTTTTATTTTATTTTGAAGTTTATTCTGATGCTTTGTATGGCATAAGTAGATGCACTGATGAAGGATATTATTGTATCCTGTATTTTTAATTGAAAAATAAATTGTCCCTGTTCTGTGCTCTGAAAATCTGGTCACCCCTAAGTCAGACAAAATGGGACATAATTCATCCATGTATAGATTCACACTGGTCACATACAGAAGCTGAAACAAGGCATAATGGAGTCTCCTCTCCCCCCAAAAAAGGTCACATTGAAAGCATTTATTTCAATACAGAGTTTGAAATGTATTCATCAAAACACCAGCTGCAGAGTGCAGATTTACTCTTTCAAGCAACCTTTCTACTATGCCATGATATTTTGCCTCACGAGTGTTCCTACCATTGCCTTCAGTTATTTTGATCCCCTTCCAAGATGCTTCTCCAAGTCAAACTAAGACCCTCAATGCAGAGGGAGAGTATGCTGTATTTGCTGTATTTCTTTTAATCAGTGCAAAACGAGGATAAATCCTGTACTCAGACAAAGAAACACCATTAGATGGACTGAGGGTAGAGATTCAGTTTGATGAGAAAGTTCCTGACATCCAGCAGCAGCCTCCAGGCTCAGGTCATTGTGTTCCAGGCTCAGTTAAATGGAGCTGTGGCCCCTGTGTGCTACTGCTGTCAGACCTCACAGCCTCTGCCCACAACTTCGGGGGCTTAAAGAGGCCAGGGCTGATGGGTTTTTAGTCTCCTTGGGCAGCCAGCTGGAAGAAAATTTGAAGGATCACACGATGTGTGTGTGTGTGTGTGTGTGTGTGTGTGTGTCTGAAAGAAACATTTATGGACTCTGAAATTCAGAAACAAAAGAGGACGTTTGCATTCATATACCTTCTCTCAGCATGTTTAAAATGCTAGCTTACACAGTTAGTGCTGCTGGGAGGCCTGTGCTGGACTGAGTCCATGTTGTATAGATGAGAGGTCAAAACACCTGAGGGGAGAAAACTGTTAAACTGTACAAGTCAAAATGGGCAGGACTTTAAGTGTCCATGACCTTAATGATTCAGATTATTAAACTGAAACTAAATGGTAATGTATGATTCTGGAAAGGAGAAGAAAAATGTCATCATTTAATTCAGGAGCTGAAAGTGTACCACCATAATTTCAGAACTCATGAGTCATTATGGTAGACGCTTGAATATTCAGATACTACCATTACACTGCAGCTTCATCTCTGTCTCCCTCCAACAGTGTGCTCTAAACAAACACACAATCGTGAGGTCTGCCATGTTGAATGTTTTGACTGTGATGAACTTGCCAACAACGAATGATTTTATTGGTAAGATGTGAGCTTTATAACAGGGCCATAGTCTGAAAAAATAAAAAGTGCAATTTTGCTCTCGGACATTATATTGCTGGAGTGAATTGACAGGATAAAGGTAGGGATGGAAGCAACTGCAGGACGTCTGTGTAGGTTCTCAGTCATCCAGGTCATGGTTACCAAATGCTGATCAAAGTGGCAACTGGACTGGTCAACCATTAAAATGCAAATGATCAGGATCACCTCTGAGTTGTTGGCAGAGTCGTTGACCTAGTTTCCCTCTGGAGGTGTGACTATTAGATATTTCCTGGGTTGTTTAGGTCGCATGCTGTCTGGTCCTTTGTTGTCTGGTGGAGTTGCTGTTTGGATTGTTTATGAAGGGGATCCAAAACTTCATTCTGTTGGAGACAGAACGTGTTTTAGTAAACCAACTCTGTCCAGCGATGGTTTCTCCATCTTGACAAAAATGGCTTCCTTGACACCTCTCTCAAACCATTGGTCTCCTCTGGATAAGATGGAGATGTTTTTGTCATCAAATGTCTTCAAGAATCCAAACCAGTCCAGTTGTCACTTTGATCAGTATTGGATTTTTTTGCATCATTAAAATATTGATACTTTAACAAACACTAATTTGGCATAGAGTACCCCATTAAGTATCAATACCAAAAGAGTACTCGTTATATCTGAGCTCTTCTTTAAAAAAAATATTTATTTATTTATTTTTCATCACTTAGACTTTGAATAAAACTCACTTCAAAATGTGATGCTCATTATTGTATTTGCCTGCCTCAAGGTGCAAACTTGCTCAACAAGAATCAACAGAACTTATTTGGGATAAATCATCCTTCTATATTGTGCCCTAACCTGATATAACCCTACTTTCAGATTAATTGGGATTCTTGTAGGGGCAAAATGATGGCTACATTAGACAGGCCATTTATCTCTTGATTGCAGTGGTGTACGACTATCTTTTGGAGAAGGATTCTGTTCTTTATAGCTTATATGTGCTGATGTTTGTTGCCAGCGGTTGCACTTTAAGTTGTTCCTTAAAGGGGTTGTACTGTTTTTTTTCTTTTGAAGTGGAGTTACACAAGGCCCATGGCACCAGTAAATATGATTGCCAATAAAGGAGCTTGCAAGCTTTTTCCCTGGGGGAAATATCCAAGGACGGACAGTAGCCGGTACATAGCAATACATTGTGCCACCAAAGGTCTCGTAATAAACCCATTTGCAGATTAAAACTATGTGAAAAAAACTATTTTGACTCAGCAATACACTACAGTAAGATTCCTTACAACATTTAACTTTTAATCCAGAAAGCCCCAGTGTTTAGAACTATTTTGAAAAGCAGCGGATTTTCGTATCGTTTCACCAGCAACACCCCTCATTGGATGAGGGCAGAGTGGTGCAGGCTGCAGTGGGGTCAGGTAGTGGTTTCTGGATCACAAACTGATAGTAACCTAACTCCCTGGATATTATGAAGAGGGGTCGCTCTTGCATTTATTCCAGATGCATAAAAAAGCAAAAGTAATGGCCAAATTTACAATTTCACCGCATTCCGTCTTATGACATGGGCCCTCGCTAAATTTGGTAAATTGTTATAAATATGGACATCAGCACTCACCTCTCTGCAGCCACAGAACATCATTTGTGCAGTGCCATTTTAACAATCAGGACTATGACACGACAGCAGTTTAAAGGCCAAATGAAATTACCCACAAATAACGGCATGATGTCATCACTGAGTCATTTTCAGTGAAGTCAGTGTCTGTTGTTTCCCCTGACTCCCTGAACAGCTGATGGTGAGGGATATATAACCCCTGCGTCCCAACATGCTAAAGTTCCAAACACAGGGGTTTTGTTGAGGAAACATTAATGCTGTAAAAAATCTTACTGTCACGTATTGTCGAGCCAACCCTGAAAGTGGGTTTATTACGAGGCTTATGGTGCCACCATGTACTGTTATGTACTGGCTACCATCCACCGCCGGATATCTGCCCCCAGGGACATAGCTCGCATGTTCCTTCATTGGCAATCATAATTACTAAAGCCATGGGCCTTGGGCAACCACACTTAAAAAAACAGAACTAAACTTTTTATTCAGTACTCTTTTCATATTTTTTAAAATAATTCTTGTGAATGAGTAAATGTGACTGCTTTTCCATCATTACATCCTTTTACCTAGCTGTTGAACAGCTTCCCCTTGAGGACAAAGTGAATTTAATGAGTCTGCCTGATGGTATTTATGTGGACAACTTTATCTCTGAGTGACATAAGACCATGGTTACATAAAGTGCTTGTTTCTGTAGTAGGAGTGGATTAATTCCAAATGCTCTACACTGTTTCTAATGACTACTTTAAATGGAGAGTACTTCTGTGTGATGTCAAACAGAGTTCACCCTGTCATGGAGTGTCCCCTTGGATGGAACAGTTGGGGAAAGAGTGAAAACATCAGTGTTTTGAAACTTTAGAAAGACTTGAATTGCTTCAGCTAGTTGTAGACATTTTCTTGCTAACAGCTTACTCTGTATTTAAAGTGTTTAATTCTATAAGTAATATAGTATCCAATTAAAACCTCCCACATACAGCATGTTAATATTAACAAAATGAATAAACAACTACAACAAATAAAAGCGGAAAACCCACTGAGATCTGCATGGAAACTATTTATCTTCTGAAGAAATAAAAGGATGCGCAGGAGGCTGAGAAACCATGAAATCTAATTATGAGGTAGGTGTGAATGTGGAGGGTAAATATACACTAGCATGTATGAATGAGACGTGATGTTCTGGTGAGGGAGGATCCTCTTCTCTTTCCAAATGTTCTGAGTGTTATTCATGCTTGCAGGAGCTCTCACTTCCTCTCAGCGTGAGTCTCTCTTTCAAAGTCTCAGATCCACAGGCTCTGTGTTTGCCAACATGAATGTGCCTCTGATCATCAGGCTCATTTAAAAGTGAGCTCTTGAAGTCAAGACACTTTATCATAATTTATAGCAAAGTTCCTCTAAAAGTCATAATCAAGGACTAGGACTTTTATCGCATTCAAAACAGGGATGATTTACCCTGATACATGTTTGTAAAAGCAGTAAAAATAGGCTTGTGCAGTAATTTGTTGGACAACACACTTAAAAAATGAATATGCATACATAGTGATTTAAGAAGTTTGCATGAACAGTTTACTCTCTGGGAGGGGACATCAGCTTTGACATCTTTTAGAGAAACAAAGGTCTCAGAATGGGTCAGTTGGAGATGGTTTACAGTTAAAGTTGCTTTATGGGGAGAGGACATCAAATACCACAATTCCTATTAACATACTAACATGGCAAACAGAATAATATATTCCAAGCATAGTATTGTGTTGTATTCGTTAGAAAGCCTGATTAGTCACCTTTACAAAGAGGTAAAACTTTTAAGGATTGTGCATTAGTGGCATTAGCAACACAGCTAAACGCGTGGATAGTGCCCAAAAAAAAGAGCCAACATCTCCTAATCCTCTGGAAGAAAGCCTGTGGCTCCTCAGTGATGCAAGAGTGAGGAACTGTGAGGAAGAGATTGGAGTATCAATAGCAAATATCAAAGTATCAATACTTTCAAGAATACTTTTTTGGTATAAATTACTCCCCTAAAATATTGATACTACATGAGAACTTTTACAAAATGTTTATCTCTGAAGTTCTATGGACTGTTTTCAGTCTCCCTCTCTTCCGGGCTGGAGCCTATCCCAGCTGTCATTGGGTCAGAAGAACTGATTATGTTCAATTTAAAAAAAAGTTTTTAAATCAGAACAACATAGGCCTACTTTAGAGCAGTTGTTTCATTTGTATTTGTATTCATGGAATAATTATCAGGTCATTCAAAGAACTGTATGTCAAGTCTTTAATGGTGGAAAATGTGCAAAATATATTTCCTTTGAACTTAAATTTAAAACTAAACTCACTTTAACATCTGACGGCCTGAAGTCTGAACCATATGTTTACATTATGTATTTCTGATCAATGAAAAACGCCAAACTCAAAACCATTATGTATGCTTTGTAGGAGATGATTGGTATCAGTATCTGCATTGGTGTATCAGAATCGGGATCCTAAAAATTCTGGCAAAACGTATCTGCATCATATCAATTTGAAAAGGTCTGGTATCGCCCATCACTAGAACTTAGTCTTAGGTTTGAGAATTGTACCAGGGCTGACATCAAATAGTGCTGCCACTCTGCCTACCAATACACCAGCTTCCAGGTACAAGGGATTTTCTCTGTCTTCGAAAGCTTGAGGAGATATTCGAGGAAATGTCAGCTTACAGCAAAATATATATATAACATGGAACCAGTTAATTTAGTAAAAAAAAAAAAAAAAATATATATATATATATATATATATATATATATATATATATATATATACAGTGCCCAGCATAGATGAGTACACCCCCTATTAAAAGTAATGTATTAAACAATATCTGATTGAACAAAACAACAATTTCCAAAATTCTGACAAAGCTGAGTTTAACATTTTTTTTTTTTTACCATAAGATGAAAATAAGGGTATTATGATAACTAAAATTTAGCTTTGCTCCCACCTTTTTGATTGGGGTGTTCTCATTTTTGCACCTTGATCTTAAATTGAGAAAAACACTTTTTTGCATGCAACTTAAAAAATCTTGTTTGCAATCAATGGCCCACAATTGGGGGAGTATTTTGTGGTATAGCATGCCATAGAAAATGTTGATTTTGAAAGGAAACTAAAGGTTTTCTGACAAATCTGAAGGGGCATACTCATTTATGCTGAGCACTGTAAATTTCAAATTGTACATATTGTACCTTGAAGTCTAAAGCAGCCTGCAGCTCCTACAAGATCAGTTTTGGGTGGTGAAATTTTTGAATAGCTTTCAGCTAGATTAAGTAAATTTTTAACAAAAATATGTTAAGTATCTTGCTATGAAAACAAATTAAATGAAAAATAATGAATCCATCTCCTTTATAGCCTTTTAAATGTATCTGCGAATACACAGTAAAACTGAAACCAGGCCTCATTTTTTTAGGCTTCTCTGCAGCTTCCAGCCTCATCTTGCCTTCCAGGGAGACAGAAGTTGATGCTATGTATTATAAAAAAGAGTAAAGAATTGTTGAAAAAGAAGAGGGAAACTCAATATGGCAGTATTTTTTTTCTTTCTTACTGCTGGCATGCTTTAAAAGGATAAAATGGAAAAAAAAGTCTGTTGGATGAATTTGATATGACGATATGCACTTGGAAATGAAAATAGATTTCTGAATTAAATGCATCTTCCCAGCCTTGTTGAGCTCCTTCACTCGATACAGTAGAGGCAGTAGAGGGCCCTTTTTAACACAGCCATCACTCTAGCATGTGAAGCGGGCTCAGTTATTGAGTGCTCTTTGATGATTGCCTGAGCAGGCGTATTGAGAGTTTAACTGAGTAAGACACCATTTTGGCATGCTCCCTGCCTACAGCTGTAACAGCAGCAAAGATTGAGGAACTCTGCTGGAGAGGCGTTGTTGATTTTTGAAGTTGATTCCTACTCAAGATCAATATCATCTCAGGTCTCCTTCAGGCTTCTTACTTTCCAGGGTTAATCGGCAACAATGAAAAGCTCTACGAGTTTAAGACAACGTTGCTTTTCTAATGTTTTTACTTTGAGTAAGGAAAATTGAGGGAAGTTAACATGAGCAGAGCAGCTTTTTTTTATCAGACATTTCGGGGTGGGGTGCTCAGCTTCTACACTTATGTCATGTAAAGTTCCTTGCAAATGTTCAATTCTTATGCTACATTGCTTACTGAATGAAAAACAATCATATAGTTGTTCCATAAGTAGACACTTTATCCATACACTGTACTGAAGCTACTTATTGTCAAGTAAAATATGGACTTCTTTTTTTCCACCAACGATGGCCCTGTACATAAGTACATTACTAACAAAATAAAAAATAATCTGCGTACAAAACACAACAATAAATTACAAAAACCAACAAAACACAACAGAAAACAACAACAAAAAACTCTCAACAACAAACCTTAAAACAGGATAGGGTGGGCAGCTTGGGTTTAGCTCTGGCATCAACACCCCTTTCCTCCTTGGTTTATGGTTTCATTCACTAATCCTACCTAAACAGAGGCATGGGGCCCCAAAACTATGACTTAAAATAATCTGGTGGGGTTTTTGTCCCTAGAATTGCTGATTAATAGGTCCTGCAATCATATGTCAATGGTGGAAAATACAAGTTTCAACATTTTTCCAGCCTGTAGATTTTCAAGAATGGACCCACTGGACGCTCTTTCCCTTGCAGATATATATGACAAGCTGACATTTCAAGCATAACAAATTTCATATTCAAATGTTTTTCTACTGTAATTTTCATGTTGATAAGGAAAACAGGTACTTGATATGGTGCCTTCAGGGTCGTTCTGCTGTCAAGGTTGTGATGTGAGGAGTCACCCTTTGAATAT
The DNA here is from genome assembly GCA_037902135.1 of Cetoscarus ocellatus. Lineage (NCBI taxonomy): Eukaryota > Metazoa > Chordata > Actinopteri > Labriformes > Labridae > Cetoscarus > Cetoscarus ocellatus. Next base: position 841,906 of record JBAMNC010000415.1, read on the forward strand.
TCCCAAAGCTTAACTGTTAAATAATTCACTGAAAATGATAAAAATGTGGCAGTGTTTGTAATATACATAACTGGGTCTAATGGTATGCTGAATATTTTTAAAGAGCCTGGGGCATTTTTTCAACATGAAAATGCTGCATGTGCTCAAGTCACTTCAGACATGGAAATATAAAATACTGCATCCTGGATGACTGGCGATGCTGGGTGTTGACCCTGCATTAAATTACATATAATTAAAAAATCATTGATTTATTTGATCTTTCAGATAAGCCTCAGGAGACTCCACCAAGAACAGAAGTCACTACAAATAAAGATCAAAAAGAGTCTTCATTATTAATTTTAGTACGAGTTATTCTTGGTTCCTTGACCGGTGTATGATCAAAGTTAAAGTGGGTGGTTACATCGGTTGAAAGTAGAAGGGAAAAGTTCAAAATGCACATATGTGAAAGTTAATTAATGTTTACGTCTCCCTTTTATTTCTGCTTTCTGCTTCACTGTAAAGAGCTTGCACAGTTCTTGAATAGAGTGTTGATCACTGTGAAGCCCATGTCCTAAAGAGGCTGAGGAGAAAACAAACAAAAAATGAGGACTCCTGAGGTTTGGGATGATGCCAGATTTGAAGAAACAGTCAGCCATCTCTCTCCCAACGATCCTGAAAAACAATGAACGCACTACAGTGGGCCCACCATCTGTTTGGGAGGAAGAATGTTGTTTGGCTCTCAGTACGGTTAGTGAGACATAATGTGAGCTGCTGCGAATTCTGAATGCAAATGCTTTTTGTAAATTCAAATGCATTTTGGCGTCATTTAGCAGTTTTTATGGAGTTATTATTTATTTACCAATCCTCTCTCATAAGGCCCATTTCCTCTCATTAAACAATTTACAATGGAACAAAAATCTACTTCATAAGCTGCAATGACAGGCCTTAATTATCTGAACAATTTTTTGAAGGTTCTGGAGCAGAAAAAATACTGTTCCATAGGTAACTGATTATAAATGAGGATCCAACAAATTCTAGAACAAGCCATGTGTACAGGTATCATGACAAACTCCTGGCAGAAGTGTCCACACAGGTGTAGAAATGTGCTTTTCAAGGGCTTTAACAACTCTAATGTGCATTGCATTGTCATCTTTGGTATGCTTGTTCCTATGCTCTCAAAGGTAAGGAACAATGGAATTCAAGCTTTACATGTTAATCTATCTGCTAAACTACAGGGACAAGAAACATAGTAAGACAGTAAGCTTGTGCTTGTTAGCAATGTGCTAATGTAAATGATTTGCAGTTGTTCACAACGGTGAAATTTGCAAAATGTGTAATTTTCAGTAAAATTGTAAAGTTCTTGAATTACAAAAATTGGCTAATCATATAATACACATTTTAGTTTGGTTAAGTCCTTATGGTAGGGTACCTTAAATATTTTTAAAAAATGAGCCAAAAGAGATTCTTAATTTCAACAGCTGTAACTAGGCATGTCCTGAAATGACTTAGCAGCCATGACAGACAGCTTGTTATCAATTTCATGAAAGTACTTCAAATTATGTCAGAGAGTGCGGAAGCTGGACCTGCTAAATGCTGTCACTCTGTTTTTATATCTAATTCATATTTCATGTGGCTTACTTGTGATGGACCAACATTATTCTCTGGAGGCTGTTTGTTTTATTAACACAATAAGCACATCGTATGCAATTCCATTCCCCGATCCCTGTAACTAAATGGCCTAACTAGCAAGTTAAGTAGCAACCTCCTCCGCGTCACATTCACTGTTTAATCCTTTGAAATACAGGAGTCTATACAGTAAAAAAAATCTCCTTAAGGTGTTTTTACTTGACAGCAACCCAATACTGATCAGTGTTAGAGTTTTTGTCGTTATCATTGTCATTATGTGAAATCTGAACATGAACTGTCTGTCTCATGCAGTAAGCTATTTCAGAATGTTTTTTTTTTTAGTAGCTAAGGGCTTGGTTTGTGCTTCATTATATATGCTTAATGGAGTGCTGACCTTCTTGACAGTCACTGTCTTCTTCTCTTGTTTAGGTCACCTTATTTTTGTTTGGTTGAGAGCAGATTGGTGGCAGATTTATTGTCCTTCCCTTGTGCCCCTGAAGGTACACCATGATATAGAAACACATGGATGTACTGACCTTTACCTTCAGACAAAGTACAATTACTGGCATTTGAGTACTCAATGAATCTACATGAAATTTAGACTTATAGTTCTCAAAATTATTTTAGTTTTTTTTTATTTTTTGAATTCATCAGATTTTGCTAGCCCCCTCTTTTTGGTACTTTATCTGTACATAGTTTGCATTGTGCTCTACTTTGTCATCCTACATCATGAAAAACTATAAACGATCAACAGTATAAGCTTCAACTTTGACAGGACTTGCTCAGATGTTGACAAGCTGACTTAAGGTGCATTCACACCAAATGCGACTTTGCGACCAAGATCGCGTCGCAAACACGAGTCCTGTGACCTGTACTAGGCTAATTTTGTCGCCGTTGATCAGTGACATCACGCCTGCTCAAGTTTCACCCTGTGATCATATCATATCATACAATAAGGCAAACACACAAAACACTGCAGCTGGCCCTGCAGCAGCATCATCTGTGAGTTTTCTGGGGTCCGTCTAGGCGGAACTAATGTATTCACTAACTAATGTTCCCCACACGGACATAGACTGTTACTCTGTGAACCAGATAAAAACAGTCTTGTCATGTGTGTCAATCACGCACCCACACACTGATTGGCTCTCATGGCACGACATGGCCTGAAAGGTTCAAATATTTCAACTTTGGCGATGGAGCATGACGACCTGCTGCGCATCCAAAGCAACCCCAGAGTTTGCCACCCCCATGTTTCTAAAGATGCAACCAAGTCGCCCAAAACGCGTCCGTCACATCGCGTGAGATCTGGTCGCGGGTGGTCATGGCCGATCGTGGCTGTACATTGACTCTGCATGGAGAGTGGTCGCTAAAGTCACCCAAGTTGTGTTCAGTGTGAATGCACCTTTACTGTGAAATTATTACAAGCACAGTGCCTGAAATATTTTATGAGTGCAAGTACTTGGTGTAGTATTGGCACTAAATCCTTTTACCCTTACCCTGGCCTTTAAAAAAAACCCTAATAACTATACAAAGGAGCAGATAAGAAGAATAGTGTAGCATTGTTATTATAGGCAAAGCTGTAGTGTAAGCGTATGCTAAAGAATGCAGATTTACAATTAGTTGCTTGCCTAGAGGCAGCTGATCAGGCATTAATGACACAATGGACATGGACGTGGCTTTTTTTCTTGAAGTAATCTTGAAAAAATGACTTTTTGATGGCCATAAAGGCAATATCTGTAAACTGAAGAGCCAATTAATTTCACAACCCAAACTTGATTTTGTTTTCTTGTGATCTTTGGCCCTATTAAACAACATCTAAAGGGGGTACATTTTAAAGATGACTCAAGTGATTGAATAACGGTTTTCATAAATCTACTCCTACAGAACTAAAATATTTGAAACTCATTATGGGTATCTATAAGGTTTTAAAACAAACAAAAAAATCATCATTGCATCAAAATGTTTGAGTCCATTATGCCATGCTGTGAAGTACCACACTGTAATCAATAATCTACGAAATAAGAACTTTTATTCATAATATATTCATACTTGTACACAAGTAAAATAAAATGCATATCTATGGTTCCATTGCAATCTCCATGAACAAATCGACAGCATTCTTTTGGTAAATGCTACCCATATACCCTCTCTGTCATGAAAATAGAACTAAAACTGGGGGAGGTAAAACATCTGTTGTTATAAACATAAAAAACATAACATTACCCAACAAATGCATCACTTTGAATAAATAATGGGGGGAGATCGTTTATTCTCTTTAAACGGACTCAACATTCTTTGTGTGCGCTCTGTCTCTGAATTCCTGTTTTTGTTTTTTGTGTTTGGCTCTTTTTTTCATCCAGTCGTCTGTCTAAGCAGTAAAAGCTTTTGAGAGGGGAAAAAAGGAGGAATCTCCAAAGTGTAGCTTAGACACGGTACAGTTAAGTACATAGAGAACAAACAATTTTGGGCACCAATTCATTATATACATGAGATCTGTAGTGTTCTGTAAAGGCATCCATTTTGTTAAATGTACTCTATCGTCCTTGTCATTGCCCGCTGTGGCCCATGTGGGGTCAACGTGACTCCTGGCTTTTCAGTCTCTGTCTGTTGTAGATGTCACTGTATCATCTGTTTTCATTGTCATGAGCATCAACAATCTTGAGTTCAGAGTGAGATCAGGAGTCCTAAGACATGGCTAGAGAAATCCAGATCATGGGAATGACAAGAGAGTGCAGCACTTGCAGGGTAGAGCCTCGGCCTTTGATGCAGTGGGCGTCTGATTTGGGCTTTTTGGAACACTTCTTTTTCTTTGTGTTTGATGCTGTAGATGATTCTGTATTGTCTATAAGGTCCGGGTTAAGATTTTCCAAAGACTTGTCCAGCGTGTTGGACAAGGTTCCCAGCGGTCCGTCATTCTGCTTGTTCTGGGTCTCATTTTTCGTTCGCTCTGGCTCCTTATATTTAGTCTTTGACATGTTTTCCTTTTCCTTAAGTGGGTTGTTGGTGATTTGGCGGCTCTTACCAGACAGAATGGAGGACTTGTCATTCTCCCCAAGGCAACACCTGGGAATAGTATCCCCAAGAGGATTCTCAGTGGAGGGAAACTTCCCAGACTGTGCCTTACTAAAGAGATTGGTCTGAATTTGAGGTGTTTCTACACACCCATCCAGGTCTTCACTCTTCAGTCGTTTCAGGTCCTTTCCTGCAAGAAACTCTGGAACATTGCATTCCAACTCAGAGCTGGAACCCTTGAACCGTTTGAACCATTCCCACAAGGTTCTGGCTCGGCAGTCACAGATCCACTGATTCCCGTTCAAACGCAAGTACTGCAGGTTCACCAAAGGATCCATGGTCTCCCCGGTCAGTACAGTAAGATTGTTGAAGAACAAGTACAGGGTTGTCAGCTTACCCAGATCACTAAAAGCCCTTGGTTGGACAAAGATAACATGGTTCTCGTGTAGAAGCAGCCGGTCCAGATTAATCAAGCCTCGAAACATGTTATCTGTTACTATCTTGATCTTGTTATTGTGCAGGTAGAGATAAGTGAGGTTGGCAAGGTCCAGAAAAGTGTCATCATGCAGGGTAAGAATGTTATTGTCCTGCAGGTAAAGGTACTGTAGGGAGAACATTCCTCTGAAAACTCCAACAGGGAGCTCTGACAGGCCACACCTGTACAGGTGGAGGGTATGCAGCTTAGTTAAGCCTTGGAAGGCTGTAGGGCTAATGGTGCGCAGATTGCTGTTGTCGCCAATGTCCAGTTCCTCTAGTTTTTCTAAGCCGTAGAAGGCCCCGGCTTCGATGTAGCTGATGTTGTTGGAGTAGAGCCAGAGGACGGTGAGATTGTGACATGAGCTGAAGCTGGTGGATCTCACCACGGTAAGCTTGTTGCTCTGTAGGAATATCCTCTGACTCCTCACCGGGATCTCAGTCGGAATTGAAAACAGTCCTTGTTGTTGGCAGGCCACGGTGGGCCTGGGCTCACTGTAGCACACACACTTGGCAGGGCAGCTTTCAGTTTGAGGCACGAGGTGCAGCCACATCACCAGGAACAGGAGTCGCCCCCCTGCGGACACAAAGAAAAATACATGAGTGTATAAGTAATTATGATTTGTAAACACATTAAGTTCACTGTTAGGACAGAAAAAGAAACCTGTGAAAATAGGAGATGCAGCCACCTATCATAACTGGTTGCCTTGCCTCTATGATGCTTTGCAACCCAGATGCAAACAACTCTGATCAATAGCATTGGTAATATTTAATGCAGTAGTGAAGTCTTGGATGTATTTGGATCTAGGAGATGAGGAATTCAGAACTGGTGTGCAGATATTCACCTGCAAAGAAAATCAAAAACAAACAGTGCACTGTTTGTTTTTGATTTTTATTAGCACTGCAAATGGTAGCCACACTTGGCTACAACAGTGTTTTCCCACGGACACTGGGATGAAGGGTTAAAGGAATGGTGGTCAGTTTCAAGTGATTACAGATGTTTTTTTTCTTTACTTTAGACCTGGTATGCAGGTAGTTCAATGGCTAAACAGAGTTCGGCTAAGTAGCTGGCCAAATTTAAAAGTTGGGTAAAGTAATTTCTCCTTTTGAAAAAAAAATAAATAAATAAAAAAACAGTACTGTCATCCCTGTCAAATGCTGTTACCAAGGCAGGAAAGAACAACTGGCTTCTGTAACATATCATGCTAACAGCATGGTTTGGCAATATTTTGATGAAGAGAATGGAGATTTCGCTATATCAGTATATCTGTGTTAGGTAATACTCACAGATAACCACTGGACCAAAGCAGGGACAGAAATATGGATGGTAAACCGAGGAGAAGACCTGGAGACTACTCATGCTAGCATTGCTAACATAAGCATGAGCAACACTCCACTGTGCAAACCAACTTCACATCATTTACCTGCTGACACTGTGATCCTTTGATCAATGAAGAGTGCTCAGTCTTAACAATTGTCTGAGTATCTCATTTTGTTAAATAGATCAGATCAATTTAAACTTGCTGTGACATTTGAAATTATCCGCATTGGAACATCCCTAATTTAGACCAGTCAGCTAAGTGAAATTTAAACTATCAGTCTCATCTTGTGATTATTTTTATGATTGTCACTTTGGAACATCCCTGATAGTTTAGCAAAGTCTATTTCTACAAATGTGTAGCAGTTAAGAAGAGATCAATCAGAATTTTCATTTTTTTGACCACAACCTATCTCTTGCTCTTTTATTGAAGCATGAGGCTTGCAGAAATTCAACTTTTGGGGGAAAGTTGTTAGGAGGCTGATGGTAGTTCTCAATCTGGCAACCAGATCAACTATTTCACATATTAATGGTATGTATAGTACAAGTTCATTTGGGCGACACTCATTATAAGGTGCTTGGGGCAGGACAGTGTTTGAAGAGCAGGAACTCTTTCAAAAAAATGAAAACTGGAAGGTGAGTCGATGAGTGGATTAACTGTTGCTGTCATCAAGCCCACCCTAAAGGGGGATAAATGGTAAAGATTTCTGGGGGTCACAGTCTAGGAGGGGCCCTTAAACATGAGCATTGACATGGTCCAATCTTAATTTAAGAAATGGTTATTATTTGTTTGTATTTTTTAACCTAAGTACTAACCATAACCTTTTAAAAGCATCCAACATTTTAATAGCTGTCTGTCATACCAGAGACCCATCTTACTTAATTGGTAAGACCCTTTCTTTTTTTGCTATTTTATCATTTTTTGTGGAAATCTTAAAGTTAGCTTTGATAGGAATATTATTGTGTGTATCTGAGACCTGCAACAAAACTTTTCTAGAGAGCACCAAGACTGATTGGAGCCAGGCCAGGGTGCTACTGGTCCATGTTCAGGGCACTGATATCATCAAACTCAAACAAGGGCCCATTTATGAGGCCTTTCAGGGGCCCAGCTGTTTCTTTTGACAGACCTGCCTATAGTGGTCCTATTGCAATGGTAACTTTTATGATATGTGTATCAGCTTAAAGATTTGCCAAATAGATGTGCCTGATGACTGACATGGGTTCTGGCAAATCCAAGTTATTTGCAAGATCAAATACCAACATTTTTTAAATCAAACAGATATTCAGTTATTTTTTTAGGCACTCTTAAGCCTTTTTTAATCTGAAAAGCAACATGTAAGTTATACTTCTTTGACTACTCTTAGCCACTGACAAAGCACCTACAACTATATTATGAAACAAAAAAAAATGAAACATTTTCTTTTAAAAGTGCACCAATCAGCACATTACTACAGAACAGAGAATATCCTCCTTGTAAAATGACTCAGCTTGCTTTTTTCACCATGATGATATTTAGATCTGGGGACATATCCTCTCCCTGCTGTCTCTGCTGACAGGAGGCCCTAAACAGCTGTGGAGAGTCCTGTGCAGGCAGCCTCATTTAAAACTGGGTGGGTGGCTTTTATGTGGAATTAGCTTGCCTCTAATAGGGCGGACATAACTAATGGTGTTGTATCGTTCCTAAGGTTGACATTTAGCCTGACGCTGGGAGATTAGTTTCATGCCAAGCTGAAAGATTGATGCCTGGAGCCAAGATGGAGTGAGGGCTACAGAGGCCCCGTAAGATTTTCCACAGCACAAGCTTGACTGAAGCATTTTTCCTGAGTGCGGCATGAAGATGAGATATATGAGAGGTGTGGTTGTGCTCAGAGGGAGACTTGTAAAGAAGCTTGTATGTGTTTGCCCCGAAGCCCTCCATGTTTAAAATGGGGCTTATTCCGCATCTGCTTTCATTAATTATTTCTGCCCGTCCTCTTCAGTGGTCTGGATAGCACCATGGTGAGTGAAATGGGCTGGATAACCACATGTGAATGATCAGTTCTGACATCCCTTGGATACAGGTAGAGCCAAGGAAGAAATGGAGTGCATCTATTGAGGGCTCAGTCATCCCTCCGTGTAAAAATAATGGTGCCAAAATGTCAAAGAGATGTCTAGTGTCAGGTTACAATTTCAGGTGCTACTCCAAATCTCTGAATCCTCCTTCTGTCCTTACTGAGGATTCTCAATCTCTGCTACCATGCACATGTGAGGACTGAAGCTTGCAAGGATGACAGGTAGGGAGGCTCTGGAAAAATGCATGAGCTCCCCTCAGCCCTCCCTCCATCCCTGCTCTCCCTCATCTCATTCCCCTGCAATGTGTTGTGGTGCGGCTCATCTCTGGACCTTGTTAAACGAAGCTCTGGTGTGGCCTGACAGCAGCCCTCTGCTGCACTTTCCTTCCAATCTCCTTGCTCAGCCGTCAGACTGCCACCGGAAAGCTGTCAAGACTTCCCAAGTCTTTCTGCATGGCAGCACTTTTTCCCCTCAGTACTGCCTAACAATAGCGATATTTTATCATGGAGCTCGCTTCATGTATCTCTTCCGCCTTCTTCAATTTTCCCCCCTTCTGCTGTCTATTCATTAACGGGCTATTTCCACCCACGCGTTGCATGTCAAAGCCCGGTTTCCTCGGCTCTCTGCATAATATGTCTTGTCTTTGTTAGCATCTGTTGAATGACACCATACGCTCCTCGCAATGTCATCAAAGTCTTCCCAATTATATTTTGCTCACTCATGCATCTTCAGATCCACTCCATGCTGATTGCATTACCATATGTTGTAAACATAAATCTGGAAGGCATGCCCTCATGACATCTTTGTATTATATTCTCTGTCATTATCACACTTCTGAGCAACCCATGGGTGACCTCTCAGATATACCTCCCACATCCTACTCAAGAGGATTCTGTGTTATTTTACACCATCGATCTACTAACAACACATACTTCCCCTTTTTTTTCAACTTTACTGCCCCTTTGCCTCAAATTCTAATCTTACCAAAGATTGCACCTAAGGGTATCAGTGTGTGGCTGTTTGTTTTCAACACAAACTTAATATCTCCAAAGATCAAGGCTGTGGTTGGTAAAAAAGAAAATCCATTCCCTATCGTCTCCTGCCAGCTTTAGTTTCAGCACTTAATCTTTTCTATATCTGCTGTGTCAAAACAAGGCTTGGAGCACTGTCTTCCTGTTTCAGATTCTGTCAGTGGTTTCTTTTCTGAGAGCTATATTATACTTTAGTTGCTCTTATCGCTCTGTATTGGCCCAGACAAGCCTCTTTGGATCCAACTAATACTGTAGACCCTAAGATTAAAGTATCTTTCCAGTGTTGGGCAAGTACACAATTGCATGAATTGAGTTGAAGTATAGATATTCCTGGTCACATTTCACTTTAGTACAAGTACTTAGTTAAACTATTACTAATTTTAAGTACTGGAGTGCTTGAAATGCTCTCAAAATAAATATGTAGTTTGAGTATGTAAGAGTGTAATAAAAAGGTCTGGTGCCCCTACAAGGGGAGGAAAAAATTGTGGGGCTCAGGCCTTTGGAGGCATCCAGTGAGGTTCACTGAAGTCAAAGACATTGTCACAACCTAATTTCTTTTTGATCTGAATATCTATAATTGATAATGTTGATACACTTGTACAACTCTTCATAAATGGAAAGCACAGAATGGAACTAAAGTATTCAAAAATATATATTTTTTCCTTTCTCCTGTTTTGTGTCGTGTAGTGTTCTTCTTGATAGGAGTGCTAGCCTACAACATTATCTAATTGGCCCATGAACGCAACAAAAAGACTGTTTTCTAATCATCTTCAGTAGAACATTATGTATGAAGACTTATTTTAAGGGCTCCTCTCTCTTTAAACTTTGTCCATGAAATGTGGCTAAGATAAACATGAAGTACATCTAGTTGATATGTGAAACAGTCAATCTAGCATGTAAAGCTATAAGAATAAGCCTGTTCAAAAATATACATGCTTTTCCCTTAAAATGGTACAAAGACTTTTTGCTGTACTTTTAACATATTGGGCTTGCACAGCAAATTTAACTTTCAGGCCACTGGTTTTGGATTATGCTTTGACATGGCAAGACCTTAAAATTAGTTATGATGCTAAAAAGAAATATGAAGAAAAAGATGAGGCTGGCTCTCTCTATTTGACCACAACAATAAAAGGCAATAATCTAATTTGAGCCAGGGAAAAAAGGTGAAAGTCAGCCAAATGCTATCACCAACACTGCTCATCTGATGTGCATTTGTTGATATTATCATTTCACATCTTGCTGGGCCATCCAGAGGCCCTGCTTTTTCTATTTGCCGGTCTGGCAGTCAAGTAGATATGGTTATACTGTCTGCTTTAATATGCCTATAAGTAAACATTATTTACTTTTCTTTTTAGGCTTGCATACTACTTTTTCCAGTATTTACAGCTGTGAAATAAGGGAAATAAAAGGAACAAACAGAGAAAATGTTGGGCTTTCCCTGCAGAGCAAACACTGAGTATTTTAGTCATTTTTCATAGGAGCAAGACTTCTTGAACTATGAGATTCTTCTGTGTCATTATGTATCTCAGCATGCCTTGTGCAGCGAAGCACCACTTGCAAAACACAATAAATGGAAATGAATTTCTGCACACACCACATTCAGGACTTCATGATCACAGTCTATTGATTCTTAAAAAAGAAAACAGAATTCACTGGCTGACTTTGGTACAAAAGTAATAAGTTCAAAGATGTACTTAAATACCTCACTCCAGAAAATGTGTAATACTCTTGCACGAATATGCACGAATATGCAATTAAACTAAAGTACTATTCTCGTCCCAGTATCCATACATCTGTTATCTGTGTCATTTGTTTGGGATCACCTGGACTGGATCCTGTCAAACAGTGGATGGGGGGGCACCTTGGGCTGGATGTCAGACAATCACAGGGCTGAAATGGAGACAAACGACTAGGCATGTTTACATTTGAACAAATTTAGTCACCAGGTAACCTAACAAGTATGTTATTGGTCTGTGGGAGGAAAACAGATTACCTGGAGAATGAGAAGGAAGAACATGCAAGCTTTGAGCTTGCAACCTCCTTGCTGTGAGCCAACAGCTCTATCCTCTGCACCACCATGCAGCATCCCTCAGTAAAAATATGGAGGGAAATTGATTTTATTACCCAAGACACATCCTTCCTTCAATCCTGCCATAGTAAATGGCAACATGTACCCATTTTGGCTTATTACAATGCCCATTCTTGCTGTTGGGGGATAAGTTAGTAAGCAGCTAAGCAGCTGTTTTCAGAAATATGAACAAATTTGCAGTTCTGTTTATTTCAAACACACTCTATGCTTTACTTTCGTACAAATGAGATGAATAGCACCATTCTACCTTACTGTTATACCTGAAAGCAAAAAAAGAAAAAAGAAAAAAAAGACTTATGTCAGCACTTGGCATTTATGCTAACAAGTTAATGCTTAGCATTTATGCTTACATGCAAAGTGTTGGCATGTTGTCCTACTTTCAGCATTAATGCAATTTTTCTGATGTCTAAAAGCACAAGGCAAAGACTGTGGAGGGGTAATATCTGACTCTTCACCTTGGAGCCCCCCCAGTTGTACGCAAGAGAAGATGAGTCCCTAACTTGAAAATTAATTATTATTTTAGAAGATTAAAATCCGTTTTGATTATTTTTAGTTTTTAGTTTTATTTTTTAGTCTGGAATAACTAGGCAGTTTTCATCAAACTAACACAGAAATGTGACTTTTTTTTAACTGCATGTTAACCCACTGCCGACCCTCTTACTTTCCTCCAAGACAAGCACCTCCCTTCACACAAAGCTTGTCAGGTTACAGAATTGAGTCAGTTACTTTTTTTTTTCTGTGAAGCAGCTTTCTTCCTCAGCCTCTTCAGTTGTGTGTCAGAGTATATTTTAAAAATCCAGTTAACATAGTAAGGACACCATGGTAAAGCAGTAAATTGGACTGGTATTGGTTTGCACAGAAAATAAGATATTGGCCTCTCAGTGTCCCTTGCTTATAACCTAAAGGTGAAGATATGATTTTATTACACAAGCTGGAGGCAGGACAATCACAGAACCGTGCAATTCTGTCCTTCCCTAACAACTCAAGAATTCCATTAGTATGGATTCCAGGGAGGATTTTGTCCTGTGGTCAAAACGAAAGATTAAATACTGAGAGAAGAACAAGCTGGGGCTTGAAAGTAGCCAGTGATGGAGATAAATGATATCAACACACTGTAAATTTTGTCCAAAAATAGTGCTATCAGATCTCTGGTAGCAGCTAGAGGACACAACATTCAGTTGCGAATCACAGAGATGCCCACAGGAGCAGTGTGAGTGAGCCCAGACAGCTTTGTTTACTTATTCTATGAGTGCATCACTTAGCCAGACTCCTGGCTCATTTGCATGTGTCCCTGGCATGTTTGGAGCTTGAACAACAAACTCCCAGCACTCCTTTTGTCTTTTTGTGCAAATATAACACGTATTGAAGCCTCAATCCTCACGCTTAGAACCCACATTGAACACAGAGGGCATTTCGGGACGGTGCGTTCAGACAGCCTCAGATTCATCACGGAGGCTTTACTTTGAAGGGCCGGGGATTGGGCAGGGACGGCTAACATGACAGTGTTATCCCGTCAGCCTGGAGTGGGAGTGATGTCTCTGTCAGAGATGAATCATAGCAGCTCTCCAGAGGGACCTCCTGGCCTCTTTTCTGAAATCATACATTATTGTGTTGCTTAGAGGCAGGCCTGCATTTAATATAGTCATGATCCCCCTCTCTGAGGTCATGTATCTTGTGTGAATCCAACCATGCATACTTAAATTGTTTTTATAGACCTTTGAAAGGAATAACTTAGGAACAGTGTATAGGATGTGACAGTTGTATGAGGCCCAATTTTTAGCAGTGCAACCGAGGCAGCTATAAATGATTCTGTGTGTGCTGGGGGTAATAAAGGGCAACCACTCAATGCAGCACTGACTCACAAAATCAAAGTTCAACCACAGTTCGTCTGAGGAATCCATGCAAAAACAAAGATCACATTCTTTGCTCTTGGTTACCATTCTGACCGTGGATGATTATTTTTCACTTTGCAAAGTTTAAACACACAGGTGACCCTGAAGGTCTCAGAAGTAACAACTGAAATGCCCTTGAAATGAATAAAGGCATATAAACTTGATTCTCAACTCTCTCGTCTCATCATGAAGAAGCTTAGCCAAAAAGAGCAAGGGATATTTTTCAAAGGATGTTATCTTCTGTTTTTAATAAGGTCCAAAGTCCACGTGACAAGTTTGAAATGTATTAGCACTTGGGATATCTAACCATCAATATATTTACCAAAAGCAGTGTCCTAATTCAAGGACTGTATCCTTTGAGGGGGCACATTTACAGGCAGGCAATACATCACAATGGCTGGTAAAGGCTCTCCTATTTCTAAGACTACTTAAAATTAAATTGGGTCTATCGATTGCATCTTTAGTGGCCCGATGGTTAAGATTCATTGCATGCCTATTCAAAGAATTGGCAATTCTTACATGATAAAAAATTACACTTTTAGAAATTAAAGACAAAAACAGATTTCTTAATCCCTTCAACCTTAGTATTTAATTTCAATAACACCGTCATTCTCCAAAAGTCCTACTTCTGATTTGTATGCCATGACTTGTATTCCATGGATTCCCTTTAGAATGGATACAAATTTTCTCAAAGTCTGTTTCTTCTGTTTCCAATGAGTCGAAAGACCCGTGATGTTGATGCAAAATAACCTCTGATCAGTTGGAATATTTGAGGAATCAGATTGCTCAGTGTTGGAAATCCCATTGCCAAAATCAGAGACTAAACTAGTTGTCACACCTACAGTTTGGATGCTCTGTTTTGATTCAATTGAATCTGAACATGGCACATGCCAGTATTTTGAACCCCATCAAATCACATAGAAAGACAGGAGTGTCCTCACCTCATTACTTTACAGCCTGCTCGTCTCATAGAATGTGCATCTTGCTCTGCATTATGGGAAAAAGTTAGCAGGCTAAGCCACTCATGAAATGGGCTGTTGTACAATAGAGGATGTCAAATCTTTCCTGATAGATTATATATCAATGTTCGAAACACTGTACAATTTGATTGTTAGCAAACTCTGTGCATGGAGACAGGGAGCCTTTAATCAACTGATGACCAACTAAAAAGCAGTAACTTGAAGGCTGTCCCAATTCAAGTTTCCATCAACTGTGGCGAACACGTCTTCATTCCCTGAAGGATTCATTGAGGGCATCCTGCCTATTCAAACAAGTTGTTAAACTCTTAAATGGCTCAGTAATACACCAGTAAATTTTGACACAATATTTGGACTTTAAATCCCTCTAATTTTGTTATATACTGTCAATAGCATTGCATTTTTACCAGAAGTACTTTAGACCTTTAATCACCATGGCTACTTCACAACTAACAAAAAGGTTCTCAAAGTCCTGTTATGTTCCCAAAAGGCTGAAAGAAAAATGGAGGCAAATTAGACATCTAAGCAGTTGGAATATTTGACCAATCAAAAATGTTCAGCATTACCATTTCTACTGCTAAAGAGAAGCACCAGGCATAGGCTCTCTAATGTCAAAAGTAGTGTTACAATATAGGAGCGGCATCCTTGTGGGGTGCATACGAGAACCAATTACGTAACGATGTGTGAAAGCTCACTTCATACCATAATATTTATGACCCTGTGACACTTCACTTCCACTGTGAATGTTGTAGTGATGGAATTGGAAGAAAAAGTTGATCTCCTCTTTGCTCTGTTTCCAGAGGTAGTAACAGAGGCGGGATATTGGAGAGAGGGAGGCACACACACTCAGCAAGAGACAGGATATATTGTGTATGCGGGGGCATGCGGCACGTCATGCACATCCAAGACATACTGCGATGTGAATCGACAGATATTAATGTGAATGTCTCAAGGTGAAAATATAACGGAGCCTTGTTGCTGTGCTTTTGCATAAAGGCTCCGAAAAGGCTCTCCCATTTCAAAGACCACTTTGATTGTGACATCTTCTCCTTTGACAAAAAAGGATGCAACCTAAATTTCAGCCCAAAGCATGAATAAAATATAATGCTGAGTCATTACCCTGAATCCTTAAAAGGCTACTTAAAATTTGACATACATAAGTGTGTCCTCCTTTCCCATGTTCATGAAGGATCTTCTCGGTCCATCCTTTGTTGCCCAACATATTCCAAGATACAAATTTTATCAAGTTTACAGACTGTCAAATGACCGCTTTATACACTTTGTACTTTTATGATAGCTAATTCTGATGTTGCAATTCATGTTGCTGGTTGACAACATGAATTGCTATTTGCAAATGAAAAAGACACATGGTAGCTCAGTTTATCATCTTTAGACTCTTTTTTCATATTGGCCTAAACAAGGTAGATCATTCAAATATCCACTGAATTGGATCATGCCTGAAATCCCTGCTATAAAGGTGCTTTGGAAATCTCCTTAAATCCAAAGTTGCTGCAGCAGAAACGAAAAACTTTTTTTGGTTAACTTGTTTTCCAAGGCTACCAGGACTGTCTTTTTGTGTGTGAATATTTAAAACAGTGTTTTAATGCAATCTGACTGTGTTTATTTCTGTTTTCTCTCTTCAGACGATCATCAGTGGCTGACAGTTCTAAGTCCTTCTGCTCTCCCTTCTGGTACTCATTCTTAATTTTTGTCACAGAAAATAATGTGGTCATCCTGGCTGTGTAGTCCTGTTTTATCATCTGCAACTGTTGATAAGCTTCATTCATGTTGAGTTTTTACTATACTATAGTATACCCCCTAGTTTATGATTATTTAAATTAAATGTTGATTCTTTTTGCTTACCTTTTTAATGTGTTTAATTTATTTCCCTATCCACATATGTAAGTTATTTCAAAACAAAGTTCAATAAATGGACTGAGACAGCTTCTTGGCATCGTTTTGAAGGTTCTTCATTAGAAACATCAGCAATTTCCCCAGACTGCAGAGATAGGCTGTCCTAAATGATTGTGATTGGTTTACAAGCTCCTTCTTTTGTTGTCCCTTCCTTAAATATTTTAGTTCCACAATCAGTGTTCCTGTTTGAACTTGAGTAGAGTTTGTGATAAAGCGCCACATCCATAAAGGCCAGAATTACAGAGCAGCCTACAGTACCACCATCGTGGCAGACCTGGAGAGTGTTCCATTTAAATTTGCTTTGAACCTCTCTGCACTCATAAACCTGTGAAAAGGGTCTTATTATAGTGTAGAAATGCTCTTCACTTTCAAGAGCAGCGCTGTAATTGCAGAGGGTTTGGCTGGTTTAAGGCACATTCATATGGAAAGGGCTCGTGATCAGAAGGCCACATTGGCCCATTTACAACAACGATATTTACCCTGTAACTGAGAAGAGTGTTTGAGAGAGCTGCTTTTCTTCTTTTTACTCACAGCTTTCAACACAATTATTCAAACTTCTAGGTCAACTTAGACTTCTTTTCTTGTATTACCCAGAACTTTTTCAACCTTGATGCAGTCTAATTTTGCCTCTCGTCTGTGTTGCACTTTGAAGTTATTCTGGTGGCATAGAGAATAAAGAGCTATTTATTGTGTTTTTGAAAAAGTCTGCCATATCTCTGCAGCTTGAGAAGAAATTATGCAATAAACAACTGACACATAAGCATGCAAAGACCAAGCTGTGCACACAGTACCCTCACAACACAGCTTGGTGTCCAAAATGCTACAAGTTTTGGATATTTAATTCAGAAATATATTAAATTATAATAAAAGGAACACATAAGTCGTGAATAGACTTGAGCTTATATTTTCTACTCTTGTTTACAAAGAGAAGCAATTTTACACTTCAAGTCACATCTACCCATTGTCACCCATTCACTCTTTCACTCACTGGAGGTACAGTGGTTTCTTTGTAAATTGTCCATCAGTATCAGCTAACACAACCATGCCCTTTCATAACTATTTACACACCACTGATGCAGCAGTGGGAGCAACTTGGAATTAAGGGTCTTGTCCAAAGACATCATCATGTGAAAAGTGGGTCTGGGCCTGAATCTGCAACCTTCTGATTACTGATAGAGCACACTGTAAGACTGCACCGCCTATGCTGATGGTCAAGTGTTCACCAGAATAAGGGTACAAGTGCATAGCAATGCAACTCGTAAGCCTGTCTTTTACATTGTTCTTCTTCTGCTTATCGTTTGCATTGCATTAAGATCATTATCATGATAAGAATACATTTTAGTGGTAGTAGATCTGGTAAAATGGGATTCACATGCTAAAAGCTCAAATAAAATTAGGTACCTGATGGAAATTTGAGAGTTTTCTTTCTTACTTCTGTGCAGCGTTGGTTGGTTTTCAAGAGTAAAATTTAAAAAAAAAATCATTATTATTATTATTATTATTATTATTATTATTATTATTATTTTCATCGACTAACAACAATAACAACAAAAATAATAATAAATGGTTATAACTGGTTCCGAAGTCTGACAGAATTTCAGCCCAACAATGAGTAAATCGTCATGCAGTGTACAGAGACACAACAGTAGATCACAGCCTGATCAGCTGCTCACCACTGGTTAAATGAATCTCTGACGTTTGATATTTTAGTAGTAATATTGTATTCACTTCTGCAGTGACAGCAAGTATGCAGTGTTAATTTTGACAGTACTTTTTAATTTAGTTTTAGTTATAGTCTTTTGCCTAAAATATCTTTTATTTTCAGTCATAATTTAGTCATCTAAATTGTTTTAATTTTAGTCTAGTTTTAGTTGATGAAATTTCACAATATTTTAACGAAATCTATGGAAGGAACAACAGATAGGCTGGATAGGCGGGTGAAGGCTGACTCTGTGCTTGGCAGGAGTTTGGACTCACTGGGGACTGTGGCACCGTATGTGCAGCATAGTGCGGGCCATCCTGGACAACAGTGACCACTGGATCACAACATCCTGGAGGGACAGAGAAGCAGCAACAGTGGGAGATTCATCTCACTGCACTGCAGGACTGAGGTTCAGGAGATCCTTTGTTCCCACAGCTATCAGATCATACAACACCCTGAACAAAGGCAGTGGCACATGACCTGGACTGTTTATTATCATTGAAAAGGTGGTTATGTTTATGCCAGCATATGTTTGTTTGTCTGTTTGTTAAAAAGATTGTGCAAAAACTACTGGATGGATTTTACTAAAATTTTCAGGAGAGGTTGGTAATGGCCCAGCTTAAAAAAATATTAGATTTTGGTGGATAACCGCCATGGATGTACAACCTGTGCATGATGCTGTGTGTCTCTGCCAGGGATGTTTCCAAAGTAAATATTTAATATTTCCTATTGTGCTCTGGTCAAGTGTGACCAATTTACATGTTTTCTCTCTAGAAATGTGAAGTAAAATTCATCTATTTGTCATACGGTTCCACGACTGTTCACACATGGCATTTGAACATAATGAATAAATTTGAGATATTTTCATGAAAATGTGTGCGTTTTATTGGACTTGAACAAACCAATGTTATTTCTTGTCAAAAATGAATTGAGTAAGACTACAATAAGTGTATATAACACAGTTCAAGCACACACATCTTATGCCCCTCTATGGCTTCCATGGCAACGCCCACAGGGGTCTATCGGCAATACATTCTTAACCCCAGGAACTTCACTTGTTGGCAGTTTAAATTAGAAACAAAACTGCAACATTGATTCAGTCATACAACTTTCTCACAGCTCTTGTATATAAAGCTTTATTGAGGGCCTTGCTCACAGTTCATTCTGTGGCAGCGTGATGTCTCAGCCATACTGCACGTGATGCTCTGGATTAAGTTTTTGACCATGACAGTGATCAGGAGGAGAGAAACCAGGTTGACAGTGAAGAGGCTTTAGAGGAAGAAGTGACAGAGGCTGAGAATGACACACAGTACAACCAAGAGGAGTAATACTCTGACACTGATGAGGGGAAAGATCCAGCTGTAGTTTCATCTTAGTATCTACTACAGTCAAAATTATGTTTGTAATTTTTTTATCCCCTCAAAAAACAAGTTGTATGAGCTCAGGTAAATAAGGCCTGTAGGACATACATTGCAAAAAGCAGTTCAAACCTTATAATGTTCACAAGAGCTGAAGTTGATGAAAAATTCTAACAGCATTAGGTGATAATACATGTATTATTGTGGACTTATAATAAAAACACGATGTTCCCGATCTTATGTACCAAGTAAGGAACTTGAGTGCTAGCCAAAATGAACACACAGGAGGGTTTAAGAGCTTTAAGTTTATAATACCTGTTATTCCATTACTAGTCTGTAGACTTAAAGATTATGGGTCGTAAACTTAAAGCACTGATGTCAGCTGTTGTCCATGTGTCGTCTATTTAACAGTTAGTATGATAAGTTAGGAAGTACTTATATTCAGCAAAATAGCAGTATTCTAATGCATTACCTTTTACAGAATGTAAAAGTACTGCTTCTCAACATTGACTATACCTAAAAGGATTAAATCAACCAGAAGATTATTTTTGGCTATTAATATTTTTATTTCACTCTCTGTGGCATTAGGATTTTGCATGTGATGCTTCTTCATTTATTCAGATTTTTGTTTTTAACAACAATTCTTATTGTTACCCTGTACAGGACATCACGTTTTTAGTTCACAACCATATTGATGGCCGATTTGAAATCAACATGTGGGCCACAGGGAGAGGGAAGGAGGGCCACTTGTGGCCCCCAGGCTGCCAGTTGCCAAACCCTGCTCTACAACATTGATGAGCCAGATGCTCTGGTCTCAAATAAAGATGAACACATCATATTAAACAGATTATTTGGGACATGTTGGACCAGCAAACCGAGCTGCTGTCCCTTGGTTTACAGTGAAGTGTTATCGGTGTATCAGTGGAGGCTGCACAGGCACACCATGACACAATTAGAAGATGTACAGAGGAGACAGATGAGGTCCTCTTTGACACACATCTGACACAGCACTCGACCAAGCAGATGGCTCATAAATAACTGAGGGAAGCACAGGAAGGAAAAACAGAGCCAGACTACAGGGTGTGTGGGAGGAAAAAGGGTCTACATGGATCTTTAAGCATGTGTGCGAACATATGTGAGCATACATGGCAGAATCAATAAAACACATACGATAAATATGCCTGCATTGACACAACAGCTGTAGGCAGATAAGTTGTCAGGTCGAACTAAAGGAAAGTGACAGCTATGACAATAGGCAGAGGGCTGATAGTGAGGGAATGAGCTCGCAATCAGGGGGCTGTAGATCGAACCCCTGCTCCACTGGTGAGCAATTGGAAAATAAAGTGGAAGAGAAGAGTCCTCTCTTTCAACAAATGCCATCAAATTACCATCGACCCCTGAGTGATGCACTGACCTCCCAGCTGCTCGCTCAGCAGGAGATCACTCTGGACTGTGATTCACTCAACATTTACAAACTGAAGCAGCTGGAGCAGAAACTTGAGAAAGTAAGCTTGGCAAAATGATAAATCTGATTCTTTACACCAAAGAAGGCTTTGAGGATTGTTTTTTTCAGTCACTTTTGGAACATTTGATAGTTGATAGTACCTTTTTTGACTCTTCTGTAGCAATTAAAGTTAAATTAATGTTATGAAGAGACTCACAATCCTCAAAATATACGTAAAAAATAATTTGGTATTTTCAAAGTGAGGTTGTATGAGGAACTTGTCCATCACAAGTACTGACCACAGACTGCTGGTTGATGTGGCACCTCCATGGAGAAACTGATCAAAAATACAAACAAAAATATGATGTACATCTCTGCATGTAGGCCAACTTTAACCAAATTATTAAGCTACTTCTGAGAATTTTTTTTTCAAAATGCAAACTTTGTTCATGTAGTTCTCAATGGTTTACTGTTGTATGGTGGAGAAAAAAAATTGATGCAACATATTTTTTTCCCAGTATCATTTAACATAGTCCATGATGCAACACTTAAACTTGAACTTTGTTGAATAGATTGATTATGCTGTGAGTTTATGATATCATTACTTTTTATTTGAAATATGGAGGTTGCCTGCAAATTTGGATTGTACATACTCCACACACATCATAACACCAAAAATTCCAAGACTATGGTTGACATACATACTTTTATGTGATGACCCGAGTTTTTCATATGTGAAATTACATTTACATCACTGTATCAGCTTAGGGTGAAATACGATGAAATCTGCCTGATGAAATGTCTGTACTCAGACAGATTCCTATTGCCAAGATCCAACCTACAACAACTGTGTTCACCCCAAAGCAGCATGGCCCATTTAGAATTCGTCAGGGCAGGAGAGGCAAGAGCTATGAGTGAGGTGACAGCAGAAAGAGTTTGTTCTTTTAAGTGGCTTGTGTTTTGTACTTTACATTAGTAACGCCTGCCTACTACATTATCTGATTGCACAGTCATGAATTTAAGTGATGGAATGATTGTCAAATCACCTGCTGGATATGGTTTTAACAGGTTCTGACAGGTTCTCCCAAACACTTGCTATGAGCTATTGTCCAGATGGACTAGTGAGATCATTCTGGAGCAGTCACTATAGTATAATGAATAGTCAATCTGGTGTGTCAGGTTAATACGTTGTTGCTATGCAACATTAAAACACTAAATTGTGGATATTAAGCCAACCTGATGTGCACAAACTCAAAATTCAATTTTAATTTTTTTTAGGCAAACAGAGATGATGCTTATTTTCAAAATAACTTTTCATTTCTGTATTAAACCTGATTACGCATTTGCATAAACCAGCTAAATCCTGTCTAACCTTTAAGAAAAGTTTCAGCCTCCTTGTAAGCATGTTGAATCTTCTGAACAAGTGCTCCCTTCACTCTTCCTCCAAAAATCGTTTTGCTGATCCCGCGTCAACACCAAACCTGGGCTGGCTTCCCAGACCCAAGATCAACAGGAGCACTTGGAGCTGTACAAACACTTTTGGCCTATTTCCATAATCACTCGTGATTACTTAAACAAAAAAATCATGAAACAGTACACTCTCAGAGTGACAACAAATGAGTGACAGTGTGATATGGATGGAGCTGTCCACTTTGCAATTCTATGTTGTGTGTAAGGGAGGGAGAGTCTATCACCAGTTTGATATATTTTCGGGGAAAATTGTGAGGATGGAAAATTTTATAGCCTATGGTAGTCTTGTGCTTCTTCTGATATATCTGTGACTTTACATGTTTCTTTATTGTGGAGAGTATAACTTAAACTGAGTGGGCAGAACATTCACCAAGAAAAGCCCATTCTGCTATGATTCTATACAGGTTTTTTTTAGCTAGTGTCACACTTGTATTTGACTAACAGTGCTTCCAAAAGTGTGGGCCACGGCCCCCCAATGGGCCCAGAAGGTACTGTAGGTGGGCTGCTTACAATCATTACAAATTCAACCCACAGTATTTTTGAAGTCTCATTTAAACTGAAAATACAATATGTGGGTCCCAGAAATTAAAAACACATCTGAAAGATTTGGCTTACATGTTACTTTTTAATCATATTATTTTGTTTGGTGAACGGGACCTGTGTCACAGTTTAGATGGCATTGATGACACATTATACCATGTTTCCCATTTCCTAGTCATTGGAAAGTATCAGTGCCATCTTAGGCAGCTTTCACACATCACATGTTTGGTACAAGCTCTGGTTCTCTTTTTTTTTTTTTTTAATTTTGACTCATTTGGGATGGTATGAGAGTTCACATGAACTCTGGTGCAGACCAAAAAAGACAAACAAACTCTAGTCTGCCTAAAAAGCAGAACACTGTGGGTTAAATCTAGCTGAATAATGATATGAATGATGGCAAGAACGAAAACCACAGCTATAAGCAAACTAGTGGCAGATGGCTATATAACACAACATCTGACAGGCTTTGGTCCGCCTGACCTGGTGCAGTGTGAAAGCAAACCAAGGGAAAATGAAACAATGGTGTGATTTCACCCCTGAATCAAACAGATTTCGCCGAACTTAAGGTGTGAAAGCAACCTTTGATCGTAATGTTACAGGGAAAGTTTGTAGAGAATTTAAGGAATAATTTGGTATCATTGAGAACAGTATAGGTGCATCTCAGTGAATTTGTACTGAAATTCTCAGTTTACAGAAAAAAAAGATACTTTGCATCTCCTATTTGAGCTGTGCAAGTGTTTTCATGGGCCCCAGAGGATTGTGACTGCCAGTGAGGGAATTGTCACTGAATATGCTGCTGTGCAGCTGCTGGGTCAATCTGTATAACTTCAGTATGTTTGTAAATGTGAGTTGAAGAGCTGATGCCAAGTACTTTGCTCATGGTGGGCTGATGTTGGGTTTTTGTTCACAGAACAACAAAGTGAACTGCCTGACATGCTGTTTTTGTTGAGTGACTCAAGATAACATTTGCTCTGACCTGTTGGTGCACAAATAAAGATTGATTGGTTGATTTTTTTAATGTGTTGAGGGGTTGAGAAGAACACTGAAAAGAGTGCCTACAATTGATGCAGCATGGGAGTGAAATATGTTGCCTTTTAGTCCATGGGTCAAGTGTCAGAAATGATTGATTCCCCATGTACTACTCCAATCAATAAATCCTCTATTTGCCCTTCCAGCCTGGTAAATAATCAGTTCTTTCAAATATCACAGTTTGTATTGAAGGATACTTCCATCACACATTTGTACTCATGGAGCAAAGGTTGAAAAACTCTGGCACTGTCACCTAATCATTGTTGTCAGTCTTTACAAATCTACCCCACAGCCTAACAACACATTAGTCAGCAAGCTTTTCTCACAAGCTATTCAGCAGTCATTGTGAGTGTTATAATCTGTCATTTACAATTGGTAAAGTGTCCCTTTAAGCAATGCATGGATACAATTTAGACCTCTTGTTGTATATACGAGCTGCACTCCTGCAACTATCAATCAGCCTAGTTGCTAAAATGGCCGTTCTTTTTCCTCTAAGTTGCATTTAAAGACAGCTGGAATGGAGTTAGATATGCTTAAATGCCACTACACTGGATTAATTGTAGTGTGGTGGTGTAGTGCCTGCGGATAAGGGGGCAGCAATGGCACATTCCTCACACAACTCTATTGTATAGTTGGCAGCGTACCAGCGGGCCCAGTGTGCCACTGCAGCTTACTGTGAAATGTTCTGCACAAGGCGCTGGGAGTCAAGTCCACCCATGAGGTTTTTGCAGAACAGCTCAAATCCAGCTCCGTGCCCTCCTCCACATGTCACAGACATGGACGATTTCCACATGTGAAACCATGTAAAATGCATAATTCAAGTGGTGTAAGCTGAAAATGATGCAGGCGTCCGCAGAGCACGAGTGTGCAGAGTGTCCAGATGCACTCTTTAAGCCACAGAGGAATGGAAAAAAATCTGTATGCCCTACTTTGGAGGGCTTTTTGTGTGTGTGTGCTGCCAGCAGTGCAGCCAAGCATTTTTGCTTAACAGAGTGTGTAAGGCTTTATCTTATCTACACATGGCTAGAGAGAAAATAAATGAGGGGGCTCAGAACATGCCCCATGTGTCTCAGTGTTGCTCAGCTCTTAGGCAGACTTTAGCACAGGTGTTAACAACATTTTAGAAAGCACACTTTTTCGTTTGAAGCAATAGCTGAGAGTCAGCAGCCTCAAGAACAAAGAGGATTTGTTTTAGATATCGAACTACAAAGAAATACTGAAAAAATGAAAAAAAACAGCTGTGATTTGTGTTTTTGAGAAGCTCATCCAAGTGTTTCAACTGGACTGTGGTAAATCATAAAGTCAGGTGAAGGTTTGCCAATATGGTTACTACTTCTGCCAAGCAGGTTATGTTTTTTTTCCGCATTTGCTTGTCTGCCTGTCTGTCTGTGAGCAAGATAACTCAAAAAGTTTTCAACTGATTTTGCTGAAATATTCAGGGGAAGATTAGTCATGGCAAAAGGAAATAGTGACTTGATTTTGGTGGTGATCCAGATATGGATGTGGATTAAGGAACTTCTCATTCCATGTAAGAACTGTTTTCTACTAACCTACACACCAGGTGGACCATTCAATATATTTCACATGTCCAGGGGGGCAAAAGCTCATAGGAAGCATTTGGGAATGGACAGAACCTTTAAAAACCAAATCTGGCAGGTAACTAGATGATCACTCTGTCAATCACATTCATTACAGGCCAATCAGATATTTAGTAGGCAGGAGCCATTTCCGTCGTGTAAAATAGAAAACGTAGGCCACTTCAAGGCACAAATTGCCACCAAAAACACGCCAGAAACTAGCAAAAAAATATAATTTCTATCGAGAAATGCCTTCAGTGTTATTCATTTTTCATTCAATAAGGAAATGCTGTCCAGAGTTAATAAAACTGCCACTGAAGCTGTTAGCATCTATGCTAATTTTTATACAAGCAGTCACTTCCTGCAGTTGTTTTGCTCATAGCTCCCACCTCTTTCTGCTCTGGGCAGCATACAACTGTTGTAGATTGGAGCCTAGCAAGATGGACCTGCCTGATTACAGACATCGATAAGGTAGAGCCGACTGCCGGACAGGGTAAGTTTTCTACATTTTCGAGAATAACTGGGCTAAGAATGTCAAAATTACCATGGGAGGAGGTTTGTTCTCTTTAAGCCACTCTAGTTGGTAAAAGTTGGGCACTTTCATGTGGAAAAATTTGAAATGAATAGGCAGCTTCAGTCCTTAGTCACCTTGCCTGGAATAGGGACCCAGTCTAGGGACTCCATGGGGCCTGGTCGGGCTCAGCCCATAGAAATAACATACAGCTGCCACCCTGTAGGCTCACCACCCACAGGGATGGGCATGGGGGACAGGCACATTGTGGAATTGTGGACCGTTAATACTTCATTATATTTTGAACTGTAACTGCTGGGATAAAATGCATCATACACTACGTGGAGTATTCAAGAACGTGTCATGTCATGACTCTGCAAGAAAGGGGTGTATCACTTTTTAAAAGGGGTCCTCACATTTAAAATTTTACTCACTAAAATGATTCACTGATCCATCAAAGAAATATAAAATATTGGCGTCTCATCCATTTTGGAGTGATCCGAGGACACCTATCTGTATGTGGAGAGAAGAGGATGAAATGGAGGTGGTGTGAGCAGGTAACCTGTTGTAGTGAGTGGTTGTGCTGTATGGTTTGATGTCATCATAGCCTGTGCTGAAGACTGCTCCATCCTGTTTTCAAGGCCTGAAAGTGGAGCTGGTGCAAACATAATGCACTCTACATCTCTCTGACAGCTTCATTAATGCAAAATTCCTGTTGTTTGTCAGTGGCACTCTTAGTCTATCACTTGTTGTGCTTGTGGAAAGAGAAACAAGGAGTGGATGAAGTGTTGTTTTTGTGAGACTCACAATTAGGTAAAAAAAAATGCATCGAATAAGCACTTAAGTTTGAGCTGGTCTAGAATAAACCAAAGTCATTGGGGGGTAATCTATTTAGCAGGTTTAGAGGACTGCTGTGGAAGAAGGTGTAGCTGCGGGGGGAAAGTTTTCTAAATTACTAAAACATTTTATAGCTTTGTTCTTGACATGGGCGCTCTACTTAACCTTGCAAAGCCCTCGTGCTAAGGATAGAAACAATTGCAAGCACATGCATCAGGTATTTCAAGGTTATACGGCAGAGTGCTGCATTGAGTAGGCAGTTTTCTCAATGATGGAAAAAAACTGATTGAAATAGGTAGATCTACTGCCTGAGGCAAGAAATGTCAAAAATGAGCACGAGATTGCTTCACAAGACAAACCATTATTGACACCCTTTTTACAGCCATAATGTGTCATCTAACCTTCCACAGTCATCTCCAGTTTCGCTTTGCTGCACTCTGCTGAATTGGCCGGCTGACTATGCAGACTCACAGCAAATGTGTCATCTGCAATAACCGCAGACTGACTGAGACCAGGCAAACCCCACAAAGACACGCTTAAACCGGCGAGCGAGGCTTCAAAGAGCTGTAAACATCACTGAGCTCATCTTCGCTCAAGTGGATATGATGCACGGTGTATCCAGATGTGACTGCAAGTGAGCAAACACTCATACATATGGATGCAGATACCTACAGTTCAAAAGATATAAGCATTTTCTTTGCAGCTCAAATATTAACACATGAAAGGGTTTGTTTTAAACTTAATGGGACTAAGGGAGACAAGATGGAGAAAGAAGGATGAGCAGCCATGATTTAGGTCATCCAGAGATTTAGAGCAGCATCAGTGTTTTATGCTAATTAGGGGTGAGAAAATTTGACGGGACACAAATCACCATCCTTATCCTTAAAATATAATTACAAACCAATCACTGCTGCTAAATATCACTACAAAAATAAATATTAAAAATGTATCCCTTGCTTGTTTGACTTCATTCACCATCATTTTTTGCCCTAAAAGAAGCTGACAGTAGGATATATCTAAAGAATCAGAAGACTTCAGAATGATTGGAAAGTTGTGAAACAAATTAAAGGATTTAACATCACAAGAGGTTAAACTGAAGCAAATTACTATATTAATTCTGCTTATTTACCATGTAGGGGCAATTTGATATTCTTTAATTACTTGGGCAGCAAGGTCAGCAAAACTGTTAGTAGATGGAGCATATATGATTGATTGATTGATTTGATTTTTATTATTGTGTCATGCATATACAATATGCCCAGCCCAACGGGCTTACAAGACATATAAGTAGTGCAGTATCATCCAAACAAGCTACATTTCAAAGAGGCAAACCAGTAGGGCACAGTAGAGACTTCTGTACCTTGCCTAAAACAAACGTTTAAGGATAAGTAGAAGTTTTTCTACAGTACAGTGTACTTCCTGATGGTGCTGATATAACTGTTTAATCCTTAAACGATAGTAGCGCTGCCAAACATGCAGACAGACAAGCATGAGTTCACACACTTAGAAACACATACAGAATTGATGGTTCTTGACCAAAGAATAGAATAGAATAGAATAGAATAAACCTTTATTCGTCCCACATGGGGAAATTTGCAGTGTTGTGCAAATACCTCTTCTTATTGGGCAACACACAATAAGAAGAGGTATCATTAACCATTGCGAGAGCAGTCTGCAAACAGCAGCTAGTAATCTGTCAACAATGACTAAAACATAAAAGGAGGGAGGAGGTGCACAGTGCTTGAAGAAACATTGAATACTAAATTAGGGGAGACAAGGACAAGATGGACCAGTGAGGTAAGATGACCTACCTCCCACTACTAGGAAATTTAAAGTATTTTATGTTTGTTTATGTGTAAGACCTGGTGATTTTACAATTTACTCAAAAGATATAGCTTCTCGGTCAGGCACAACCCCTTATCTCCAAAACACTACTTTTCAGGACATAAAAAAAAAACAAAAACACTCTACTACTAAATGACTTAATATTGCATTGTCCTGATTACAAATAATCTTTTGTTTCTTTCAGCTGATTCAATTATAAAAGCCCCCTCACCAAGATAGTAGGTGCACTCTAAAATCTAACACGTTGGCATTACTTGAAAATATTTTGGAAACCGATTGCCTTAAAAAAGTTAAGTAAATATGATTAATAGTCTTAGATTACATTTACTTTATATTTACTTGTTTTGTGTACTTGGAACCCTGTTGTATTTACTTAATTTTATTGAGTTATTTTAACTTTGATTAAGAAAGTTATGTCAACTTCCTGTGTTAGTTATCCACCAGTTTCAACTTACACATTCACACTTTTTTATGCCCATTTACACACCAGAAACTTGGGGTAAAGTGTCTTGCCCGAGAACTTATCACCATTTATTGCCCAGAGCTGGATTCAAACGTGCAACCTCTTGATTACCGACTAAGCGCACTATCCAACTGAGCCACCAACACCTCACATACAAGCAAGCACAACAGAGGATGCTTAGTAGTTAAAAAAAAATGGTGTTTCACTTCCATGTTGCAGCTTAATGCAGATGCGTTAAATAACTCACCTTGAGACAAAGAGGAATTCTGCATCCCCCAACATCGAAATCAGTCTGCAGAGTAGTCTCCTGCCTGGCTTTACTGCACATGTGCAATCCTGAACTCAGTGTTAAATCACCGTGATAAAAAGTTTCTAGTCCAACTTACACACAGGAATTAAGTTGTACAATTTTCTCACGCTAAATGGGTTCCTTACTCATATTGATTGAGTTTAATCAACAGGTTATTAAGATTTAAGTAAAGTGCACAAATGTAATTTAAGTAAGAATAGCTATTACATTTTAGAGTGTGCCCATTAGCACTGTTTTATGAAAAAAAAAGCAAACCATAGAAAGGTTTTGGCCTGACAGCGACAATTTTTATGCAAAACAAATATTTCAGCATACTACACATCTGTTATAACTAAAGTATACTTGGGTAGTTTAGAAAAGTTGTTTACTGACCCTTATCATAAAGGAATGAGGTTTATTTCAGCTTAAAACATATATAGTGATGTAATTATTAGTAAAAAAGTTAATTAACATCACACCTTCTAAGAGCTGATGTCAGAGAGTATGGCACAGAAACAAAGTTACAAGTCAAAGGTCTTGTGGCAGGAAATAAACATATTTTTTTGTAAAAGCAGACAGAGAAAGCTTAAACACAGCATTCTTACTAATATTTCAAAAAATACATTTGCTGTGGTTGAAACAGGTTCATTGAGACTCAAATATAATGAGACCCATTTTATTCATTCGAATTTTTGGAGAAAAACTACTTACTCATAGATGAAGCCAATTAAATTTTCTCCAATTTCCTTGACAGAGTGTTTGGTCCTTGAATGAAACATGCTAGGACCTGCTTACCGACATGGGAGTAATGAAATCCCCTGCGATGACATGACAAACACATAGTAACTGGTACACTACTGCTAATCTGTCAAGAATTTTCTTTATGCTTTCCATAGCTTTTGGCCAATCAATATTTCTACATCTCATAACACAATCTCTAGGTTACACTATTCAAGAGTGAAAAGTGTTACATAGAGGGCTTTAAATTCATACTTACTGGATCACACACACAAAAAAAATCAAACAAAACAAAACAAGTCAATGCTAATGCTAGTCTAATAAGGGTAAAGGCTGAAGCCCATTGAATGTCTTCATAATAAGAGAAGCACCATCTCAATACTTTCAGAGACTGGAAGTCGGCTGGTAATTGACTGGAACTCAGGAGGCATTTGGCTGGAAGGGGAAAACTGAAGTGCCTGCATCTGTAGCTTACTGTACTTCATGGGTAGTTTGCTCATCATTGCAGATATCATAGGTTTCTTACAAATGTCGTTCAGTTTATGAAAATAGCTGACTTGTGATTTTATCATGATCACTGGCCATGCTTTAACATAGTACAACATGCAGTCCATATCATATGTTTTGGTATCATGTCTTTTCATATTATATTGTTTGATAATGTGTTGTGTTTTATCTTATTGTATTGATGGTATTTTATGGTATCATATTGTGTCATGATGTCTTCCTTTTTGACAGCATTTTATCAATTTAAGATTACTGTCAGGAAATGTTTGAGTGGGAAAATATTTGCTGACCCAGGTTTCTTAAAGCTATTCCAAAGCAATAACCACTAGAATAGTGAACAATATGTGAGGATGGAGAGTTGAAACACAAATAAGATGACAAGTCAATAACAAAAAAGCTTTTGTTTGATATTACTTTGAAAAGGTCAAATCAAGCCACTGCTGCCCTGCATCTGAATACAAACTTAACACTGAAGGAGGTTGATATGCACGCTCCTTTAATAACAAACAAAACACACAAAAAAAATGACCTGTTGATGTTTAAAGAGAACTGAAGAGGCTGGGTTAGAGCATCCAGCTTACTTACAAGTTTCTCAAAGCTGCAAATGAATCTCAAACAATTTACACAACACAATTCAGAAGTGCTTCAGCAGACCTGACACACTGGAAACATCAACCCAAGAAACACAGAGAAGCTCTCAAAGCCTCTAATGGCAAAGCAATGAGTCACCACCGAGCACTGTCAGCCAGAAGTGTATATAAGCTCACTACACCTGAGCCAAATCAGGCCAATCAGTCACACACACAGACACACACACCTGCACTAAGATGGTTACCTTCACCTACTCAGTGAGATACCAATGTGATTTCTCTCACAAATTCACTTGGATTTTCACCCAATTAACTGTCTTAGCTTCTCCTACATCTCCCAAATGTAATGTTTGATTCCATGGTAACACTAATTACAGATAAAATTGAGTGAATGGTTTCAGTTATATATTTAAAAAAAAAAACATAGGATCGATTAGATTCATTTTGTTTAATCCAAACTTTCATTTTTTAAAAGTAGCTGATGATTAAGTTTGGACATTTTACTGGCAATGAGAAATGACAGCACATGAATTCACTTTGATGTTATTGTACAGCTAAAAGAAGCTAAAGGTCATTTCAACAAACATGACAAACGCTCATTAAACGGCTGAGATGCAACAAGAAAACATTTTTTCCCTTTTCACTGTTATTTCAAAGACAACCTTTTTATCATATTAAAGTTTGTTTTTGTCACCTAAAAGCTCCCATGAGGAGCCAGAGGTTTCAGGTTATTGTGGGGCCTCATCTCTAAAAACTATTATGTCTAATCCCTTCTCTATTTAGTTTTATACGTCACATACCTCAACAAAAAATCTCAATCTGGATCCTTTTAACAGTAATATGCATACGTCAAGGATTCTTGCTATAAAAAATGAACAAATGCTGACAAAGTGCAAAATCCTTAGCCAGAAAATTCTAATGTTTTGGAGCTGAAATGTTTATTTCACTTTCTACTGAAATACTGAAAAATCAAAATTTCCATAAAATTTAACATACTTCATAACAACTTCATACTTCATAACATATATAATTTTTTGTATCTCATTAGATGCCATAGGTGTTTTTCGTAACTGATAATCCATTTGAGGACATTTTAACAGTTATTTGACTATATTTAGATGGTTTTTTTTAGTAATATTTTGATCACATTGATTAGATAGAGGTATCATAAAAGTATGTATCAAATATGATCTAAAAGGCGTTAAAGGGTTAATCTGATGCCAACACCAAAAACAGTAAAATCTATGAGGAAACTATAAATCTTTTAGAAGAAGAAAACCTCTGCTTCTGAAAGTCACAAATAAACATCGGTACTGATCTAGAGCTGTTTCAAAACCACTCCAAAATTAATCATATTAGCTTAAGAACAGAAAAAAAATATCAAACAGAGCAGGTTTAACTGAGCGTACTCTGACATAAAGCATGTTTTCAAGGTCTTTCAAGGTGATTCATGTTTTTAGAGCTATATTTTTTTTTCTCTAGTTCAAACATTCAGAGATTTTTCTCATTTTGCATTGTAAATGTTTTACCTAGGACCTTGGTTCTCCCGTCTCTGACTATTCTGTAATTATGTTATCACTTTAAAAATTGTGTAACACTTTCTTTAGAAGTTTTTTTTAGAACGTTGTATTGAAAGTGGCCATCTGTGCCTGCTCCTGAGAGAAAAAGCTTAAAAAGTAACAAAAAATTAGTCTTTAAAGCAGCCTGTGCCCAAACAAGCTGGTTGAACACAGCATAGTTATTTTTACCCCATAAATCTAGACTAAAAGACGTAGCTCAACATGAGGTGTCAGGTCGAACAGCACGGTGCTCATCAGGCTGTTATATGTGATTCCAGTAACAGAGACATGTCAGGGTAATCACGGGGGATATACAGCCTGTTCTTGCAGTAGACTGGGGTGCTTTTTAATGACGTGTGATTGACAGAGAGAGACTGGACTGTCGTCTCAGGCCAGGCGGTCGATGGGGTCCCGAGAGGATGAAGATGAATGAGGCAGCTAACTGGGCTGAAGGTGAACAGGTGGAGCCTGGTTTTGTTTATGGTGGCTGACTGCTTTGTTGTTGTGCGGCTGGTGTTTACATGGTCTATTTCATCACATCGCAAAGTCAGCATGTTTGATCTCAAAGTGCTCGACAAATACTCTCATGCACCGTCTCATAAGGAGCCATAATATATCTATTACCCCATACAATGACTCTAATTTCTCCTTCCTGTGCATGACTCATCACAAAAGCAGTAGAGACATAATGTGCCCACAAGTGTCTGTAAGAAAGTGCCGAAGGAAGGGAAATGTCCTGAGAAATGCAGAACATAAAAAAGGCTAAAATAAATGTAAGAAAATTAGGTAGATCAGCGTGCAAGCGTTAACTAATTCTGGCTAACTTTCTTGTAGATCCATCTATTTTGGATGTGTAGGCAGCCCTGGAGGCATGTTGACCTGGAAAAGACAAACCTCTCCCTTCCTTTCATCTTCCAAGTCAGTTCCTGCAAGCTAATGTATTAGAGCCAATAAAGGGAGACCCACTTCTGCTGCCCTGCCTTGCAACAAGAGCACTGTTCTCAGCCCTGTTTCCCTACCATCACACTGGGGCTTATTTTTGCAGGTTTTTCTTTCTCAAATGGTGCTGTCAAGGCAATAATTTGGGGCTTGTTGTGCAACAGAAACTATTGAGAATCCGGTAAATATTTATGGAGGCTGCAATACTCTGTGTAAGCGAATGTAGGAGGGGTTTTTTTTGGACATTAGAGAGCTATAGGATCTCATATCTACTCCTGCCTCCGCGTATATCTGATTCATTCTCTATCTCGGACCTTCCACTTAAACCCAAAGCATGAGAAAAGTGCAGCTCTGAAAACTGAATCCAGCCCCCTCTGTTGACTCAAACACTGTTTACAGTTTATATCGAGGCGCTGCGGAGAATGAAGACCTTCAAGCACACTGTAAGGGCTCTATTTTCTGTTAGGCTTGAAAGAAAAATGACAAGCGTTGAAGCATTTTGGCTGAAAATGAAACACCATGGAATGAGAGTTACAGAGAAGTGGGTAAAAATAAGAGGTGAAAAACAAAAAGTCATCTTCTCTTTTTGAAAAGTAAAACAAAACTGGACTTAATCAGAGGGGAAACACAGTAGATGTTGATTAATGTTGATACTCTGTTGTATTTATTTAGGTCTGAGTAGGTTTAAGCACCTGAATAGATGGTCCAATATATTCGAAGTAGGTGTCAATAGGAAATGCATTAGCAACAATGATGACAATCAGCTCTGCCCTTGAAAGGAAAGAACCTGCACAGAAGCTTGGCTGCACATTGCTGCTGTACTAGAAGTGGATTTACAGTGAAAGCAAACTAATTGAACAAAAACAGTGTTGGGGTGATGGTGCACTTGAATAGACATGTTTATGATGGTTTACATTTCAGCTAGCAGGCACCTTGTTTTGGTACTACTTTAATCCAGGCAGAAGGACACCCAAGTTAAGCGGTGTACCTACATAGTGCCAACCCAAAGAGGCTTACCAAGATGATTTTATGATATCAACATCTAGGAATGTCGGTGGCAAATAGTTAGTTTGCATTCACAGTGCAAACAATTAATGGGTTGAAGGGACTGGCAGGGTTCAATTCTGGAACTGTGCCTGCTTTACTGAAAGTCCTTCTACAATTTATCTTCCCTATTTTCTGTTCTATTTGGTGCTTTAATAAGTAATACCATTTTTTTGATAATGAAAATATTGCTTTAATTCAGACTATCCCATTTTTTGCTTTCTCTTTTTGGAGCCCCAAATGACTTTAAGCCACAGAAAGCTCTACTCTCTATCCTCCCTTATGGGCTGCCTTGACTAGGGATACAATAAAGCACTGTAAATATTGTCAGTACAGTTTACAATCACCACAACACTTGTTTAGTTCACTTTTACCTAAAATTTGCCTAATGACCCAGTATTTGGTTAAAAAACAAACACTGAGAAACACTGAGAAAGAGTAAATGTATAGAAAGTCTACTTAGGCTGGCAACACACAAGACAATTTAATTATTGCAACCAATAACCAGTCCAGATAATCCTTAGGTGTGTGTCACCAATGCAACTATTTAAGAGTCCCTCTGACCTGAAGCTGTAACAAAAAAAAAAAAAAATGATATAGTGACTTTAGTTCAGGATGCCTATGGTGTAGTACAAGCAAAAGTCAATGAGAGAGAGCAGACTGGGAAGTAACCAATCAGATTTAACCCATGTTAAATATTCACAAACATGACAGTTAACATAAATGCAATTTACTTTATTTTCAGTCAGGGTCTCCCCCATATTCTTCTGCTTCTTTTATTTAAGATTTAAATCAGAACTCACATAAGTGAACATTACATAAGTCAACATTCATAACAGCAAGTTACGAATGTTGATGGTCAGGGTACCGTAGTATAGTTTACTGTTGACCTTGCAAAGGAAAATGCTTAGACACACTGTGTTCTGATTTTTTTAAGAGAAAAAAGGGAAAGGAAAAAAGTATAATCCATTTCTGATGCTTTTTTGAATAAAGTTCAACAACAGATTATACGTTTACATCCTAGCTGTTAATACTTCTGTGAGATCTTGTGTTGTCTCAAGGTCTAACAGAACCCCTCAGTCTTACGGATAAAATTTGAAGATTGTCTGGTGTATTGCCAGCCTTAGTGGACAAAGTTGGTAGGAAGTCTTCAAAGGATATTTATTTCACCGTGCGTCCTTGAAAAATGTGGTTGTTTCCCAAAGATTTCAGCCTATCCATGCAACTATCATAAGACAGAAAAGCTTGCATTCTTTTATTGACCTGAAGAAATACACTTACAAATATTTTTAAAATCTTGCTCAGGAAAAACTTGGTTTATTTGCAATTTTGTGCAAATGAACTGCAGAACCTGCAATACTTGGTGTCACAGTCGGCGTTGGGCAGTGGCTTAGTTACTAGCTGTACATTAATGAAACAGTATTACTTTGTGAGTAACAAGCAAAGTAAGTATTTCAATTTGTGGAAAAAAAATAGTAGTAAGATTTAAGTTATTTATCATAGTAATGCTTAGCTCCTTAGTTACCTTTCATTCTTAGTGTGGTTACCACAATTTCATGTACACACAGCAATGAGCAAGAGCCCTGAAGGATAGAGGAGAAGCATGAGTAGTGCTTTAAAACTAATGAAAGTATTATCTTTATTATGTTCCCCAAGGAGGTAATCTTTTTGCCACTGCCTGTCTGGCTATTTTTGTGCAAGATAACTCAATAAGTTATCAATGGGTTCTGATGAAATTTTATGCAAATGTTGTTCACAGCACAAGGATGTGAATAGATTTTGAAGTGATGCATCCAGACGTGGGATTTTTTGAGAATTTATTAACATTGCAAGACTGCAGTTTCCAACATAATTATTAATAACTCTCTGAGCTCTTCCAGTTTTGAGTTAGTATCTGTCAAAAATACAAAGGAAAACTTTGTCTTTTTAAACTTCATTTAAGCCTGCTGTGGATCAAAATTTCAAAGATGCAAAAGTAATATGAAAAAGAAAAAAAAACAAAAACAAAGAGTTACTTTATTATATGGTGCAATAAGTAAAGTAATTCATTTTTTCAAGATAAATGAATAATAAATTATAATTTTTGCGTACTTTGCCTAACTGTGGTCACAGCATCTCTGATCTGGAGTATGTGGTTGCTCACCTACTGTATTTCTGCAGTCACTGCTGATGCTGATTTTTATGGCTATTTATGCACCACAGTTGATCTAATGAGAAAATAAAATGTGTCATGGACCTTGAGAATACACAAGTGAGTATGTTTTTAAAACCAAAACCAAACTCAATTTATTTGCAATGTTGCCTGAACAGTCTCCTCCACCTACATTCCTTGAGCATCACAGCAATGTCTCTTAATGGTCATTCTTGAGATTTCACCTCGAAATTTGGCTGTTGGCTGCAATTACTATGGATAAAGTGGGATGTTTGCTCTTTATTGACAATGGTTTGTAACACAAATTACATCGGCCTCCAAAATAAGCCAATTGTAAATTTCTATTAACCTGTAGAGATGAATGAATAAATGTTTTTATTTCAAACATGCAGAAAAAAAAGAAACAACAAAATACACAAAAATAAAAATAGGTAGTTACCATAAAGAAACATGCATACACCAAAGCCAAAGGAACAAACAAACAAAGACCGCTGATGACATCCTGCATGTGCAGCAGGCCCACATGCTCGAAAAGGAGTAGGAAGAAGTCTAAACTTATTAAATCCTACCCCTTTATCAGATCAGTCAGTTTACGCATTTCTGGCACAACATGTAGAATTTCAATAGTTCAAATTGAAATGTCAAAAAATGTCAGATTTGAACTGTTGACAATTTACAATACAACTGGCATCCCATTGATTTTTTTGTTTATCTGGGAGGAAAGTATTTTAGTGTTAAGTGTCTATTGCAGAAGAGTTTTAGGGAAAGGGAGTGAGGAACTGTACTGGGAAGAGGGAGACTGTTTTTATCATGCACTTTCAGAGAAAAGTGAAAATGCTGAGAAAACTTAACTTATTCTCAAGACTACATTTCACACTACTCTCAATATAAAATTTGACTTTATTCCTGAAATTGTATTTCAGCACTATTTTTGCCACTTCAAACTTTCTCCTGATGTTGTATGCCAACACTATTGTCATCATTTTGGCTTAAATCTCATTATTTCAGATTTTTCTCAGCATTTTGATGTTTTACACAAACGGCATCATAAAATAAATATCCCTTACCTTATTATTTTTCCTCTGCCTGACCCTGATTCTCTCTCCCTCTCTCTTACAGAAGCTTTAATGTCACAAACAAAACTTTAAAAGGCAATGCCCTGTTTCCAGGAGCAGGTCAGCAATCCCATCTTCTGAGGAAAGGCATATAGCACAGCCCAGCTGCAGGAGCTCTGCGGTGCACTACAGCAGAGGCACACTTAGTGACTTTGGGAGCTTTCTGCAACTCCCATTTGGTTTCCTCTTTTAGCTTCAGTGGGTAAAAGAGTGGGAAAATGGGCCCTTACAGCTGATATTTTCTTTCGGGACGCTCTCACTTTTATCTCACCTTGCCCCCTTACACAAAAAGGCTTCAAAAGCGCAGCAGCATGGTTAGTTTAATAAGCCCACTTCAGAGAAGGTCTTATAGTGAGCGCTACCTCCTTGTGAATTGTGAAAGTCTTGTGCATTATTTACCAGCTGCCTCAGTTCCGCCGCACCCTGAGCAGACAAAGCGGCCTGCTGCAGGAAAATGGATTTCTCTGCAGAGGAGCCAAGATAAGAAGGACAGAGGGAGGGAAGGATAGAGAGCAGAAAATGGGTGGATGAAGACGGAACAACATAAGAGAACATCCACACCCAGCCAAGCCCCGAATCAGTTAAATTTCTTCCCATGTCCGCCTGCTATTTCTTCCTCCTCCCCGTTGGCCTGATAAGGGCACTTCTTTACATCAGAGCCCCTCCATGGATCAGTCACCTTTCTTACTGGAAAGGTCGAACGCTGGCCCAAAGCTCAGCTCAAGCTGGGAAGTCATCACTCCTGCTCTTTATCTCCCAGGTGAGGGATGATCCGGGGCTGAGTGCCATGGCCGTGCGCCCTCAATATGCCCTCTAACCCCTTCAACAGCATCCCCCTCCCTCACACCACCTTAGGGCTGCTTCCAGAGAGATAGGAGGAGAGCCGGTGACGTGAGAGCATCAGTTTCACAACACCTCATGGCAGAGTGGCCATCAGATAAGACCCTGAGGAAAGATCCAACAGTGGAAAGTCATCACGGAGGTGCTGCAGGATTTGAGCGATGGGCTGGTTGGGCTATCTCCCAACAGCCCTCTCCTCTGAACAAGTGAGTCACGAGATGAGGAGCGGGGATAAACACGTCAGCATATGGCAGCCACCTGAGATTCTACCCAGCCTTGGAGAAAACTAAAGTCTCCTGCAATCTGCCCCCCAGCACAGGTGTGTCTTCATGGGAAGTTTTTGTGCCTGTGCATGTATGGCCGATATTCTCACAGTCCCTAAACGGCTGCAACACAATAAGTGGTGCGCTGGCGCAATTTGCGTGCCGCTGTACTGTAGGACGACCCAACTGACAAGACTTCCTGCCTTGCTGCCTGGGTAATGAGTCATTCCAGCCCTGGAGAAAAACAATCTGGTATTTTTAAACTGCATCCTTCAGCTGTTCAATTCTCCCTAGAGCTCCTGTTTGTAAGCTCCTGGTGGCTTGTAATATGAATGCCATTCCGAGTGCCTCCGCTAATGGGCCTGATACGTCTGAATAATACAAATGCATTACAGTGCTTTTAATGGCACTTTTGGTGCTCCATATGCTGCTGCTTACAACTTAATGCTCGACAAAATGCAACAAAACTCACTGCACTTAATGTGTATGATCAAAATGAATCATTACATTGGTGGTAATAGAATTTTTGTCAGGTTATAACACTTAGGTGTTTTGCATGCTGAAAAAAAATGGAAACACTGGACATTTTACTAAAATAAAAGGAAGCGGGTATTTCAATTTCAGAGGTAATTGAGTACAGAAGTAATGATTCCCAGGGCCTTGTGCAATTTTAAGTGCTTGTACTAATGAGCTTGATCCGCCTGTATAAAACAAACACATAACAGTGCTTTTATAATGTGCTTTTGGTCCTGCCAGGCTGCCAGTTATGACTTGATGATCTGCAAAATGAAAAACCTCCATGTATTTTATGTGTTTAGGCTCAAATTAACCATTAAACTGGAGGTAATGGTATTTCACCAGGTTATAACAACTAATCTGTGCAGCAACTTAATTCAAGTCAGTGAAGAGAAAATATTTGGCGATGGATGGAGATTTTTATTATGAGCTCACAGGATCAGAATAAAGGTAGAATGTGGCCCTACAATAAAAACACAATAAATCCATTATTTAAAAGTTTTATGCATGTCCAACAGAATAACTGGATAAAATGTCTTATATTTGTTGTGGTTTAAAGCTCCTGCGAGAAGTTTTCAACTGATTATGAACAGACTGGAATTACTGCTGATGCTTCCTTATGAGTTAAATTAACAAACAAGACCATCTGCAAAAACAGAGAATTACTTACTGTTCCATTTCAATGTCTGAAACTGTTACCAGGGGGCAGGTTTCAGATGAAGTTATTAACTGCATGGTGCCAAAACTGACTTTTCAAACATTTCCATGACAAAAAGCAGAAGAATATTTTTTAATCAGTCTTTAATCAATCAATTTGTTTGTGTATACCGCCAGATTATACTGAATGTTACTTGAAGATACTTTGCAAAAGAGTAGGTCAATGGCATACAATTCATTTTGTATACATTTTTTTTTCACTTCCTTAAATGCGAAAAACATCACTTTACGACTATAGCAGTGTGATGACTTAACCATGTCTGTGTCAGCTGCTGGGCTGACATTCATCACATTCATCACTGGCCAATCAGATAACGTAGTAGGCCGGTGCCACTGCCACTGTGTAAAGTGCAAAAGGTAAGCCACCTCCTAGAACAAACTCTTGGCAAAGCATGTTGGTAGTGTGGCGAAAATATCCTTTCTATCAAGAAATGTATTACTGTTTGTCTTTGGTTTAATAAAGACATGCAGTCCAGTTTTGATAAAACCGGTACTGTAGCTGTAAGCATCTATGCTAATCTCTGTGTGAGCAGTCACTTCCTGTTGTCATCAAGCTCATAGCTCCCACCTCTCCCTGCTTTAAAGGATGCTGATTGGGCCATACCATTTCAGGCTGCTTACAATCATTGTAGGTCGGAGCTTGGCTGTCCGTTTAAAAATATTGAATCAGGCAGATCCACCTGCATTGTAGGGTTCGGGAGGGAGAACTCAAAAAATGGTTATGTAATCTCTTAATTAGATAACTCCAAATTCCATTTATCCATTTCAAACATATCCACGAAAATGGAAACTTTCTGGGGGCACTGGTATCCTGGCCGTTGAGTCTTCATGTCTGATGTTTTGAGGATAGTGTTGTCCTGTTGCCTGTCTGAGATCAGCTTGCCTCAAGGTGTCCTTCCAGCATGTTGTCTCTCTGTCCACACTTCTTAAATCTATACACTGTTCTTTCTGCTATAATAAAAGCAAGAAAAGCCCCATAAAACAAAAAGAAATAAAAAAGATCCTTTTTGATGTATCACAGCTGTCTTCACTCTAGCTGTGCTCCTGAATTACATCACTTTATGTAGGTCAAGCAGCAACTCAAAACAGAATCACCCAGGACAAAGACCAGCCCTTTGACTGAGTTTAACCCTTTAAAAGCTGTTTTTCCAAAATAACATCCATGTTGCAAGTGTATTGGAAAATTCCAGTCAATAAGTCATGATTAGCAGATGTGTGCCCAGCTTAGGCAATTTCATGTACTGACTGGTTGTGTTATCTGAAGTCTGAATAATATCCAACATTAAACTATGTATATTGTGCATAAAATTCTAATTTGTTAAACAATGATCAGCCTTTATCTCAGCATAATTGTTCTTTACAGGTGTGTTTTCTTTTGTTGCTTTGGTTTCTTTTATTCCTTACTACTTTCATAAATTGCTGACAAGCTTAAAAATCAGAGTTTGGCATTGTTTCATAATCAATGATCAACAGTTCAGCAGGAAATACTCATATGGTTCATTGATTTGTTGTGCAAACCAATAATGTCACAGCCATAGGTCCACTTTCCTCATTTCAGTCCCTTGATTCATTGCCTCAGTTAACATACATGACAGATCATTTACTCGTCTGTCAGTGGCATGCCAATGTATTGGCTGTTAGATTTGTATGTGCCTCCTCACGTTATGTATATTTGTCTTGGAGGCTGCGTGTGACATACAGCCTTGACAGGAAACAAGAAAGAAACAGACAGCACAGGACAAATTCCCCCTGATCCTCCCCCCACGTATGATATGAAAACAACTACAGTCTTTTTTCTCTCTGTCTGCATTCTGCTTGGAGGCTCGCTGGCGTTGTGCTGCATCACCTGAGCAGCCATCACCTGACAGCGGGGATTTCAATCATTCTGCTGAGCTTGTAACCTTGTCTCCACCACCACCGCCTCTTTCTTACTCCCACCGCAGCCAGCCGCCACTGTCATGCTAATTTACTGGCACGTGCTGATACAAGGGTTCACGTTTTAGAGTGTTCTCGTAGACCCCATCATGAGCCGGCAATTAAAGTTACGCGTGATTTGAAACAGGAGCACAGAAGCCGATAATGTTGGCCTCTCCTGGGGAAAATCTGCTCAATCAAAAGGTCATGAGACAACAGCGTGTGGCTATACACACAAATTTTCTGAGGAGGAGAGTAGCTCTGAGGCAGAAAACACAGAAGGCAGGGGGGTGTGCGCTCAATTGCATGCAGTTTCACAGGTATTCCCGAGGATTTCTACAGGGCATCTAGGAAGAGCTGTGTGGCAACTGAAGTGGTTAACAATAGATTATGTTTACTCTTCCACTTTTTGCAGGCTATATCTATGGTAAACTGCCTCTGGTAAAGAGGAGTAAACAATAAAATAGAGGCTCTGTGTCTGCTTGGAGCAACAAATCACACTCCTGCAGATTATCATTAGTCTCACCAGCCAGCAAAGAGCAAGACAAGAAGCATGTGCTGCAATGAAGCAAACACAAATGTGAGCGTAAAAAGAGGCAACAAATCACAGCTCCTTTAAATCACCTTCTTGCAGAGTCCGAGCTCACCAACAGAACATCACGATGGAGTAATCTTCCTATGACACCCACATGCCTCCACACAGGCTTCTGATAACAAAGCTGTGTGCACTTTCATCAGGAGCCCGTAGACTTTCTCCTGAGCATGACATGCCATTTATGATTAATGGCACTACCGGCAGGGCCAAGATAAGAGCTCAATTAGCTGTGTGGGCAAGGACCTTGACTCTATCTCCAATGACTAATCCCATAGCTTTTGTTATGATTAGCAAGAGATGAGTTTTTAATCTTAGCCTCTGAGCCCCTGGCTTTGGTCCAAACACAACTAATCCATTAGGGGTAAAAAAAAT
Organism: Cetoscarus ocellatus; assembly: GCA_037902135.1. Lineage (NCBI taxonomy): Eukaryota > Metazoa > Chordata > Actinopteri > Labriformes > Labridae > Cetoscarus > Cetoscarus ocellatus. The sequence continues at coordinate 885,196 of JBAMNC010000415.1, forward strand.
GTCTTTCTGCTATAAGTGGCACAGCATGATGGTGCTATTTCCAAAAATAAACCACTCCTTGCCATGGACATGCTTTGTATGACTGTGGCTGCCAAGAGAAGAACTATCTCAGATGATATCCCCCCGCACCAGTGTAATTACTGACACAATGTGCAGCCTCTTTCTTAACTATAAAATGATTTCGACACAGTTGGCAACTCTATTCTCTTTACTTGGTCTTGACAGAATGTCTCGTAATTGGTTTATCAGCTACTTGTCTATCAGTAGTAACGCTGCTAACAAGGTTAAAAAACATTTATGGTAATTAACAAAGGGGTACCTCAAGGATCCATTCTTAGGCCACTTCTATTTCTATTACATATAAATGACATTATGGCGGCACGATGGTGCAACATGTAGTTTTGTAGCCTCACAGCAAGAAACTTGCTTAATCTATTCATCGGTAGGACAGGGCCTATCTATGTGGAATTTTCATGTTCTCCCTGAGCATGCTTGGGTGTTCTCTGGGCACTCCTGTTTCCCCCACATATAAAAATTATGGGTGTTGGGTTAAGTAGTGACTTAAAATCGCCTGTAGGTGTGAGTGTGTTTGGGAATGGCTGGCTGTCTCTATATGTGAGTCCTGTGATTGGTTGTTGACTAGTCTAGGGTGCACTCAGCCTCTCGGCTTAAGTTTTTTTTTTTTATAGGTCTCAGCTCCTGTGCAACATCGAAAGCTGTAAACAGTATAGAGAATGGATGGATGCAGTGAAATTGTAGAGGCAGTAGATGATCTCTTTATATACATTTGTGCCTTCATATGGTCAAGTTCTTTCACAGTTACAGAATGAGTTCACTATACTCTAAGAAGCCCTTTAGTCTTAAACTCACACTGAATTCCACAAAAAACAAGACATGGTTTCCTTAAGGCAGAATGCTGACCTGACTGATGCAATGTAGTCAGGAAAAATAGCACTTTATAAATGACAGTACAGTCAGTGCACTCTGGCTCATTGTCTAAAGCAATACTTCTCAACTGGTCTGTTCTCAGCACCCACCACCACATCCTTGACCCAAATTTCCAGATTTTTTCAACCATTCAAATCCATTCAATAAAACAAGCGTTGGGAGACGTTTGACAAAACATATGATGGAACAAAGCAAGAGGATGACAGCACATCATTACAGGAGCCCTAAGATGATATGCATTCACTTATTAACTTGATTTTTCCGTCATATCAAGTAAATTTGTCATCCAAAGATAAAGAGATAAATTCATCAAAAGGGACTTAAATGAATAAACACAATAAACCTTTGAAGCATAAAATATCTTTTGACATCATTATGTTGAAGCGATGTTTAAACAGCCTGCTTGTACCTATGCATATAAGATACCCACTTATTATTTATTTTAGTTTTAGTTTTGGGTCAAAACTCAAAATTTGAGTTGAGAGAACAGCTATTTAAATAAATGCAAACCAGGGCAGGATTCAAACCCAGGCCCACTGCAGCATGTTCTTCTCTGTGTAAGTTTGCTTACCACTGCGCCAGTCTATCACACAGTTTCATCAAGGTGAGCTTAACTTTGAACAAAGATGCTGAGACGTAACATAGCTTAGCCGTTAGCATCCGTGCTTCACATGCCGGAGCGGGCTCTTTGGCGTGTTCAATGAACAAGAACTGGGGTCTCACCCACACAGCTGCTCGTTCATTTACGTAATTCACCGGTTAAAAGAACAGTGCTTCCAGGCTCTGAACATGGCACAAAACATGATTTTAAGTTCAAAGCACAACAAAAAATATTTTTTTTTGTTTACTGAAACATTGATTTAATGCCAGTGATTATAATTTTTCATTATTACAGTCTAGAGCATATTCAAATTTACCAAAAATCTCCTAAATTGAACAACAAGTGAACAGCTGAGCTGGGTGGTGAATTAGGCGGTAATTATTTGTATTCATTATCAATGTTATTTCCGAACACAATATCATTGAGAAATAAAATTAATCAAGCCTTCTTTGGACACTGTTAATATGGATCAAGCTTCTCTCTCCTTTGAAACAGAACATGCGGGGGCTCATTGATCAACTAATCGGCCAACCGACTTCGATGGTTGTCAGCCCTGGTGCTTTGGTCATATCAGCAGCACTGAAATTAAAGTATTCCTTTTATGTGAGGTTAATTTATCCAGCTTGTTAATATTTCAGCAGGCTGAGTCTCCAGAGAGTTACTATCCGTACTTACCCACTCACCCTCCTGGGGGTGAGTCCTGCCTTCATGCACCAACTGATGCTAGTTCCCTGCAAATATATTTCTAACTACGGCGGCATCGCCTTGGGAGTTTCGCTGAAGGCCGTATTCTGTGCAGAACTGTCAAACAACTGCAGATCTCAGAGAACTATAGCAACAAAGAGGTCCCCTTACGAAGCACTTAATAATTCACTAGATATGCAATGAAAACAGTCAAGGACATCCTTTCAATGCTGCAGATTTAATTTGGTATGAAAACTTTAAGCAAGGCATTATGAGGATCCTTGATTAAATATTTAGTAAAAAAAAAGAAGTAATGTGAGGATAAACATTTCCAGGAGCACTGGGGAATGCTATAATTTCTTATGTCAAAACAAAATGCATTGGGATCTGTGTGCATTAAGCATTCTTTGGCAGTATCCTTCTCTGCTATTAGAGTGCTGATAGTGTAGAGCATCGGGTGTGAAAAACGTTTCTGCAGTGGAGCCCATCTTGCATGATGCTGCACTTTGTAGCATTCGCTCTCTGCAGGGGGAAGCGTATCGCACCATCTGTTCACCAATCCCCAGAAACAAAAAAGCAGACAGACCAACGCAGCAGCAGACAGACCAGCAGACACAAGCGGGCACCAATCCTGCACCAGCTATGAATTGTGGGAAACGGGGGGGAAGCAGACTAGCTACATAGATGCAAGACAGCTAAATGTGGGATGAAAGCAGTCATCAGCTGCTAGGATTTGATCATGAGGCCTGGGCTGACACCACGCAGAGGAGTGATGCAAATTGGGGCCGACACTGCAAAGAAGCCGCCGCAGTGGAATGAGAGAGACTCCTGATCACGGAGGAGCAAGGGAGAGAGGGAGACAGTGTGATGAAGTCGAAAGACAAGGGAGAATAACATTTTATACAAGCTGTGGAGATAGGAGAAAAAGAGAGGAAGGTTCCCACATCATAAGAGAGTCTGCAATAACAGTCACAGTGTTGAGAGTGAATGTGAGGGATACAGAAAGAAAGAGAGGAAAAAGAAAGAGGGAGCAGAGGATTCAGGGCCTCAAATCCATTTTTAATCTAATATGTCAGAAATCCAAACAACTTGCCTCCATCGGAATGGTAAATAGCCCAATGAGTATTATATTTGGATTAAGATTAATGTGGGTGGCTCAGTGTTAGCAAGCCCACACCCAAACAAATGTGAACAAGCTTGTGAGTTCACAGTCTGTCACATGCAAACACACTCCATCTAAAGTATTAAAGAATGGACAAGGAGGGAGTCGATCTGATTGCTTAAAAAAATGCTGAAGAAAGGTGAGAAAGGCTCAAGCCTGCCCCCTAGTGTTCATGCTGATCCCTGTTGGCAGCAGAACAAAATAGAGCAATGAAAGCTCCATTACAAGTGTGTCTACATCTAAACCTCTTAAAGCTGGCTTCAGTATTTAGGCTGTTTTTGTTACAGATATTCTTTCAGATTTCTCTCAAACAAAGATTCATCGTCTAAATTGTGGTGCCGTTTCTGCCTCTCTTTTTGGACCTTATTGAATGTCAGAGATATTCTCTTTAAAATAAAGCTGCAGTGGGGAAAAAAAGAGGAATTATCTATTCACTGATCTAAATCCAATCATCTTTTCATTAAGGGTAAGATTTCCATAAGCTTGAAGTTAATGGTTTAAGAGCTCTTTTGAAGTCATCAGACTAAATTCTAATCTTTTGACTATTTTATTTATGCAATTATCGCTTGCATTAAATATGAACAGAACTCAATAATCAACATATTGAACATATGTGTTGATGTAAATATGAAGTAAAAAAGTACATAGTCAGGTTTCAACCATTCTCTGGAGGCTGTTTATTACATAAAAAAGATTTTAAATTATACATCTCAAACTCACCACACCAAAGACTGTAAACAAAATGGACACAGTTTTTAATTTCAAGTAACATAAGGTCATACAATAAGCCAGTTAATATTTAGGATATTTAAGCCCCCAGGAACAAGCTGTGAGGACAGGTATGTTTCTAAAAATGTTTAAGCCTTGTAAGAATATATTAACCATTAAGATGTGTTTTTGCTTGTGATGGGAGCTGTTGGTTACCAAGAGGTACATGTTGATTGTACTCTTAATACCAGAGGGCCTAATTCTCCAAAAACATTAGGACACTCATTTTTAGAAAATTGCAATAACCTAATCTGACATACCCATCAGTGAGATGTTTTTCACACCCATTGGGGAAACACCTCACATAAAGTGCTTAAGAGGAGCAGAACCTTTTTAGGAAAATCATTATTAGCTAATCAGAGGCTTGCAGTCACTTCTCTTTTTCAGCATAACTAAGCCACATCTCCTCTTTGTCCTTTGACAGACACGAATAAGCCTGGTCATTTAATGACCGCTGGCAGTTGTTTCAGATTAAAGCTTTGCAAGATGGATCTGCCTGATGACAGAAAGGAAATCTGTCAAACTTACTTTGCAAGTTTACTTATTTACAAAGAGAACAATGGCTCTCTGTCTGAAATTTTATTCCCAAAACCACAATGCAAGTGGTCATACTTAATTTGATGAAATCAGATGACATTAAAGCAAATTTGACACTTAAATGGGTAGACTTGTATAAACATTGAGGAAAAATTGCTTTGTTTTTATTTTGTAATGTATCATGGACTAATTAACACAATTCCATTATTTTTTTTCAAAAACGTATTTATTCTTCCTGTTTCCAGTCTGTATCTACAGGGAGGTACTGCCCATTTGGGTTTTGTATTTCTACATGTTCATACCTCTCTTGACAGGTATGTTTTAACTTTTCAAAAATTCTATAAAAATCTGCTAGCTTCTTGCATTTATGTTTTGTAAGCAAGTTTAATAACAACTGAAATAACTCAGTGGCGGTTACTCAAAATCCTTCAAACACAAGAGAATGTACACATCAATTTACCAATGATTAAATAAACAAATGTAGTCCTGTTTTCATAAAGCCTTGCAGTGCCAATGGATCATCCTGATCTAATGTCAGTTATCAGGCAGATCCATCTTGCCAAGCTCCAATCTACAACGGTTGTGAGTGGCCCAAAGTGGGACGGCCCAATCAGCGTCCTTCAGAGCAGGAGGAGTTGGGAGATATAGGCGAGATGACAGCAGGAAGTGACTGCTCCCAAAAAGAATAGCATGGATGCTAACAGCTTTGGTAGCAGGTTTTTATCAGATCAGAACTGTTTTTCTCTATTCATGAAAATCAAATAACAACGCTACAAACTTATTTATAGAAAGGATAATCCCTCTTGACTTCTGACTTGTTTTGTCTTGGTTTGTTTTACGAAGTAACGTACGTTCTGATCTTTTCACCACAGCAGTAGCGCCTGCCTACTACATCATCTGATTGCCCTGTAATGAATGTGATTGGCAAAATGATCATCCAATCACCTGCAGGATATGCTTTTGAAAGGCTCTGTCCATTCACAAACACTTTCTATGGGCTCTTCCCTAGATGAACTACTGAAAAATATTACAAGATCCATCTGGTGTGTTAGGTTAATTTGCACACTACCATCCCTGTGAAGACCCTATATCCAGATTACTAAAGTGATTCAAGGATAAAATAATGAATAGAAAATAGTTGTAATATAATTTATTATCTGTTGAGTACAAAGCCTAAAAGTATTCATGCAATTCATTTTCCTGTTTTATACCATATTTGATAAATGTATCCACCAAGTTAAAAACGTTAACTGACTAATTATAAAGGCGATAATAATATAATTAACCATTGCAAACATATAAAATGTCCCTATGAACAACATTTTTGAAGCAAAATCTCCTAGAACTAAATTAAGAATGAAATAATGGCAACAAAAAGTTGGTGATCAGCATCTTTGTCATCACACAGCACAGATTTAGACTGTGATACAGATCATTTGCATCGATCTCAAATTTGGCATTAGATGCATATCGTCAACCAAAATGTTAAAGATTGCATGTCAACATACTTACTCCAATACAGGTTATTTTTGACCAACTTATGGAAGAGTGAAGGGTCAAATTACTCTTCCATCTCAGGGTTAAGTGATGATGCACCATGAGTCATTCCATGTTTATCACAATTGGTATAAAAAAAGCAAAAAAAAAAAAAAAAGCAAAAAAAAACCCAACAACCCAACATCCAAGAAAACAGGACCAGACAGACAGACATTAACAGATGTGGAAATGAGTGTTAAGCACATTGATATTTCCTGAAACTGGGTTTACAACTATGTTGATGAATAATAAAGCCGTCTTGCATCAAAGGCCATAAAAAGGCATGCCCTGCAGTGGAGAGAAGGTACAAAATATGAGGAGAAGACAGCTTCATGGCTAATGGTGTATAAGCCTGTGTATCAACATCAAAGTCAGTGCCACATTAATAGAAAGATTCATTATTTGAAAGATAAAAAAGAATGTGATCCATTAACTAGACCTTCTTCCGCTCAGCTCTGGAAATTCTCTGTTTTGTATTGCCAGAAGCTGATTGGATTTCATAATGAGCAATGATTCAACAGTGAGAAGCCCGTACAAGGCAAGCCAAATGAGGGAAACATAAAACATTATTTACTTTCTATGTGCTGGAGAAGTGGAAAGAAAATATAATTATTTAATAAAAATGAATTGAAAAAAAAGCCACTGGAGGTTAAAAATGACAAATAATATAGAAATAAAATGGAAATAGTTGAACGCTGAATGGATGGTTTGTCTGCTTAATTGGGTAAAAACTGGTTCAATAAAACATATGGACATACATTATAATTATATCTGTCATACTCTATGTCCTTTTGCAGCTCTGGCTATTTCAGTCCACTGTTCTTGCTGGTCAGCCTCATCCATATCTCTATGTAAACGGCATATTCATGAGAAGTATTGCCCTTGTATCCATGCTGTACACCAGAGAGATGTTCTCAAATGGTTTTGTCTTTTGTATCTCTTTGTTTGGAGCTAAGCGCTGCAGTTTGACAGCTCTAATCCCAATAGCCAGAGGAATAAAAGGCAAATCACAGCAAAGTGACTGCAGCAGCTTAGCTGTCATCAGCCCAACATGGTTATCAGTGGAGTTTTAAAAACATCTATCTGTACACGGTGTCACTAGCCCTGATCAAGGTAAAGTCCTATCATCAACCCCTTGACAAGGAAGGATTTGTCCTTTGGTTAGGCAATTATATTAGCAGATAAGGGGACAAAACCTCAACCAATAAGCCATTTGTACAGAAAAACAGTTGCAAGAACAGAAAAAGCAATGCCATGAGAAGCAGGGATTTGTTTGTGTAAATGTCAGGCATAAAATGAAAGTTCTGTGAACAAAAGATGCTCTGAAATGTTGCTTACATTTCTGGTGTAAGAGCCAGCACTCAGATTTGATGGATCAGCCAATGAAATGGAAACAAGACAATTAAATTTCTCTTTAGTGTGTTTGATGTTGAGCCATAATGTGAAGACCATTAAAGGTGGGAAAACCACAAGCTACCTGAGTATGAAACACTGATACATGCTCCTGTACAATCCTTCAGGTTGTAAACTTCACTACACATAATCCTTGTGTCACAACCTGGTCTCTCTTTATGGTGCATGTTATTTGATTTCAAAAGCTGGAAAATCCAACTTGCAAATTAAATATGTCACTATAGGGCTCCCTCAGTATTCCAATTCTGAGAGTCTGGGGACCTTCAGATGTCCCAAGTAAACTGCTTACAACTGGATCATGGTTATGGTGGGTGTGTACTTTCTCTCTTCAACAAATGAAATACATCTTAAGTGAAGGCCACAGTTGCCTTGGAATTGTTGACCCCTGATCCCCAAAGCTTGGAAATGTGTGTGGTTTTGGACAACTTACAACTACACATTACTGTATACAATGTATGAAAACAGCTATACACAACTAAATTGTAAAGATACACCTCTACAGATGATAAAAATACTACAACAAGAATGTATGTGGTGAAAAGGTTAAAGTGTGATTTTTAGACATGCACTGATGTACTGTTTGTTGAGTCTAATTAGAAAAGGCATAATTCCAAATGACTCAGGGAAAAGTGCTATACAATTCTTTTGGAGAGTTCCTTCATCTAAAAAAAAATGTCATGAGTTGTTTTTGTTGCCTCTGTTTCAATGTTCCAATCCTGCTTTCTGTGCCACAGTCAGAGGGATCCAGGGAGCTGGTTGGCTTCTTTGAAGGATTAAACAGATTTTGACAAGGATTCCCTGATATGACAATGATGGTTTGAAGTTTTTTTTCTACTTAACCTAGTTAACGTAGACAATATATAATGATTTACAGTGTCAAGATTGCAATATTAACATTGGCATTCTTTGTATAATCAGTACATCCCTGTCCAATCTGATGTAGGCTCACACAACCTCATCCCAGATTTTGCCGTCAGACATTGCATATCAATAAAAAAAAATATACCACATCATGTTCAACTTGTTTTGTCTGACTAAGATGAACTTAATAGACATATTTACTTTTTCTTAATGTTTCTTGTAATGTTTCATTAAAACCATTTTAGCAGTAAAAATATTTTGATATTGTGTAAATATGTAGGGGATGAAATGTTGAAGGTCTAATGTCCTGTTGTGCTTGATCATTTACATCATGTCTGAAATGTCTGTCCAACAAGGATTTGACTTAAGCTGAACAAAAAAATGAAAAATTTACTTTCTGTAGAGGATCAGATCCAGCTCCTTTTACCTCCCTTTAGAATCGCTTGGATCTGAGGGAGCAGGGCAGCTACAGGAGGCAATGATAATGACCTCTGTACTGATCAGCTGTCCAAACAATGTCCGATGGGAGGGAGAAGGAGGGGTCACAAGCCATAGAGTGGACTTTCAAAATAGGCATGGCGTCTTCCCGTTCTGAGCAGAAAACAGGACGTAGGATGAGGATGTATAGCTATTACATGATAAACACCAGGAAGTAAAAAACAGAGCATTTTAAGGGACATGTCGTTAAAGAGGCATTACACATTTCTCCATGTTCATCTGCTCCCCAAGCCCCTTCTAACAACATTAAAAGCAAATAAAATTGATTTTGCAGGACATGGGACTGTTAACACTAGAAGAAATAACAAAACCAAACCTCTTTTTTTTAACACTGAAGAGAAAAAGTAAAAGGCCTGAATGTTTGCTTTCTTAACAAATGTTGTCGAGATTCTGTGAGGTATTAATTTGGATGAAGTTGATAATCAACTATTCAGTCAGTACAAATAATGATAAATATGTAGTGTTTCTAGTTTGCTGAATTTGTATAACATGGTGCACCTCTACGTGCTTTTTTTCCTGTGGTTTTAAGAAAAGCAGACTTTAACTTGGAAATACAGAGTAAAATTGCATTATGCTACTCTGTCTGACAGGATGATAGAGGTCTTTGACTCCCCTCATGGGAATGGGGGTGGATCCCGGCCCAAACTAGCTCTAGGCCACAGGCTCAAGACAGCTTCGGGCTTAATCTGATAATCTAACCTCCTAGTCTACAATGCCAAGTCTACCTCCTGTGAGTCAGACTGAAGCTGGAATAATTAAAATGCGACCATCTTGTTCTTGTAATGTCTAATCTGTGTTTAGTTAAATCAACTAACATGATTTCCCTGACCTAACATCATCAGATTACCTGCTGCTTTCAACCAACAGTATAAATCCCACAGACATTTCCCTGGTCATAAACGATAAAATCCTTCATTTATGTAGCTCCTTTACCCAAAGAGCTTTATAAATTGCCGCTCATTCACCCATTTGCACCCACACACCAATTGAGTGTGCTACCTTGCAAAGCTCTGGCCTAACCATCTGGATCAAATGGGGTTCAGTGACTTTCACACTGCTCCACATGGACGAGAGGTGCTGGGGATTGAACCGCAAACCTTGTGATTGCCTGACAGCTCGCTCTAATTCACAAGCCATGGATGAGAAAACCAGAAAAAGAATAGGTTCTGGCATTTGAGAAAGAGGAACCAGAGAATGTTTGGCATTTAGATGACTCAGTCAAATAACTTCCGGTCGACAGATTAATCAATTACAGCGATAATGGCTCCGGCGATGGACCAGTGCACGCACAAAGAGCCTCTTGTTAATTCAGTCCACATTCTTTGTTTCTGTATCTTCATCAAACATAAATGCATGTGGGCCTGATGGAAATGGTGTTTCTCTGTTTTTCACTTCCAGGCTTTGCAGTCTGAGAGCTGTAAAACTGGAAACCCAGACCGCCTGTGATGCTGGCTTCTAGTCAAAATATTTGCTTGTTGAGGGCCAATTCTTGGTTGGGGCAGGAAACGCCTACACAACAACAGTCTGTGTATAAACAAGCTTCTTATTTCGGTTGTGTGCTTTTACAATTAAAAAATCCATTTCCTATTGAGTATAATTCTCCCTCTAAATGGTGTTAGAATAAATACCAGCAGCTCCAAAGAGACAGGAAACAAAGAGGTAGAGATGGCCATGGAAGCAGCATCGAGCAGACAGCCTTGATGGCAGAAATTAATGGGAGGTAATGAATAAGTCAACTCTAATCAGAAGCTGCTAACAGATTTCTACCACGCTCTTTTAGCTTTTAGTCTTATCTGTTTATTTGTCTCATTATAATTAAACAACCTTGATTCTCAGACCTATTATTTGGGCATTTCTGCTTTCCATAATGGAGCAAATTAGTTCACCAAGGGCACTTTAACACCTATTGTTCATTTGTACTGGCCTGGATCATACACTAATTTGTTACCTGGTTGGGTAATTGCCTCAAGTCTAGTCTGTGTCCAAGTAGGGACATTTACCATCACACCAAAATGTGTAACATGAGAAAAAATGCTCTTCGATAGGCCTGGCTGTGGCTACGCTGACACATTACAAAACAGTCCTATTCCAAAGTCGTCCCATAGTTATGAACGGTCAGGACCCATTTGCATCAGCAAACCACTTTCCTTTTTTTTTTTTTAATGTTTGTATTCCTTCTGTGTTCTTAAATCAGCACACAAATATTCAACACAGAAAACCAATTTGGAGATTGGTAGAAATACATAAAAGTGATAACTGGATTGTCTTAACAATGTCTGGGTAAGGTCCACGGAAGTTAAAACAAAGTCTAGGGAATGTTTGGGTTAAGTCTACAATAAGTCTGTGTAAGGTCCCAGGGAAGTCCAGGCAGAGTCTTAGAAAAATCTTGGCAAAGTTTTAGAAAAGTCTGGGCAAGATCAAGGGTAAGCTCTAGGAGAAACCTAAACTAAGTCTTTGTGAGCTCTAGGTCAAGTTTGAGGTTAGTCTGAGCAAGTTCCGGGCTAAAGTTCCAGGGAAAATCAAACAAAGTCATAGGAAAGTCAGGGGACAGTCTAAGCATAGTCTGGGTAAGGTCCAGGAAAATTCCAGAAAAAGTCCAGGGAAAGTCTGGATACAGCTTGAGTAAAGTCTTGATATGGTTCAGGGAAGTCCAGAAATGGTCAGAGGAAAGTCCTGGTAAAGCCATGGGCAAGCCCTTTTCTTCTACATGAAACCCTGAAATTGCCCTGCTGATTTCAAGTCCACCTGCCCTGAAAATTACCCCACTTACTTGTTCACACAACCCACATAAGAAGAAAAATTTCACTGCAGTTTACCAGTCACTTAATGAATGGCTGGGGGAGGGGGGGAATACAGGGGACATGCTTGGTACAGTAACTTTGTAGAGTTCTTTCACACATGCAATCAGTAACCCACCAAGAAAATTTCCTGACAAGCCATTTTTTTGTACTTGCCTTTTACAGAGGATTGCTGGCAATTTAGCCAAAAAATACCAATCTACCAGTAAAGTCTGGGTGAAAACCCTGCTGTTTGCGTTCACAAATGCAACTCAATGAAACATATTTTTTTGTCTATTCTTTTCTAATAAAAAACAAATAAACAAAAAAAACCACATATCTAAACAGTCTTCATTCATTTTCAGGTGCAGTTTATTTTTTAAGAACCTTGGTTGCATGTTGAGGAAGCTTTAGGTTTATATTTGCCTTGTACATACAGTTGACTTTCGACCAAGCAGTATGGTTCAGTTTAACTCACTACGGCACATTATTACAGGTCTTTCCACTGTTGGAATAAGAGAAAAGATACCCAAATAACCAACTTGTGCCATCCCACTTTTTGGCTCCTCTCTGAGGGGTGCAGTGCATACCAAACCGACCCTAAAGGATGGAGCTAAAAGCACTGGAGTCTGTTAATTGGTCATAAACTTGTCAATTCTCATGCGACAGCTGTGAAAACAAAAAGACATGCCTCGCAATGTTCGCATACGCCGTGGATTAAGAGTGATCTGTTCACTGCTGATGCTGTAAATAATGCCCAAACGAAATGATGGTTCTACATACTCCATCATATATTGGACTGCTGAAGTCCTTCATTATTGCCCTTTTGTCACAGTCATCTTTACTTTAGACCACTTCCGTGTCGTGCTGTTGTGACATCATGCATTCACATAGCCGGCGCCATCCTTGCTTCCTGACTCACATCCAGCCCTCAGGTGAAGGTACAGCTGGCGGTGGAAACCCAGTCAAGATCAGGGTTTACCACTTCCAAACCGTACTGAACTGTACTGAACCAATCCAGACCACTTGGTGGAAAAGAAGCATAGGAAGGTCATGTCTTCCAAAGGATGGTGACTAAAATGTTGCTAATGTGGCTATGAACTTTTCAGGGACATTCAAGTAAATATTTTTTTCACAGAACAGTCAAAAGCTAGAAACACAACTTTAAAGCTTAGTGGTGGGAACCTTAGGGTTGATGCTTTTGAAATTATGAAACTGGTGTTTGTGAAGAGTATCACAAATGAAGAAAAAGTAGGCAACCTAAAAAACTATTCTTCACCATCAAGTATATTAATAACAAAAATCCACCAGAAAACTCTATGGGCTTTTTGTCAACTAAACCATCACCAGGCTTATATCTGGAATGGCTTTGAAAATCACATTACCCCCACACCACTCTGTGACATTTAACAGGAGAGAGCCAAAAACAATCAGTTAATTCACAAGAGGGGCATAATAAACATGCTCCATTGCACAGTATGTCTACTCCACAGCACTGCATACACAGAATAAAGAGAGGCAAGAGGGGGAAAGCAAACATGGTGAGTTTAATAATTAATCCAGGATTGAATTTTTCCCCAAATAGAAGTAGATACATTGACCTTTAATACATCAGTGAGTGATGCCCAAGTCAATTTATAAATAAAGTGAAGTGCCGGGTGTCCATCACCTTTGTAACATATCTGATATATGCAGCAACCTGATGCATCAGTTTAATCCACTACTTGCTGCCAGCTGGACTGATGTTGACTTCTGTTCTCATTGTTAACATACCACACCAGAATTTGAAAAAAGTGGACAGTGGACCACCATTTTAAGACATCATGGTTCAATTCTGTGATTTGTACCACGGTTTGACTGACACTAGCACAAACAAACTTCCACTCAATCGAACCAACAGGTGTAGTGTGAAATCACCCCCAGCCTCTACCTCTTTACACAATACATGGTATAACAGGGTGAGCAGGTCACAGGGGAAAAGAGCACATGTTCAGTACAAAAGAAAGCGACTAATTCAATCAGTCTTTACCAAGTATATCCCTAGGTGTTCCCGCACCTTACATTGTTCCCTCTGCCCGAGGTGTTGGTCCTACACAGACCTGGACATGAAGGTTGTGATCTAATGTCTCTACACTGGATCAGTCTGACGAAAGGATTCCATGGACAAGATAAGCAGCTGGCCTTTCGCACTGAAAAAGTAGCCTATTACACGGGGTTGTACAATTTCCTCTGTGAAGGCTGCCCTCTGATTCTGCCGGGCAGGGCTTAGGAGTGGAAATGCAAAGCCATCATCTTATTGCAGGGAAAGGGAGCCTTTGTGGATTACAGTTTTTTAATATCTTTTTCCCTCCTAAACTGAATATCACTGTACAAAGCAGGGATAAGCAAACAACAGGAGTAAATCTGCTTGTATTTAAAATGTACCACTGAGCCTGTTTGTGTTTGAAGTACTTCAACATTTCCATACATGTACAAATGCAAAGGGAATCCTTTATCTAAAACGCTCAGAGGATTGTAAGGAAAGCCAACCAGTGAGACATTATTGGCAGCAGCATGGAGCTGATAGTTCGAGGTGAAAGAAGACTCCAGATGAAAAGGAAACATCAATGGACTGTTGTCACCTTAGCTAATGCCATTATTCAAAGCCCAGTATTTCCTGTTCTGTCAATAGGATCTGGCACAGAGCTCTTACAGTCTGTTGCTTTCAGCTCTCGCCTTGAGACTAATATCCTATGAAGAGAACTTATCTGATGGGACCTTCCACTCAAATCGACTCTTTGGAGATCAGGGCCAAGGTCACTATTTGGAGTCCATTCCCTAAAACAGCTTATACACTCTCCTGTGAGTGGTGGGGTTAGACGCACTCCCCAAAATAGAGTCGATAAAGTATCTGCTCATCAGGAGAGCGTGACAGTTGGAGAGATCAGAGCACATCAATCATGTGGACTCCAATGGCTGCTCTACAGCTCAGGTAAAATGGCTCCTTAAATAGGCACCAAAGGGGCCTGGTGGAGACTTTCTTCATCCCTCTTGTTTAGAGAGAGGTCAAAAGGTAATTTTCCTCTAAAGGTTTTTTGGGTATTTCACAGCTGTGTTGATTGAGAACCATGCAGAGTGAATATAGGTAAAATGGGTACTTTTTTTTTTTTAAATATACCCTCTGCATCAGATACCTTGACAACCATTTAGAAACAAGGACCCTCTTGAAAATGAGATGCCACATCTCAAGGGGATAACCTGAAATAAATCTTTATTCAGTAGAGACAAATATGTTGAGGACATATTAATGATCTGGGTGTCCACGGGGTTGTCCCAATCATAAATTCTTATTCTAAGTCCCTTTGTCCCTCCCTGGATAGATACATTTCTGATATATAATTCTGTTTACAAGTGTATATGTGTATTTACATATGCATGTATATGTATATGTGTATGTATCTATAAAATGAATTGTATGGCTTTAGTGTGCTCCATTGTAAAGTGCCTTGAGATACTTTTTTTAAATTGGTGTTATACAAATAAAGATTGATTGATTGTTATAAAATAGCATAAACCCTTACATTATTATTACTATTATACTATGTAAAATAATAAAAAGGTCATGATAAATTATGAAACAGATAACATCACATATAACATGGTACTAGCTATCACAAATCATGTAAAGATTACAAAAAAAAAATCAGTAAACAGAGAGCAGAAATATTGACGATAGTGATAATTAAAATGCTAATACTAAGAATATTTAAAAAAAAATGTTAGTAATTTGTACCACCAATATTTTTGACATGATCTTGTTAGAAGTCATTGTTCAAATACATAGTTGATAAATTGCTGTCAAATTAAAGTGTCCCTATTCACAGGTCTGAAAATCTGATCACACTGTGTTAAGATTTTGCTGCTTTTAGCAAATCAAATAGTGTCCTAGGTGAATGTGCCTTGAACTTATAGTTGACATAAATATTAGTCTATCTTTATTACTTTATAGATTATAGTTAACATAAATATTCTTTTTTATTGTGTTTTTCAAGTACACCTGCTGTTTTGAAGAGACCAAAAAAGTCAGTAGCGCAGCTCCACAGTGTTTAATACAGTAACTTAGCTCTTGCCTGCAAGCTCTCCATGACGCTCCCATGACTCATAGCTATCAGTTAGTAAACGAGGACATTGTCAAATAAGCCTAAAAAAGAACAGGAACAAGAAAATAAATGTGCCTTTTAATGTAGAGCTACACTTTTATA
Organism: Cetoscarus ocellatus; assembly: GCA_037902135.1. NCBI lineage: Eukaryota > Metazoa > Chordata > Actinopteri > Labriformes > Labridae > Cetoscarus > Cetoscarus ocellatus. The sequence continues at coordinate 901,222 of JBAMNC010000415.1, forward strand.
CATTAACATATGAAAATTACAAGGCACTAATTTTCTTACCTATCACCTTATTGCTCTGTGTCATAAACCTGCTACTGCTAGATAATTGCTAGCTTGCTGAATATTGCAAGTGATCTCACCCTTACAGAACTTTTTTTTTTAATTCATAGGTCCAATTAGCTTCGTGTTAATAACATGCATGTGAAAATATGAGGCTTTACTGTTCTGCTTTACCAAATGCCACACATTACCCATAGTCACCCTTGTACTAAGTCACAAAAGACACATCATTTTATTCCAAAGGTACGGCATCTATATCCCTGAATCTATTCAGCACATGCCTTCATATCAAATACCTTGAGCATTTCTGAATAAAAAGGAGTTATTGAAATTCCAGTTCAGCCTCCAATGCTAATACAACTTCTGCTACTATTTTATTATTCCTGTCTCATATCTGCCATAACAAACTTTGCAGCGATGCAAACAGGGATGCGTGATGAACTGAAAACCAGCTCTGGCATAAGGCTCCCCAGGGCGACTTCAGAGCAGGCGACTCACAGCAGCAGCAGATGTTCTCTTTTGGCACCTGTTGACTGCGGATGTCTGCTGAAATCTGAACATGTGTCTTTGAGCGACTAAGATGCACTCTGCTTTCATATTGCTGGGAAATCCCTGGAACTTCCGTCAGCTTTAATGTTGATAGCGTGGATGTGTTTAGACAGAGGTCCTGTGTTGATTTCTGGCCTACTTTCTTTCTGTCAGAGTTGTGGTTCGACATTTTCTGTCCTATAATGAAACCATGCATTTAAATATGATACTGAGAGAATGGAAATCACAAATCTCATCCTGTAAAATATCAACATGTACATAACCATCTGTCAAACAACAAACATGTACATCAGGACTGTAAATATGCCACTGACTTTATAGTATATACTTTTTTTTTTACACTTTTTAAAAAAATTTATTTCTATTTTTGCATTACTGTATTTGATCTGTAATTACCTTATCTTTCAGTACTTCTCTAGTATCCTGCAGCTGCTGTATATTTTGGAATTTCCCCCTGTGGGACTAATAAAGGATATCTTATCTTATCTTAAATGGAAAATCCTTTTAACCTGCAAATTTACTTGAATAACACCATGCCAGAGTGGAGCACCTCACATCAAGATTGGGCTACCCCTGTCAGACATAAACGAATGAAAGAGAAGTGGCGTACGAAACAACAGAGTGCAGATACAAAACCAAAATGACAATCTTCACCTTCAGCGGGTGTAAAGGAGGATACATAATTACAAAATGGTAACACTGGTATCATCAGCAAAACCCTCAAAAGTTTCTTATCACGAGTTTTGGCTTTATGCCGTGTTGTAACAACACCCAATAGCTGAGAGAAGCAAAGTGGGTGAAAAATAGTCTAGTTTGTAAACAGTTTCAGTGTGACCTGATGAAGATGTCAGGTCACACTGGTTATGGTGACAATAAAATATGTGCAATGTCCTGGATATACACTTGTCTTTGTTAACCTTTTATAAGTAATTACTTTTGCATGATGTAAAAAAAAGATTTACAATTTATGAGCAGGTTTTTTCCAGATGTATTTTATGTTGCAGGAAAACAAAATACAGTCCTTTCAATTTGTATTTGCCAGATGTTGAAGATATTTAAAGGGGTTTCCAACAAAGTTCCAGACTGTTCCTGCTGCATTCATTCTTAAGCTTCCCTGAATTTCAGTCAGAAGTTCCCTGAAAAGACTGGCAGAGGGAATGTTGGCAAAATTCAGGGTAAAGATATAATATGTTTGGGTTCACACCTGCAAGTCACTCCCAAAAATTCAGGCTTTTTCAAAGTTTTGTTCAATGTGAATGCAGTTTTGGAAATAGGATGCGATGGTTAGCAGTGTTGCCTTAAGCTTTTTTTTTTCACTTTGTCATGCCTTCTTTGCAGAGCTTTCATGTTTTGCCCGAATCTGGTTGTGTTGTCTCTAGACACACTGACTTCCTGCCACAGTCCAAAGACATGCAACTAAGGTTCAACTTTGGTTAATGTGGAGTTAATGTAAGTTAGACTGGTCCCTGTCACTTTGTGTCAGCTCTGTGACTTACTGATGTCTCGTCTTAAGTGAAACCTGCCCACTGTCACCTGCAATGAACTCCAGCCCCTCAGGGCCCTCTGGAAGACAAGCAGTATGTCTAATTGATGGATTTACTTCATGTGACTGCTTCTCTTCAGTCCAGCAGCATGAGAGGAAATGAGAAACACGTCACGTTCAGACAGAAAGGCGGGCTGGGCTATTCATATTATAAAGCTCAAAGTTCAATTTAACTTTAGTTTGAAGACCTTAAAAACAATGAAAAAAAGCTTTGAGTGCGTACTAGCTTTTATATAAATCTGTGTGAAATGCAAATTACTATGCTTATTTCTATAACCTGCTTTTGATCTTTGTCAGAACACAGTGTTTACATAGAACATAAGAAGCCTGCATATTCATGTTCCTTTATACTTGTCATGACAGTAAACAGTTGTGGGCATCTAGGTCTCTTGTTTTGTTGCTATATCAGTCAGGGTGTTATGCACCAGCTCAGGGTGTTTAGAAATCAAACAGAAACTTTCTGTGTATCAAAATTATGCCAATGCAGATGTTTCTCCAGTGTCCATTGTGGCAGGCCACAGAAGCACAGGAAAGAACATGCACTAGGGATGCAACAATACCGTCAACCCATGGTTCAAAACAATACCTTGTTTTTGGTTTTTGGTCATGGTTTTTGGTTTGGATCAGTTCTGATAGGCTGTTCTGTTATGTTATTTCTTCTGTGCATTTAGGGCAAATCTTACTGGAAGAGCAAGGGGTTACAGGGGAGAAAGTGGTATTGAATTTCAATCCAAAACTATTTCTTCATTTTTCCAAGGCAAAAAAAAGTACCTTTGACTTTCTGGGTACATTTTATGATAGAAGTAAATCAACATACACATCTCAGTAATGAAACATTCAAGATGCCGCCCACAGCTGTTCTCTTTCTTTGACATTACTAGAAACCAAACCAATTTAATCTCCAATTATGTATTTATTCAAGGCTCTCGAACAAAACAAAATGTTGTTTGTCTTGACATGCATTTTAATGCATCAGGATAACATTTACCTATTTGTCTAATTTTTTTTTTTTTTTTTTTGAGTAGACACATCATAGTGTAACCAGATGTGCAATAAATGTTCATCTTGAAAATTTGAAAGCAGATTGGATTCAGTCTGCAGTAGAAGCACCTGCAGCAGTTGTAAACATTTATTTGTCTATTTATTGTCAAACAGCCTTCTGATTTAATTCGATGCAGAATGCACATGTGCTAGGAGCTTTTGTTCATCCTTTTGAGGAGTGCTGAATGCTACTACATCACAGAACTTCTCAACCCCAACTTTTGTAATTGTAATTGGATATTTACTTGAGGGCATGGTTTTCTATTCCCAGCGTATTGACTCACAGACATACATAAGGCAGAGCTGACCCAGAGGCATGGAAACTACTGTTGTTAATCTTAGGTGCAATCATAAGCCTCATACTGGATGATCTGAGAGACTTGATTGGGCTGTATTCAGTGAGCAGGTAAGACAGATACCATGATGCTTTGAATACATGGAGCAGTATTTTTAAAATCACTTCTTTGTTGGACAGGAAACCAGTAGTTATTTTTCAGCCCAGGTGTGTTGTGTTTTGTTTTTTTTTGCTCCTGGAAGTATTCTGACTGCTACATTTTGGATTAATTGGAGTCTGTGAATTGAGTTTTTGGAAAGTCTGTCACAAAGGGCATTGCAATAATCTAGTCTGCTAGATTCAAAAGCATGGATCAATTTTTCAGAATCAGACTGGTTGAAAATTGCATCAAGAATTGTGTCAATTCTCTCATACACCACACATGTCAACCACGCCCATTTTTACATTAGAAATAAGCCTGTTAAGGTCCTGGCTTAAAAAAAAAACAAAAAAAGTCACGTCTCACTGTGCAGGGGATGACATTTCCCATAATTTGCCTGCTTTGTTATTTCAGAAAGAATTAAATATGCACATAATTAGTGGCATGGCTGATACGACCTGCCTCATCTCCACCTCTTTGTCTGTTTATAGGCTGACCACCAGTAAGTTTGAGACAGTGTTTTCAATATGGTGACCTCCATTATTTGGCTTCACAAGCCCCACCTTCAATAACTGAAAGGGCTGAAGTTACTTGCACTTGATCCAGCACTTTCTACAGTGTGTGGCAGGAACCCATTAAGATGTAGCACATATATGCAGCATATTCTAGTTTTTAATCCAAGTTCTCAAGGCAGTGCATCCAGTTTTCAAGAAATTAAGATTTATTATGTGTAAAAGGAAACTGATAATATATCAGGTTACTTATGAGTGGATACATAGGAGCAGGGTACATACTATGTGGTTAGGTCAGGTGTGTGAGCGAATGACGGTTCAGCAGGTCGCCTCGTCAACCTGTTTCCCGTACTTCTCCGGTCTCCTGATAGCCTTCGTCCAGGCCTGTGCCAGGTCTGTTTTCCATTCTCTTTACGTATCCTTCGAGCTGACCCCCTCCATGATGCACACGGTCAACCCCGTGGTCTGGTCCAGCCCACCATGTCCCAAGCACCCAATATTTGGTGAGCTGGATCAGGTTTACGAAAGTGTGACAGGTGCCCATAGAAGCACAGCTGCCACTCCCACATCCAGTAGCTGACCTTTTCTAGTCATGCCCTCCTGAGCACATCAGTGTTGGACACAAGGTCCTGCCAATGATACCCAAATAGGTATGAGGTAATAGGGCCTATTTGTCATATCTGCATGGCCAGGAGTGTGTGACCATTATGGAACTTTAGAAAATCTGCTTCCATACTTCTACACCCTCTCATCCTGAGAGACTCCACCATCAGTCAGTTTCATTTGTTTTCATCACTGCTTCTCAGACAGAGACCCTGTTTGAGTGCCTCCCTGGTATTCACTGAGGTACAGTATGCAGCTAATGACACAAATACACCACAGACATCCCACCATTTATCATCCTACTACCCATCATTTCTAAGTCAATTAGCCAAGTCAATATGCTTTGGCGGTTATTACCCACAAAATAAAGCAGGTAAATGACTTCTATGCACTACAGAAACCTCTTTCGGGGTTGACACTGAGGTATATGCAGGTGGATTAAGGATGACAAATTCGTGGCACAGAGTGGAAAACAAAAGCGCTTCAGTGGGGAACTAGTCTGAAAAAAAATAAGAATGCTGTGTAGGAGGCTTTAATACATGAAGACAGTGAAGCTGAAGTAAAAATTTCTGTGCTAAGTCAAAGAATAACAAGAAACCAGAGGGTGACATTAGTATGCACGCTTACCCTCTTTTCCATGAGTGACACTTCCCACAGTTCTCTTCTGCGGTCTGATCTTCTGTGCCATCGCCAGCCCCGCTACACCTTCCTCCAAGATCCCTTATTCCCTGTTTTATCTTAAACATGTTATGTCTATGACAGAACTGTTGCATGGAGGGGAAGAGAAGCTGAAATCTGATCTCTGAAAAGAAGCTCAGGAAGCAGTTGTGACACTCGATCTCTGACATTGTGCTTCTAACTGGGACCTCAGAGAGCAGAGAAGGATGCATACCCCGGCTGAGGGGGGTTGGTGGAAATTTACCACAAGTTTTGAGATACATACGCAGTGAGAAAAACTTCCACAGAAGCACAAGGTTGATAAAATATATATGGATATAAATGAGATGAGACAGGGTTTTGTCTCACATTCAAAAGGGCTCTCCCTCTCTACCGACCTGACAATTGCAGGTTGGCTTGGGGCCATGAGCTTTAAAACACAAAGTTCTTGTTACCACTGCACAGATGTATGTACTGTATGTCTGTCTGTCTGTCTATGTATTTGTCTTTTTTTTACTGTTATTTTTTTCAGCATTGCATTTTCTTTTACTGTCTTACAACCTTATTTTTAGTTTTATACAACTTTTACTATTTTCTTTTTTACTCTTTTTAACTGCTCTAACAATCAATTCACTCACAGACAATAAAAAAGGTTTATCTTATATATGTTATCTTATGACTTTTCTATCTCTCTTTCTATTTCTTTCTCTCTCCAAATTTCTCAAATTTAAACTTTATTGAACCAGGAGAACCTCATTGAGATTAAGAACCTCATTAACAAGAGTGCCATGGCCAAGAAAAGCAGCAGCATATTTATCAAGTTACAGACATGAAACAAGTACAAACACAGAACAACAGAATTAACCAGTCAAATCGAGTCACAGAGCAAAAAACATCAGTTAAAGCATCCACAGTCTGCTTCATCTTCCTCCAATGCTTTAAATCTGCCTTGAAGGATTTGAAGAGACCAGCTCCCCAAGAAACAATTATTTCTGCAACAGATTCCAGTCTGCAGGAGCAGCATATCCTAAATTTCTTTTGCCAATTTCAAGATGAACTTTGGGGACAGATGGCAAAAACAAGTTTTGTGAGTGAATCACAGAATGAAGATTGTAGCTTCCAGAAACTTTTACATCACGACAGTTACTTAGGTTTAAGGGAAGTGGGCCAGTTATAACATTACAAATCAGGATGCACCAATGATTTATGATGGTCAAGGAAGGCCAACTGACTCGCTCATACAGAGTACAATGATGCATCAGAGCTTAAGATTTGTTATCGGGGTGCTGGTTTGGTGGAATGGCAAGCAACCAGGCACTGCCCATATACATGCTTCTGCCAACCTGGGTTCAAATCCAGCCTGTTTGCAGAGTGTTCTCCCCTACTCTCTATCACCCACTTTCACAAGCCTATCCACCGTCTCTCTCTCTCCTATCAATAAAGGCACAAGAATGCATAAAAAAAAGATTTGTAACGAACCTTAAACCTCAATGATATGGATTTAAGCGCTAAGAAAGTGCATAAAAAAGTGTGTACTTGGCAAATCCCTTAATTGGTCTGCACAGACCAACAGACAATGTCTTTAAGAAGGAAGTAGCAGCAGCTGATTTTCTGTGGCTGCAGATTGTTGAAAGTGAACAGAGATAAAAGCTGTTACAGTGCAGCATGGCGGTGCAGCAGGTAGTGCATGTGCCTCACAACAAGAAGTTTGCTGGTTCAAACTTTATGCTTGTCAGGGTCTTTCCGTGTGGAATTTGCATGTTCTTCCTGTGAATGCGTGGATTCTCTCCAGGCACTCTGTCTCCCTCCCTTGGACCAAAAACAAGTTCACTAGGAGAATTTGTGACTTCAAATTACTCACTCATACCTATTACCATAGGTATGAGTGAGTGTGCGAATGGTTGTCTGTCTCTCTGGGGCGTCAGTGCACAGCTGGATAGTGCGCTTGGTCTGTAATCGGGATGTTGCAGGTTCAAGCCCAGCTCCGGGCAACACATGGAGATGTGTCCTTGGGCAAGACACTTAAGCCCAAGTTGTTCCCACTGCTGTGTCAGTGTGTAAATGGGCATGAAAGAGCATGAATGTGTTAGTTGATACTGATGGATACCTAACATAGAAATTTTGAACCATCAGTGAGTGAATGTGAGTGCGAATGGGTGTGAATGGGTAAGTGTGACCTGCGGTGTAAAGCAGCTTTGAGCAGTCAAAGAGTAGAAAAGTGCTATACAAGCTCAAGTCCATTTACCATTACCATTTACTCTCTATGTGCCTCTGCAATTGGCTGGTACCCAATTTAGGGTTTACCCTGCCTCTTGCCCAATGTCAACTGGGATAGGCTCCTGGCTCTGCATCAGTTACCAAGAGTATTTGTGATGACCAAGTTGTGAAGATATACATTTATACCTTCTCCTGGAAATCAAGCAAAGTCTCAATCCAAGTCAAGCTAATGAACATTGAGAAGGAGCTTGATTCAAATGAGTACTGCATGGCTTTTGCCCCTCTTGGCCTCTGTAAACAAGACAAACAGTAATGGTCTGATATTGTGTAAAAAGGGTTAAATGCACCTTTGAATTTGCCAGAGAATACAGTTCCTCTGTGATCTGGAGCTGTTTAATGTGTTTATGTGGTTTGGGGAAAAAAAAACATCTTTATATGCAAAGAACCTTTTATCATAATCCCTCCAATTTGCAAACAACAGTGCAAACAGCCACGTGCATACAGAGTGAAATTTCTCCCAAGACCAGGTGGTGACTGCATAGCAGTATTTATAAGGGAAGTCATACACAACTTTGTAGTGCTCAAAACAACAATTTAACCTGAGTTTTGACTTGTAAATTATGTTTCTGCAATGAGACAAGCTTAAAATTACTAATCTTAGTAATGCATGGGGTGAAGTCAGTCCTTGGTTGCCAAAGGCTCACCCAGGGTCAAATGCACCCTTTAGTTAGAGTCATTATGTTGAATATTCATGTGATTTTCCCTTTTCTTTTAATCTGTGTGAGTTGCTCTTACATGCTTTTTATAGAAAACATGACTGTTTTTAAATGAATAAAGCCTGTCTCACATGTTAAATCTAAACAGTATAATTAACTGGAAAAAGTGGCCCCTTTCTATCCTGCTGATCATGAGGAGAATTTAAGTCCATGGAGCAAAGGATGGAGACACTCTAATCTCAAATCCAACAACATGAGCAACCTGCATAGAGCTGTCTCACTTCAAGGGTATTTTTGGCTGTAATTAATGCAATATGACATATATATTGGACCAGATGAGTAGGAAGTACTAACCTTGCAGGGCAGCTGGATCCTCCTGACTCAGCATCTGTAATCAAGAAGATCCATCTTACCAAGCTCCAATCTACAATAATTGTGAGCAGCCCAAAGTGGCACGACCCAATCAGGATTCTTTAGAGCAGGAAGAAGTGGGAGCTATGAGTGAGACCACAGCAGGAAATCACTGCTCGCACAGAGATTAACATAGATGCTAACAGCTTCAGCAGCAGTTTAATCAGATCTGGACCATGTTTCTACAAAACCCAAAACCAGTGAAGTTGGCACGTTGTGTAAATCGTAAATAAAAACAGAATACAATGATTTGCAAATCCCTTTCAACCTATATTCAATTGAATACACAGCAAAGACAAGATACTTAACGTTCGAACTGGTAAACTGTGTTATTTTTTGCAAATATTAGCTCATTTTGAATTTGACGCCTGCAACATGTTTCAAAACAGCTGGCACAAGTGGCAAAAAAGATTGAGAAAGTTGAGGAATGCTCATCAAACACTTATTTGGAACATCCCACAGGTGAACAGGCTAATTGAGAACAGGTGGGTGCCATGATTGGGTATAAAAGCAGCTTCCCTGAAATGGTCAGTCATTCACAAACAAGGATGGGGCGAGGGTCACCACTTTGTGAACAAATGCGTGAGCAAATTGTCGAACAGTTTAAGAACAACATTTCTCAACGAGCTATTTCAAGGAATTTAGGGATTTCATCATCTACGGTCCGTAATATCATCAAAAGGTTCAGAGAATCTGGAGAAATTACTGCACGTAAGCGGCAAGGCCGAAAACCAACATTGAATGCCTGTGACCTTCGATCCCTCAGGCGGTACTGCATCAAAAACCGGCATCACTGTGTAAAGGATATCACCACATGGGCTCAGGAACACTTCAGAAAACCACTGTCAGTAACTACAGTTCGTCGCTACATCTGTAAGTGCAAGTTAAAACTCTACTATGCAAAGCGAAAGCCATTTATCAACAACACCCAGAAACGCCGCCGGCTTCGCTGGGCCCGAGCTCATCTAAGATGGACTGATGCAAAAGTGTTCTGTGGTCTGACGAGTCCACATTTCAAATTGTTTTTGGAAAGTGTGGTCGTCGTGTCCTCCGGACCAAAGAGGAAAAGAACCAGCCGGACTGTTATAGGCGCAAAGTTCAAAAGCCAGCATCTGTGATGGTATGGGGGTGTATTAGTGCCCAAGGCATGGGTAACTTACACATCTGTGAAGGCACCATTAATGCTGAAAGGTACATACAGGTTTTGGAGCAACATATGTTGCCATCCAAGCAACGTCTTTTTCATGGACGCCCCTGCTTATTTCAGCAAGACAATGCCAAGCCACATTCTGCACGTGTTACAACAGCGTGGCTTCGTAGTAAAAGAGTGCCGGTACTAGACTGGCCTGCCTGTAGTCCAGACCTGTCCCCCATTGAAAATGTGTGGCGCATTATGAAGTGTAAAATACAACAACGGAGACCCCGGACTGTTGAACAACTTAAGCTGTACATCAAGCAAGAATGGGAAAGAATTCCACCCGAAAAGCTTCAAAAATTGGTCTCCTCAGTTCCCAAACGTTTACTGAGTGTTGTTAAAAGGAAAGGCGATGTAACACAGTGGTAAAAATGCCCCTGTGCCAACTTTTTTGCAATGTGTTGCTGCCATTAAATTCTAAGTTGATGATTATTTGCAAAAGAAAATAAAGTTTCTCAGTTCGAACATTAAATATCTTGTCTTTGCAGTGTATTCAATTGAATATAAGTTGAAAAGGATTTGCAAATCATTGTATTCTGTTTTTATTTACGATTTACACAACGTGCCAACTTCACTGGTTTTGGGTTTTGTATATGGCAATGAAAATCAAGTAACACTGAAAGCATTTCTCCACTTCTGACATGTTTTGGTGAGAGTTGGTTCATTTTGTACTTTACACTACAGTAGAAGTGCCCAGACATTATCTGATTGGCCCATTAACATAGGATCAACAAATAGTCTAATCACCTGCTGGATATGTTTTCTGAAAGGTTTTGCCCATCCCCAAACACTTTCTATGGGTTGTTGCCCAGATGGAATAGTGAAATATATTGAACTAGTGTGTCAGGTTAAGTAAGTACAATAAGTGCAACATTCGGAAAGCTATCAATAGATGTGGAAAGGGACTTATTACATGAACACAAACTACTACAAACTTGTATTTTTTTAGTCCTTATTATACTAATAACAGAATAAATTTAAACACTGTAATATTTAAAATACTATTTGTATACAGATGCTGCAGTTCATATCCACTTAAAGATGCAAAGACTAGTTTTGTCTGGTGTAAACTTTGTTTTGAGTGGTAAGTAATTCATTAGAGTTTTTGAGGTCTTTCCCAACACTAGCAATCAAGAAATTTTTTAACTTTTAAGTTAACGAAATTTAACAGATACTGTAAATATGTCCTATTTTAATTTGTGGCCTTACACTTTTAAAGTATTTTCCTCTGAAGTGAAGCAAGGGATTTTCTTATATAGGTGTTACATTACAGCATAGATAATTGATGTAGATAAGCTGAATAGTCTCTACCTCAAGAACAGTGCGTAGCTCTTTTGTCCATGGAGAAATATATTTTTCACTCTGTAGAAATACCCGCTATTCCAATAAGTCACTTTCATAATCGTACATTACTCTGGTGAGATGCTTTTATGTACTGTCTTATCATATAGGTGAATGTATCAGTCCATCACACTTCAGCTGCTGTCCATTTTGCAGACAAAATGATCTCAAAATACCCCACTAGTAGATATAAAGTCATCATGTTCAATGACATACACTTTACTTTTACTGGAGAAGATTGAAGAGTGCAGTATGTATCATCAAAGAAACTATAATTTTACTTCAATGATAAGTGGACTTGAGGTTGTATTGCACTTTTCTAGTTATCTGACTACACAAATGTGCTTTTTTTCACCGCATGTCACATCCTCCAACTCACACAATATTCAGTCACTGATGGTTCAGGTTTTCATGTAAACTTTTCCATTAATACTAGCTAATTTAATCCATACTCTTTCATAAACACTGACACCGCAGTCGGTGCTGGGCTCATGACATTAACACAACTGATGGACTAACAACTCTCCAAACTGAGAGTTGTTAGTCAGTTGCGCTTGAGTAAAACATTTTGGTCCCCTTCCACCCCACGTATCGGCGGCTCCAGTCCATTCATAGTGGAGCCTCTCTTCTCCTCAGTGTCACTAGAATGCCCACAGTTTTGCTGCTTGATCTAATCAACAAACATTAAAATGATAATTTCTCTTTCTCTTGTAATGTATCTTGAAATAACAAGACAGCTCTGAGGGTCTCATTTAGCATTGCTCAAATTTCATGCAGTTCTAATCTGATTCTAGCTGAGTGTTTATGAACCTTACTGTTTGTTGATTGAATCACAGAGTATCATCTCCACTGTAGGAGTCAGCCTGAGTTTAGTCTGCTACTTTTTAATATTAAAACTTCTTGGACAACAGCATACATGATTCGATGTGTGTATTAACATCATGACCTTGTAGGAAAATGTGACCTGATGTTTAGATCAGTATTAATTGTTTTCTTTTCTCCCTTATTTTCCCTTGCCCTATCCTTCCTTTGTGTCTCCGGTTTTCTAAGTACATTCCAGTGGCATTGCATTTTAACTTGGGCTGGCATCTTTGAAATTAAAGGAAGATAAAAGGGAAACTGGCTCCATGTTAATATCTCTTTGAAGATGGAGTCAATCTGGCAACAGAATGCTTGGCCCTTATTTTCCCTTCCTTTTCCCCTCTTCCTGTATTCAGCACGGTGGATATGAGATAACTGCAGACTCAGCTTAGCAACAGCTTACCTTAGGTGGAGGAACTCTAAAGCCTTCTGCTTTCATCTCGCTCCTCATGGCAGAAAACCAAGCTTTGTTTTGTCTTTTTAATCTACATCTGGACCCTGAATATTTATCGGTGTCATTTCTGCTTATCCAAACATCCTCCCCTGCAGAGACACACACGCTGCATGTCTGGCTGGGTGTTCAAAGGCAAAGGCGATGGTGGGGAAAATTAAATTTGCTTAAGTAAAATTAACTAAATGAATTGATTAAAGGTACAAGCCATAAAAACACTGAATATGTGACATTTAAATAGTTGGAATTCCTCAATCTTTGTACAGAGATCCCCTCCGCTCAAAGGTGCAATAATTAGATTTTTAAAGAGCCCATATTTTGCCTTGCCTCTGGTTCATAGATTAATTTTTTGACCAGTAGAGTATATCCACAATCACTAATGGTCAAAAAACCTCCTAGTATTCATTTACAAAGTGCGCTTGGCACTGCTTGCCGTCATGTTGTCAACAACTCTACATCTTTTCAACCTTCTCTACTCTGCACTGGGCTTGCTACCCCATAGCCAATAGGCTTAAACTGTTTACGGAGCAATGGTAGGATGTAACACTGGTGGTGTGAGAAGTCCTGATGCAGCTGACTTTATGTTCCATTGATATAAGTACCCTGTCATGCAGAATAGACAAATTATACACCTAAAAAGCATGGTATGGGCTCTTTGAGGTCAAAGGTCAGATCATGGATTATCATGTTCACCCTTTGTTTTTGAATGTAATGTCTGAAGACTGATGTGAATTACACTTTCAACGTCGCATTATAGTTGACTCTGACTCAAGGATGAGCTAATTTGACTTTGGAGGTCTGGGGTCAAAGGTAAAAGTCATGGACATGTCTATTGCTTGATTGTGATGCAATATCTGAAGAGCAATTTGAGGGATTGTCCCAAAGCTTTGCACAATTCTAACATCAGACTCAATTATGACCTGCATTTTGAGGTCATATGTAAAAATCAAGGAGCATCATGGATTGTTTGCCTGTGAGTGCAATGTCTCAAGTACACCATGATTTATATTCTTCAGATTTTGCATTAATGTCCACTCTGACCTGCAGTATCTGACTGTCAATTGTAACTGATTTTGGCGATCATAGGTTAAAGGTTAAGATCATCGAGCCCCATGTTCATCCCATTCTTGTGAGCATTATACATCTAAGCACGAAAGGATTTTTGTCCAGATTTGCACAAATATCTTCTCACAGAAGCAATGTACTGATTTATTTTGGAGGCCACAAGTCAAAAGTTAAGGATCACTTTTTAAGGGATTTACGCCAAACTTTGCAAAAAGCTGACTCTAACTCAAGTATCAACAGATTTGATTTTAAAGGTCAGAGGTCAAAATACTGGCACTAACATAGCTTGATTTTTGTTTAACTATTGTGAGCCCAATATCTCCAGGACTCTTTCCAAAACCTCTGTCAAACTTTGCAAAGCTGTCCTCTTTAACTGATGAACACACTTGGCTTTGGAGGTCAAAGACCAAAGCTGACCTTTGACCTCAAAACACTTTCAAGGGTTTCATTTAAGCTTTACAAAATCATCCACTCTGGACCTAAGAAATAATTAACAAGATATCTGAGGTCAGTGGTCAAGATCATAGAGTGTGATGTTCATCTTTTGCACGTGTAAGCAATGTCTTAGAATTACCTTGTTTTTTTAATTAATTTTTTAATGAATTTTCATACATGTGCACTCTGACTCAAGAATAACTGACATTGATTTTGGCAGTCAAAGGTTAAGACGGTGGTGCCTTGATTTTTTTTCTTACACTTGTGAGCACAAAATCACCAAAATCTTTTAAGAAACTGTTTGCAAACCAAATTTCATCTCAAATCAAGAAAGGACTTAATCAATTATGTAGGTCATTCAGTTCAAATTTGCGTAACTTTATATTGGTCACTTGTTTTTGAATTTAGACTTTGAGAATGCTTGAAGGGATTTTCTTTAAACTTTCCATTAATATTTACTTAAGATTGTAGAGGTCAAAGTTCAAGGCCATGGAGCCTTATGCTGATTGTTGTCGGTGAATGAGTCACATCAGAATTCTTTTAGGGATTGTATTTCAACATTGCGCTACTGACTACTCTGATTTTGGGTGAATTTATGGCATTTTTTAGATCATTGGTCAAAGGTCAAGGTCATGGGCTATCATGCTCATCCTTTGCTTGTGAATTCAAGTAAAAAAGTTAATTGTCAGAGAGCATCTTTACTTTCTTGCTCTTGTGTACCTTGTAGAGGCATTTATGTTCTAAATGGTAATGCTAGTCAAATGTCTATACAGTAGGGCTGCTTACTGTCCAACATTGCAATAGTTTAAAGCAATTTGCATTGTTAATCCCCAGTTCTTTGCAACCATAGCTTCACACCAAGTAAAAGGGATTGAAAATAAATATTATCCCCTGAAACTTGTGGACGTAGATGTACTGAGCAGCACAAAACTGAAATACTTAAATCAAGTACCTCAAAGTAGTACTTCAGTCCTGTACTGCAGCAATTTCACTGCCAACCATTGGGTATAGATTATCAAATGGTGTCTGCATCTCAAGTTTGCTTTAAAACACTTCTGCTCACAGACTGCTGGTGTTGTCAACCACTGTCTTTGGAATAATGGCTTCTCGGTAATAACAGCTACGTGTGTGCAGTCACAGCCATTATGCAAGTCCTTCATGCATTAAACCTGCATAATCCTCCATTAGAACTGCACATAATGAAAATGTTATATAGCAGAAACAACTTTGCACATTATGGTACAAAACTCAGCTAATCTGCAGACAATTTTATGTAAATTCAGCTGATGTAACCTGTAATTTTTCCCCAGAGTTGCTCTTGAGAGTGGCTCCGAAGTGAGGCAGAGCTTCAGCAGTGCAAATGAGGGTTTTGTGATAGGCGCCTATGTAGCTGTAATGCCTTTAGAGGGGCCTTTTGTCTCTCCCTAAAGCATTGCTTTCTGCTGTTTACCCATCTTTTACCGGCAGCATGTTTTGTATATCTTAAATGACCATCCTAGACGAAGAGTGTGGAACTACATTTGCAGCAAGCAGCTCAGAACTTGAACAAATGCATACAAAGATTCAGGTTAAACGTAAGATGTTGCACTTCAGTCAGTGTGTTTAATGGGGTGCTGCATCTGCAAACTTCACTCCCCCCTAAACAATAGTAATTCAGAAAACAAAGGACATATTTCAAGTCAAACTGGGGACTTAGAACTAAGAAAAAAAGCTAATATCAGCAATAAATCAATCATAATGAAGTAAATAAGGGAAATTATTAGTAAGAGAAAACAAAACATATAATACAAACTATAAGAAGTATTTATACATTACTCATAAACTATTGGGAAGTAAAAGCTATTTAGACAGCAGCTAAAGTCAGCTATCAAGGGTCAGGATAACTCTGCCATTATTGACTAACATTACAATTAACATTAAGCTAAGCTTTTTTTTCCCTTTTTGGCTTTCCTTCTCTATCCAGTTAGCTAAGAGGTGGTTTGATCTTAAAGTTAGCTGTTTTTTTTTTTTTTTAAGTTGGCTTATGAGTTAGCAAATGTGTTGTTTAAACTTTAAAATTTGTCCTGACATCAAAAATAATTTTATTTTGACCTGTTTTTTTTTCTAGTTAACGGGAGGAGGTAAACTGAAAAACTAATTTGTCAGATTTATTTATGTGACATTTAGAAATCTGGAAAACAGCAAGAGGATTTGTGTACTGTGTTGTGTGTTCATAAATTGCTGCCATGTTTGTATGTTTAAACATATGTAGGAGAACACATACCTGAGTAAAAGCAAAGTTTGATCAAGTTTTACTCTAGTATTATTAATCCTAGCTCTCTGTCTACTCGTTTACATGTAAGAATCACTTCTTTTAAAATATGCTCAAAAGGACAATGGCTGTAGTGAAATGTTTCAACCTGTTTTTTTTGTTTCAGTATATGATGGAATAATCAAAATATGTTTGATCAAAATGCAGATTAACATTTTACTCTGTTAAATTGTGACACTACATATAAAAGACATCAGTGGAATTTTGTTTGTAGACTTTGTGAGTCATGCATTAGTATAAGCACATTATATTTTATCAATTGAATATACTGTGGAATATCAAATTTATAAGTTAAGATAAACAATTTGCCCTGATAGATATTAACTAACTAAAAGTGAAATGAAAAAATAGTTTTTTGCACTACTCACGATCCGATATTGCCAAGTTCAGAATGTGAGCAACCATTTTGAGCATTGACATTGTTTCAGATTCAAGTATTGTATCAGTATTATTAATACTCAAGTTGAAGTTTTGGCATCATGATATCAAAGGTTTGTGGAAATCTTTAATTGGTTGAGTTACTTCCTATTTTTCAAAACTAAGGACTGAGATGCTTTGAAAAGTGTGATTTAGTACGATACATCCAAAAGAAAAAAAACATAGTTCAGTAAAAGTAAATGTCCGGGTTTGGAAAACTATTTAAAAAAGTAGACAAAAAAAAAAAAAAAAATACAATTCCTTCAAATTCTCAGAAGGACTTTTGAACAAGGAAGACTGAAGTGTGAGAAGTAATGCTCTAGAGTTTCAGTGACACCCATATCAGGCCTCTCCACCCGAGCCTCCATCATGTCTCGTCTGAGAGCTGACGAACGCTTCACGCTGTGACTTTAATATCCAGTTAATTACACTCATCTTGACCTGCCAGTACAATGAGCCCTGCTGCCACACTGTTTCCACGTGTTTCTGTTATCTGTGCAGAAATGCATTAGCGGGTGCCCCCTTTAATGGCTTTAATTAGTTGTAAACGGAGCTGATTCTCCTGTTAAGTGGATGAGGAGTCGATACTGTAATACAGTCCTAATATGCTCTGCTCCGACTCTATCTCAGCGAGAAGGTGGTGCACAGGAGAACAGTTTGCAGGGGGTGGGAGAGCACAAAGGGCGGTCTGGATGATCCCATTCAGTAATAAAGAAGGTATCACATACTGCAGCAGCATATCAGGCTGTGCTCACTCACTGCACTGATATGAAAAGGACGTAATTAGAGTGCTGCCGTATTGACAGAGGAATCCTCAAAGAGTAGCTGTTTCAATGTCGGTTACATAATGTAGAATAAGTTTCCACCGTAGCAGACAAAGAGAGGGCCTATTGTCAGTGGAGCAAAAGGAACTTTTTATGACATCTCCTTGTCATAATAAAGTAAACATATCTTTGAGATGATGCGAGAAACAAAGACTGGGTAAAGCAAGACTAGAACAAAAGCTGCCATAATAGCCTGTATTTGTTGTCTTCCCAGAGTGAAAG
This sequence comes from Cetoscarus ocellatus, assembly GCA_037902135.1. Lineage (NCBI taxonomy): Eukaryota > Metazoa > Chordata > Actinopteri > Labriformes > Labridae > Cetoscarus > Cetoscarus ocellatus. Next base: position 919,066 of record JBAMNC010000415.1, read on the forward strand.
ATGTCTGAAATGATGCTGCCAATACAAACACATCCCCATTACTGTGGCTTTGGTTGACAGTGTTTCCCCAATAAACACTATAAGCCCATAAAACCCTGCAGATTCAGTAAATGATGCTTCTTTGAAGGAGAGAGGCCCATAAAGTCCATGTCAGTAAACCATATCTCCTTTCATCCGTTCATCTGCAGTAAAGTTTCCAGTCTCCAGTGCTTCCATTTGCTGAGTAATGCCTTGCCTTGGCTAGCTGCTGGTGACGTGCAGTGCTCTCGCTCTGCAGGGGGCTAATGGCTGTTTATGGTTTCTAATGCTTGATGCTATAGCTTTAGAAATTATAGGTTTCTATTACAACGATGTGTGCGGACAGGAATCCATTGACGGGAAACACTGTGATACTGCGAGTGACCTCTTGGAAATTCTGAAGGCACTCTGTGACCTATTTAGCTGAGCATTTTTAACAGAACAGTGCTTGAATGTGAAAGTTTCACTACTCAGAGGAAAGAAAGAGCTTAAAAGGCTCAACTTATTATATAAGACCTCTATACTGTGCAGAGGGATGGGAATAGCCTCCAAGAAGCTGAAAGCCATCCCGAAAAAGCTCAAATATAGCCAGTCACTTTGAAAGCAGCTACAGCCCAAGACAGAAATAGAAGAGCAAGATTCAGACATTTTTGATGATGCATACTTAAATGTACTTTCGGACAGTCAGACCATTTTGTATGTTTTCGTTGCTCTTTTTTTAGAAAAATGAAAGTTTTGGGGTTAAAAGGTTATCAGTACATAAACTTAATTCATAGCAAAGTTATCTGACAAATTTCAACTAAAAGTATAAAGTTACACATAATATAAGCCACCTTTTCTTCATGGAGACCAGATAAATGTCCTGTTCTAAAATATTCTGATTAAAAACAGACTGAATAGCTTGTTTTGAGTGACACTAGTGTTGCAAAATTCCATGTTGGAAACTCTATGGTAATTAAGAGTAACTTACGGGAACGAATGGGAATAAACCTGGAATTTACACAAAGGTTGTCCCACAGGGATTTCAAGTATATTTTAGCATCATCTTGACTAAAAAAAATCAGATTTCATACAAGTTTACTTGAGAATATCTATGCTGTTCCTCAATCACAAGCACAGCTAACTGCAGGGGTATTGAGGCCACGCCCCCTACACACACTATGAATTCCTCCATCACATGCACAGATGATTCTAGAACCCTAAAATCTAATGTTCATTGTATGATTTTGTTTGGATGTCTGCCTATGACACAACAAAATGTTTGTATTTATGTTGGATATGATACAATTTATTTAAGTTACCCCCAATTTCCTGTTAATGCGTATAAATTCCCATAATTCCCATTAATCCCATGGAAAAGTTCCAATATGGAACTGCTCCAAAATTACACGGCTCAACTTCCCATAGAAAGTTTATGGAAATTTACCAGAAATTTTCCACCCCTTTACAAGCAAAGTGACACTAGCACCGATACATAACACAAAATCTACTTAAAACATGTCTTAAAATAAGATATGACATCTCATGAAAACAATATATGTACCTCAAGTAGCAGTAAGGGGGGACAATTATGCAATTTTTGTGTTCATGATTGCCAGGAGCCTCAAAATATTAAAATCTTGTTTTTTGTTTTTTGTTTTTTGTTTCATTTTATTTTACATAGTCCTCATAGAGAAAAGTTTGTTTCCCAAGTAAAACACCATTTCCCTTGACTTTTTGTTTTGATTCCAAAAAACAAAACACTCTAAAATCTCAATATGTGCCTAAAATAGCCACAAGGCCAGAAAGGTTCTCCATACCATAACTAATTTTATTATTCTACCCTGTAGTGAAGCTTGTATGGTTTGCTGTCATTTCAAGATAGAAATATGAAGTGTATATAACTTTTTTTCACAGCATTTTAGGCATCCATGCTTGTGATGTGTCATGAAACTATGATTGCCATTTCTTCTTTTGCATAATGGAGGTGTGGTTTGAGCAACAGTGCAGAATTGGTTTGGGCTGTGGTGGGAATGCCAACAGCGACATTCTACCAAAGGGCAGACACTCTTGACCGGTATGTGCATAATTTGACAGAGTCACAAAACATTAACATGGAGTGAAGGACTTTGTTTCTTCAAGGTCATCTGGCTTGTAAGATAATATTTTCTGAGTTTTTGCTCATCATAAAATAATTCCCTCTTCCTTTTTTCTTTTGAGAGTAGAGGTAGAACTTTGAAAACTCATTTATCCAGGTAACAGATGATTTGATCAGCATTAGCAATTCATCCCATCAGAGAAAATACATTTACAGTCAAAGTATAATGACAGCAAAATTAAAAGAATGACTAGAATAAAATTAGAAGTACACATAAGTATAAATGAAACTCAAGATATTCGTGCCCTGATGTAAGAATAAGCTCTCACTGAAGACCTTGATGCATTGATAAGGTGCAGGAACTACAATAAGATCCTCAGTCGGCACAGTGTGGCCACCTTCAACAGACCCATGCTCTGCTCACACAGGCTCCAGACAGGAACAATGCCCACTGGACCAACCCTACCAACCCCTCCACATGGCCACTACCAGGACCCCCAACTTTGTAGACTACACTGGAAATCACTGAGAAACAGGAATTTCATGTTTTAAAGTGTTTTGTCTTATTAGTCCCACAATACTTCAGAGTTTGGCCCTAGAGCCACTCTATGCCGATTCTGATTGCCCTTCATGCCAATACATAAAGAAGTATTGCCATGGTTAGACACAAACCTCCTGTCTCCATTTTATATGATTTTCATTTTTTTTTTTTTTCATAAATCATGCTAATGGTCGTCTTTCCTCTTATTGAGTGGGTTTTATGAACCAAATAAAAGTACAAAAATTGTGATGAGGAAGACACAATATTCACTGATTTCAGTAGAATAGCATTTTTATGTCCCCTGAAACATAGCATTTTTTAAAATAGGAGGATGATGCCCAACAGCAACAATATGTTTTTGATCTAACATATTACAAAATGGCAGTAGCAACAACTCCAACAGACCCATACCCTGGCCATGCAAGGACAACAAGTGACAGTGGCTACGTTCACATGCAGTCATTAACCCTTTCATAACCGAAATATTAGCAACAACCTGGTTGTGCACAGCCATGTAAACACCAATAACTCATTTGAAAAACCGTAATATGCTCATATTCTGGTTTTTAAAAACCCGAAAATCACCCCTGGGTTACTCCTTTTCTAACCCGAATATTTGGTCATGTATATGCCCATTGGGATAAACCCATCGAAAGGAACATTAATTTGTGTTCTGCGCATGTTCTTTTCGCAGGGAATCTTGGTCTTTTGAGTACAGGAAGTACTTGTTGTAAAATGGCACAGCTCCGGCTCCATTTCCTATTTCTTCACGTTCTCGCCTTCCATTAATGAAGAAAGTGACAAAGAATAGTGTCAAGTACTGCTGGTGGGTCAGTACCACAAACGAACGCAACGAAAGCAAATGAAGGCGACTGCTACCTGCTCCGGGCTGTTCATTTTCCGCCATGCTGCTGCTGTTGTTGTTGTTGCTATTATATACAGGAAGGAGAAGCGGAAATGACGCGCATTGCATCATGACGTTCTCCGTGCGTCACTGTTTTGAACGTGATAGCATGTATACAGGAATAACCCTGTTTACTCATGCATGTAAACAGGTTATTCTGAATGTTTCAGAAACCGGAATATTGACCTTAACCCAAAAAATTGAGTGCATGTAAACATAGCCAATGATGATGCTACCAGCCCAAATAGACAGCTCCTAATATCCTCTCACATACTTCTTCCTACTCCTTTGTCGAGCATGTACACTGTAACTTATGATGAATATTATAAATTAGTTATTTTCTTTCTTATTACTTTCTCTTTGTCTTTTTTTGTTTTGTATATATTTTTGTTGTTAATATGTTTGAAATAAAGAAATAAAATAAAAAATAAAAATAAAAAATAACATACAGAAAAGGCAAGTCCTGGTGCCCAACAATACACATGGAAAAATGAAAACAGAAAAAAAAAGAAACATTGCAACAATTAAAATGATAGAAACAAAGAGACAGATGGAGGTCTAAAGAGAGATCTTGGGAGGAGGATGTAGAAGGCTGAGCCTGGGTGAGGTGCCCTGCTCTACCTCCCCATACTCTCTCACTTAAAGGAAGTACAATCTTTTTCTTTCCAGCTCCTAGATGCACAAATTCTGCTCATCCAACTCCACCGACTTATTTCAAGTTCTTCATGCGACATCTCCTTCACTATCTTTTGCAAACTCCTCACACCTAGATCTCTGATGAATCAGACTGACTTCCTTGCTTTGAACCCTCTAGATTCCCCCTCTGCTGGACTAACCCTAACTTTCAATCAGCACTCTTCAGAGTTAGGCTGCATATCCACTGTGAGCTTTTTCCTTTTAAGCTTCCTTAACTGAGTCATTTTTATGCAATGGACACTCCTCTATTTGAAAACCATATAACTGATTAAACTGTCCCGCCAAGCTGCAGATTGACGCAAAAAGCTTGTTATATATACTTTGTAGATAAGCACTTGCTGAAAGGCAGTCCTTGAACTTGTTATATTTATGCCAACTTAGAGACAGAATTCTTTCATTCATTAATGTTAGGCCTAATTAAATGCATACAGGCAATTACTGGGTGCTTGTTGCTTAACCCTGTTTCATTAATTTGTGAATTTGCATTTATATTTGTATGTACATGTATATAGCAAACTAGATTTTTCCTTTTTATTAACTTAACTTAAAAGATAAAAAAAAAAAACATGAAAATCCAAATGATTTCTGCATATGAACCGGACTCTAATATAGATTTGTCCACATACATATTCAGCAATTTTCTTCTTAGGTGAGTTTAAGCAATATTCTTCCAAAAGCCTTTTTCAAATAGGATAAAAATTTTCCTTCATCCAGTTGTTGACTTGTATGGATGAAAGCCTTGAAAATCAATGCTGATTGAAAAAAGCATTAGTTAACTTTTTAGCTGTCTAAGAAATAAACTTACTGCATCATTGCAGTGTTGACAGTTAATCTGAACTCTGGTATTGACTTTTGGAGGAAAACTAGTTCTCACTCCAGGAGTTGAGGGACTAAGTCCCTCAGTGTGATTTTGAGCAGCTGATCAGATTCGATAAAGTTTCCAACCTTATTTTCAGAGTCATGCAAAAAAGAGCAACAACAAACCAGGGGAGGCGCAGGTGTCTTTAACTAAGGTGAGAAGGTGCACTCATTTCATGGCTTTTTCTCCAGACCGAACTCAGGGAAATGGGAACATTCCATTTGCGACTCACCCCTCAAAAATACTGTCCGCCTCCCAAATCTTGTGTGAGTCAGCAAGCAGCAGGGGGCCTCTAGCAGCCGCCGTCTGTGTGTGTCTGTGTGTGTGTGTGAATAGCACTAATGTCGAGCTCATCCCACTGAAGAGTGTATAAGCAGAGAGGGAAAGCAGAAGAAGCTCTCTCTTCTGTCTCATATTTCTCTGCGGTATAACGCGCCGCCTATTCATGCGCTGCCTTTTTAAGGCTTGGTGGGAATCGCTTCACAGACAGGCACGAAACTGAATATGCTAATGCCTATGCCAAGGGAGTGGAAGAGGAGGAGAAAACATAACCTGTCAATTACCCACAGAAAGACAAAAAACAACTGAAAGATTTAGTAAAAATGTCCAATTTTCCACAAGACTAAAGTTCTCAAGCACGCAACATTTTAAAACACAATCTACCAGTTGAACCCCTGTAGGCTCTCTTGGTTTATGACCCAACAAACAGAGAGGCTCTTGTCATCTTAAATAGTGTATTTTTCAGACAAACTTCAGCCTGGTGCAAGTCTTTTCAGTATGCCATTTTTTAACAATACATTGTTGGAGAATGCTGGCACAAGGAAGAAGGGATTAGATTTTGCTGAGATTTTAAAGGATATATTAACATTATCAGACTGGGCAGATTCCACATTTTCCCTAATAGCTCGGCTAAAAGAGATGCCTTGGTGAAGGTTGATCAGAAAGAAACATTTTTTTTAATCAACTGAAAGCTTGTGAACACATTTCAGTAACATTATCACTCATATAACAATGTAGAGTCAACCATGAAACAATTAGGTAAATCTCTCCTAGGAACCATAGATTCTGCTTTTTTTGTTCTTTTTGCACATTAATATAACAATAAGTTCATTAGTACTAATAGCTTATTAAAACTAAAACTGTAACTTCAAACAAATAAACAAATATCTTAACGTTTTTGTTGTAAAAGAACAAATTACAGATTTGTATAATAATGTATTTTGGATTTAAATTATGAAAATATTTCAAGAAGCTCTTGATATTTAAAATAATGTTGTATTTAATATCTTTTGGAAAAATGTGTTTTTTTCCAAGCAATTTTTCATATTTCTTAATAATGTCTCATGTTTAGATGGATAACATTTGGTGTGTGAAGCTGCTTAAAAGAGATTTAAATGTCCTAAATTTGACTGCCTTTCTAAAGAATTACAATGATCACAAATATCCTCTGAACATATTTTTGAAATTTCTTGCCAAAAAATCCCCCCACATTTTGAATTTTGGAATGATTATAAACCACTCTGTTTTAGCCCTGCACAGAACAGGCTGTAAACCCTCATGAGCTGTGCCTGACCACTCCCCTTTCAAAAAGTGTAAATAGCTTTGGGTTTTTGAATGGAATCACAGATATGCCCATACATGTGCCTTGAGCCCACTCAAGGCCAAAAAAAAAACTTGCCCAAGGGAGTGTCTCTGGGAGAAGAATCCCCCCGATGATATTATCAGAGTGAATTTTTCTCAACAGACTGTTTGAGCACACACTTTCTTAGAGGTTGAGCAAGCAACAGAAGAAAAAGAGGGGTTCAAATGTTTGGAGATTTGTGGATGGGCTACTGGCACATATATTTGTATAAATACAATTTAAAAGTATCAAGAACATTTAGATACTTGGTGGGTATTTGGTTTGGGTTGAGCCTCCTCAAGCTCAACACCTGATTGCTAAATACGTAAGTATTGCTATCGTTAGCTTACAAATATTAGCAACAACTTGCAACTTAATATAAATGCTGGTTTAGTGAGGCAGAGTGGTATGTAAATCTCTTTGCAAAACAAGCACATTGTAGACTTAGGCCGACTTTATCACAGAATCAAATTAATTACTACTAAAAAAAAAAAAAAGGCCAGATCATGTGATATTTTAAGTTGTTTCAAATAAGAGGGACCATAGTGTGAAGAGATTTTGTCCAACCTTGTATCAGTAACCAAGGAGGGCAGGCTTCACCAACAGTAAATTGTTGGACTTTTTACAAAATCAGACTGAAAATGCAAGCCTCCTTGAACTCTATGACATCAAGTTATGTTAAATTAAAGGCTGCATATGGCAGAATTTGTATCATTAATTAATTCTTGAAAGTGCCAGGTGGAAATTTTAAGCTTTGAACGATGCAAACAGAGAAATCTGGATTCATGATCCAAACAAGTGAAGCACAGTTTACACTTCTGGTTAGAGACAAAATACGGGAAAACAAAAGCTTCAAAAGACAGAAAAAAGCACCTCACAAACACAGCACACATCTGGAAAACAGTGCTGTAACATCCAACGCCCTTAACAGCGTAACCCCCATGAGGTGCTTCTAGCTGAGGACCCACGCAGGCACAGCGGGATCATCAGAATTGGTTTCAGATTATTCCCTTTCCCACACAGACATCATCAAGACCCCTCAGCATAATTTGTTTACAGCTCAGAGATGGAGTGTTGGCAGTGCTCGTCTCCCTCACTGGAATAATTGCTGTGATGATAGGCTTTGCTGGGAACATGGACGTGCATGTGAAAACAAGCACCATTTCTGATTAAAGGGTTTGGAAAGTGAGCCAGGCTGACGCAGCAGAGACGGCGACATATCCCTGCTGCAAACTTTGTGCTCATCAGATCAAGTTCTCCTTTTTGCAGTACAGCACTGAATGTCAACAGTCGGCTTTAGTGCTAGAAGTCAAAAGATTCTGATTTCTGCTAAAGTCAGACTCCATGATTCAAGCATGACTGTATTATCGCTCAATCTGAGAGTTGAAAGGTTTTGACCACCTTTGGCCCTTAAAATCTGTTGTGTCATCTCTGCAGTGTGCCAGAGTGAAAATATACCCCCTTTGGGACTTTTCAACAGAGTTACAATTTGTGTTATGTCACAGACTCTACAAGCACAACAGCCACGATTAATACACATGAAATGGAAAAACAAAGAATGATTAGGTTATTGCTGTAAGTTTTGGGCTATATGAGACAGAGAAAGTTTAAGATGCAAAACAACATCCCTGCCTTTATGCTTTGTCATTGGGGAACAACACAACAGACTGAAAAAGAGAAATGTTGGTGAGAAAACAGCAACCTGGTGAGTAAGTGATTTAGTGAAGCACATGTATCATCCACCATAATGTTTTAAAAGGCAAAGAAATAGATATTTTTTGTGGCCTTTGGTGTTGCTCCTTCTCTTCATCTCATAAGTTGTAATATTTAGTCGTGTCATGCCTGTTGGTTAACGGGGAGCTTAGTTTTATGGCTCTATGATCAGCTAATCTAAGCAAATTACCATGCTAATTTAAAGTATGTGTGGCATGATTTGGCACCATTCTGATATCCCTGAACTATTAAAACCATGTAAACATGTTGGCTCCACTGGAATTGTTCCTTACATTCTCCTTGTCAAATTCCCAGTAGTCAGAGCAAAGCAGTTGATGATCAATGCTCTCTTCACTTTTCAAGAGTTCTAGTTTAGTACGTTCTCTGTGTAAGGTCTGGTGGTCAGCTGAAAGGTTTTGAGATAACTGAATCAGGCAACATAATGTTACACTATGAGCTGTTTCCCTATCAGCGGATGTGTTTTATGTCTGGTCAGTAAATGACTAATAGGCAGATGTAAAAGGGATAGGTATAGATGATCAATATTGTGGAGTGCCACTAAAAGGCAATAAGTAATTATTACTGGCAGCAAACAAAACAAAACAAAAAACAATGATTAGGACATCTCTTATTTTTATTTATGGCTGAGCTGACAAATGTTTCGCACACTTTTGCAAAGCATGCTGAGGAACTTAAAATGCAAGCAAGTAACGTAAAAAAAAAAATTGTTTTCTGAGCAGAAACAGCAACAAAGAATGCTTAGCACCTAAGCTGACATGGAGGAAGAAAAAAGGCTTAAGTAAGGAGGAAAATCAGTTGAGCTCTAAGTCGACATACTGTATTCTACCCTTCGTGACCTCAGCTTTTGATATTCCAGCCTTGGGTAGTTCTCTAGTTCGTGGGATTAAACCCACGGTTGACATATGGTCCGGTAGGCCACACGAACCTCATCAGCCCAGGAAAATCCTGTCAACCACTCTCCTGCTACAGCCACCGGATACTTACTGAATCCCTCCCCTCCGTCATCATCCCTCCATCTTCCCACCCCTCCCCTCTGCCTCCCCTGAGCTCGGCAGATTACAGATATCATTATAATGGACGTCCTGGCAGACTATCTGCGGTCACATTTAATTTGCCGTGGCCTGATATCTACACGAGATAATCAGCATTTACACCTGAGAGTGAAGACGGAAAGATGAGCGACAGTGGGTATGAGACTGTAATAGAATTAGAAGAAGAAGAATGGGCAACACAATGTGAGGGAGGTAAAGGGAGGTGAGAGTGAAGGGAGAGGTAGTAAAAAAAAAAAGACACGGGGAATAAGTATTCTGTGAACGATCCACAGGGACAAAAGGAGAGTAGAGATGAAATGTGCTTGTCAGATTTGCATTTTAATAAGAATGACCTACTTCAGGCCCCTGGGATGACTGAGATTCACATCAACATCCATGAATACCAACGCTGCATCTTTACCTGGGAATGAGCTATTTCTCCCGCAGTAGAGGTTTGTGGTCACTCCTAAGACATGTAAAAGTCATCCTCCTATGCAGCCCAGCAAACACAAGTCCTCCCTGCAGCTAACCTCCACCTGGTTACAATGTAAACAGTACAGTGTAACATGAAGTTAATCCTATTTTATAAAATAAGTGCTTTAAGTTGTTTCAATTGACAGTGCTTATCCTGTAACTATCATAAGCCGTCAGTGACATTTGTCCTAAAATCCACTGCTACACATTGTTGATTTTTTTTTTTAAATCCCTGCAGCAACCTAAACTCTCTCAGATGCATAACTGAACAGTAAAGATAAAACAAAACTTTCTGTAATGACAAATTATTTTAACATTAAGTTGGCTTAATAAGCAGAGCAAAAAAAAAAAGTTATGATGCTCGTAAGTACTTGATCACAGTAGATTCTCGGCTTTTATAGTTACAGGCTTTCAGATGAGTTCACATATGTTTTTTTTTTTTACTGACAGCCTTTATAAATAAGGCAACTTAGTGGCATTACTACATGTAAAAAATTGAAAATAAAACAAACACTGCCCTCTTAACCGATATTTCATTGAGAAAGTTTGACCTCTATTTGTACTTTCATAAACTTAAATGAAAAAAGGCTATGACATCCTCATGGACCAACTAACACCAGTACAAGGCCACAACAAACCACACAAACACTAATTTAGAGATACAAACCCTGTCTATGACAACAACCCCTCAAATAAACACACCAACGGTGGTTTCAGTGCACTGTATATCCAACATACCAGCACAGTGCAATCCACACATCAGCCCCACAAAGCAGGCTGATTAAATATGACTTTACTCATTGAAGCAGATCACAACATGCAAAAATAAGTGAACCTACTCCTTCCTCTGAACAAATGTGTTGATGTATTTAGTCCAGTGCTGCTGATTGGAGCACCTGCATACGCCTTCAGCTTACGGAGCGGCGTTTACTCCTCCGTGTAAGCCAGTTTAATGAATGTTCAGACAACTCCCACTTTGAAACTCGTCCTCAACCACTTCAAGTCTCGGAAAACAGAGTCCTACTGTTTTTAAAAAGCTAACTGTTAAACACAATGATGAAGCTGAAAACAATGCTTGTTTCACTGCAGAGGGCTGTGAAGGCTTGTGGTTTGGAGCTGCAGCTCACCATTTTACAGTCATCACATTGTACTTTGTGTTGTTAATGTAAAAGGTGAAAGGGTTTGATCATGCTCAAATTGTTTTGGCACCTGTTTTGGCAAAGCCAGAGCCTCTTTTATTTTGCCAACCAGCCTCATTTTAATGCAACAACATCTATATCAATATAAACAATACTGTGTAAATGTATATTTTCTTTGAAAATCTAATAATATTTCTCAAAAACTCTCTGATCCTGGGATTTGTCAGTGAGGCATGTGAGGAGGATGTTTAAAGGAACGCTTTAAACTCTGAGAAATCAAACCTTAATTGCCTCTCCATGGCAGCACGAGAGCACTGCAGGACACATAGAAATGTTGGTGCTTTTGAATGCTTTTGGGGAAACCTGAGTGGATTTTTAACTTAATGAACACTTACTGGGCAGAGAAATGGAGCTTAACAATGAGCTTGTTAGACTATGAAAAAGCGGGATGGGCTTAGTGCTAATGAGCAGTTTTGTAAAGTGTGATGCCTTTAATGTCCAGTGCATTTTTAATGTGTTTACTTTTCCAACATTTCTGTGTTGATTCCTCTGTTAATTTTGTTCATTCTGCTGTGAATTATCTGTCTGACTACGTTGTTTAGGGCACATCATGTGTGTTTGGTCGCAGCGGTTTAGATGTAATGTGTGATCAGTTGTGTTTCATAGCATTTTTACCATTCTTGATAGTTTAAAGGAATGAGGAGGACAGCCGGGAAATATGAAATTAGTATAACAAAACAGATTATAAGCAAGTGTAGCTGATTCCTTATACTTTTTATTAACATATCCTGGTCAAATGCTCTATCTAAAGTGTAATGCAGCAACACGAAACTTTAATTCACTGTAGTTCTGTTAAATGGCTGTGACCTTGCTTTCCAAATGCCCTTTAACTCAGATGTAAACAAAAGTCATTGAATGTATGCTATGGGACAAAGCTCCAATAGCAATAACATTAATAGTGTCTCATAGGACCAGCATGGTGTAGCTCTTTTGACTTAAATGCCTGAGAGTGCGTTGTATTGAAGCTCTGTCTGATCATACCCATTTACAAAACAGCATAGTCTGAGCAGGGACTAACTACATTCAGCACTCTATACGGTTGCAAAATTAGCAGTAGCCACACTTCTCTAAGCAAAACAACTTCACACTTTTCCTGCTGAGACTGTGATTGGTGTCATACACAAGAAGTGAATAATTTAGCCTATTTTTAGAGTGTTTCATTGCCTCAAGATTAGTCTGTTAAAGTTCATTATAACTTGTGTTAAACCAAATTTGACATTGCCACCTGCTGTAGTCAGTGTATTTGCAGCCTTAAGATGTTGAGCATAAAGGTTGAAGCACTGTGATAAAGAGAATATCATGTGAAATAAAAACCTTTGGCTGTGATTCCATAATAAAGTTACCAGGAGGTGGTTAACTGCAGTAGTATTGCACTGCAGGCCCATGTGTGAACTGTACGACATGCCACTGCTTTCCCTTATGTCTTTCTTTGCAGCCACGTCCAATAGCAACCAGATAAACAATAGTGTTGTTCCTCCAAGGCAAAGGTTACAGGGCAACCTGACAGCAGCAGACGAGTGGGAACTTCATTGATTTCACTTTTTATGCTCGCGAGTTTGTTTAGATAGTTCTCCACAAGTTCTCTTCCGGAGGCAGTCATCGGATTATGTATTTCCCTTTCAACAAATCCTTTCACTCCCACCTGCCATTGAGAACATTGATTTGTGTATGAAAGAAAGTTCTATCTGCCACAAAAAATTTGTGGGATTCTTGTGTAAAGCCACCGGAGCTGGTATATATTATATATGTTTAGCACCTACGGAATGAGCCTTCACATCTATTACAGATCCATTTCCCCTGAGCAGAGGAGTGACGACCTATTTCCTTTGAAGGGCCCACCCATACATATTTCAGTGGTGAACAACCCAAGCTCACAGGAAGACACATTACTGTTGTCAGTGTGTTGCGATGTGGTTGCAGGTAGGCACAATCTGTCATTGTGGTTCTCAAAAGGATTTGTTGTGTCCTGAATTTTTTAATCCTTGTTTAGCACTCTATCTATCTATCTATCTATCTATCTATCTATCTATCTATCTATCTATCTATCTATCTATGTCTCCATATGACTTGAGCCTTGAACTTTTGGAAACTTTTAACATGCATGAACACAGATTGGCATTGACAGACTGGGTGATGACAATTTGTTGTTCAATGACGTCTATCCAGCTTCCACTTGAGGTGAAATGGCGCTAAGAAGCTAGCTGCTCTCTTCTATAGTTTTACCTTTTTATTTCACTGCTGCTGAGAAGTAAAGTAAAAGCCTGACCAAATTCCCTGCTCAAACTCTTGCATTTCCTCTTCATTTGATTGAAAAATGTTGTCCAGCTCTAAGGCATGCAGCATCCATCTCTATATGAGCAGTCAGTGTTACTTGCTGGGGCTGGGAAATATGGCCTAAAAGAAAAGCTCCAGATTTTTCACACAAAACTAAATTCCTAATTTTCATTGATTTTTCTTTAACAGTCGTGTAGTCTGCCTGTGAGAAGCAGAAAACGCATGTAGGTGAGGCTGTGTAGCTATGGCATAATAAACCCAGGGAAGTAAAGAACATAGCATTTTAAGGGGCATTTGATTTAAACAGGCATAGCACGTTTCTCCATGAACTGAGAGTTTGGTAATAGGTGTCCTGTTCTTCTGCCCCCTCTTACAACATTAAAGCAAAGAAAATTGACTTTGCAGGACATGGGGCCTTTAACGGAGCCCCCTTGTGACTCACTGGGACATAAATCCATCTTTCCTTAAGCATGCAAATGCCATGAAATCTTTAACTTTGTGTGCAATATCCACCACAATGCATCCCATTGGATAAAATCCAAAAGCTTGCTCACAAATCACAGGCAATTTCTTGTCACATCACACCTGGCAAAAATAAAAAGGATGTGATAAATAATAAGCTACAGGTGACAGACTTTACATCTTCAATTTAGAGAGGAGGCCGCCATATTTACAGTGCACCACCATTCATCTATTACATCTCTCTCTCTACCCATCTCCTATCTCTCTATCTATTTACCTATATAAATACACTTTCCCATGTAAACATCCATTTGCCTATACCCATCCATCTTAATAACCTTCCTGTTCAGCTACCTTTCAATGCATCCATCCATCAATCCATCCATCTATCTTACCATCAATCCATCTATCCATCCATCTGATTAGTCTAGCCTGCGTGTCTGAGTGGGCTGCTGCTCTGTAAATAAGTGTTCTCCTGACTTTGTTATCTCAAGGTGCATTTTTCTTTCACCCCATGCTGTAGAACAACTCTTTGAAAGCTTGGGCAGTAAACAGACTCTGATTTCACCATAGAGCATTTGTCCTTCACAGGAGAAAAACAGATATAGGCAGGTTTTTTCATGGAAGTCACAGAGCCCTTGGTAAGCTAATGAGCATGTTGGCCCACGTACTTCATCGACTTGGAGCTCGGGATGGCGTAGCACACAGAATCAAAACACAAACTTCCATCTGTCAAGTCTGCGGACTAATCATGACAACAAGCAGACTCACACAGTATGATCAGAAAGATTAAGGAGTCAATTTTGTAACACTGGCACTGATGAGATCAGCAGCTGAAAATACTGGGAGAATGGATCCTTCCATAGAGAAATGAACCAGACCCTTCCTAATACTATAGGCAGACATTTGAGAGTCATGAGGTGAGAAGCACCAAAGCTTATACTCAGTGCAGACTTCAGATGAGGCTATGTGTCAACAAAATGTATAAATTATACCAAAATGCCCTCCATGTTTACTGAAGCAAAGTATTGATGGATCTGTCTTGTTGCTACCATAACATTCTCAAATTCTCTGCTTTACATCTCATACACCTCAATATGATCTTTCACTTAAGCATGTGAAGTACACCAGACCTGACTGATTATTCAATAAGAGAATCCAAATTCAAAATGAATCAGACATTAATGTTCCTTAATGGAAAGCTGGGTATACACATTTTTCTATCCAAGATAAGGAAGGTTGATACAAATCAAGAAAAACATCCATCTACTATCTATATCCCTTGTCTCTTTTGGGTCCCAGGAGCTGGACACTATCCCAGCCAACACTGGGTGAGAGGCGGGGGACACTCTGGCCCCAGCCAATTGCAGGGTCACATAGAGAGACAAACAACCATTCACAACACATTCATACCTGAGAGCAATTTGGAATCACCAATCAACCTTATGAGCATGTCTATGGTCTATGAGGAAGCCGGAGTGCCCGGAGAGAACCCATGCATGCACAAAGAGAACATGAAAATTCCACAAGGAAAGGCCCAGACAGACACGGGGAATCGAACCAGCAACCTTCTTGCTGTGAGGCACATACACTATCTGCTGAGCCACCATGCAACCCTAAGAAAAACATGTCTCATTTAAAGTATAATTCAACAATTTAACTTTATACACATCTTTACTCATTTTAGTACAAAAGACTGGAATAAGATGTGAAAGGAAACGCACGGCTGTACTTGCAGTAGACAAAACAAATATCTGTCTTAGGATTTCTTCTCCCAAATCATTGCAGTGAAGACATTATGTTAGATATCATTTTCTTTTCTTCTTTTCAGAAACTGACTGAAGTAAGTAAAGAGACCAAAACTATATAAATATGAACGTAGCCTCAATGAGATCACCCATTGTTTTAAGCCAAACATACAGCACTTTGTCTCCAAGCTAAGAACGCTGATATTTTTTTATGTCTCAATCAGACTAAAATAGACAAGAAGGGGGTCAAAAGAGCAGGCTTTTTGGATTCAAGCAAAAGGTAAAAGGTACCCAACT